>OV651821.1:40335400-40935400 GCA_927349885.1 Psylliodes chrysocephalus
TATTATTATTATTATTATTATTATTATTATTATTATTATTATTATTATTATTATTATTATTATTATTATTATTATTATTATTATTATTATTATTATTATTATTATTATTATTATTATTATTATTATTATTATTATTATTATTATTATTATTATTATTATTATTATTATTATTATTATTATTATTATTATTATTATTATTATTATTATTATTATTATTATTATTATTATTATTATTATTATTATTATTATTATTATTATTATTATTATTATTATTATTATTATTATTATTATTATTATTATTATTATTATTATTATTATTATTATTATTATTATTATTATTATTATTATTATTATTATTATTATTATTATTATTATTATTATTATTATTATTATTATTATTATTATTATTATTATTATTATTATTATTATTATTATTATTATTATTATTATTATTATTATTATTATTATTATTATTATTATTATTATTATTATTATTATTATTATTATTATTATTATTATTATTATTATTATTATTATTATTATTATTATTATTATTATTATTATTATTATTATTATTATTATTATTATTATTATTATTATTATTATTATTATTATTATTATTATTATTATTATTATTATTATTATTATTATTATTATTATTATTATTATTATTATTATTATTATTATTATTATTATTATTATTATTATTATTATTATTATTATTATTATTATTATTATTATTATTATTATTATTATTATTATTATTATTATTATTATTATTATTATTATTATTATTATTATTATTATTATTATTATTATTATTATTATTATTATTATTATTATTATTATTATTATTATTATTATTATTATTATTTTTTTTTTTTTTTTTATTTGGTGTACGGCTTCAACATCTAAGGTCATTAGCCTAGTGTTATTATTATTATTATTATTATTATTATTATTATTATTATTATTATTATTATTATTATTATTATTATTATTATTATTATTATTATTATTATTATTATTATTATTATTATTATTATTATTATTATTATTATTATTTTATTATTATTATTATTATTATTATTATTATTATTATTATTATATGTCGAAGCGAAAGGAAACATGGAGGTGTAGCCATTTTTTCCAGCCAAACTGTCAGTTTAAAAGGACTAGATCTATCGAAATACTCAAGCAGCTTCCATGCAGAATTTTGTGGAGCAGAATTTGTTAACGAAAGCAGTGTACTAATTACTGTGTATAGGTCGTCTTCAAATGGAGATATGCAAATATTCAAAAATAAATTGAGCAAATTATTGTCTGATATGTCACTTAGGTACAAATTCATTACTCTAATAGGAGATATAAATTGTGACTTGGATATTAATACGGAAAATGCCAAAGATATATGTAATCTAGCTGCGATGTATGGTATGAAACATTATATTCATGTCCCTACGCGCATTACGCCCACTTCCAGATCTACTCTTGATAACCTTTTGACTAATATTTGTAGCAATGACATTAAGTCTGGCGTCTGTGATCCAGATATAGCTGATCACCTTGGTATATCTGTGACTATCAATAATATTAAGTCCTCTAAAACGTGCAGCATTAGTAAACGCGTCGTAAATAATAAATCTTTAAAAAAATTTGCAAAATCAATTGAACCATTAAATTGGTTACACATGGATCTAGGTATCCTAGGATCTACTGAGATATGTGTAAAAATTTTGGATTTGCTTAAGTTTCACAGTGATCTGTCCTTCCCACTTAAAACTTACCGGTCTCGTACAAAAGGGTTTGAGTGGTATAACCAGCGTCTTCGAACACAACGGAAAGAAGTGTTTTTAACAAAATCGCGTTTTTACAGAACAAATTCATTTGAAGACTGGAGTTTATACAAAAAAATGCGCACTGACTATAGAGGGGCAGTTAGAAGAACAAAGCACGATTACTACACCGGGAAAATAGGGGAATCTGAAAACAAGAGTAAGACCGTTTGGAATATTGTTAATGGGGAGAGGAAAAATCGAAGGCCAGATCATAAAATCCCAACCCTTTCACCTGATGAATTAAATACATTCTTCTCCACTGTGGCTGACAAGATTATTAATTCAATAGCAGGTGACGGAGTTAATCCATCATGTTTCATTAATAAATTGCCGAAACCAACGTGTTCATTTTTTATGTCCCCCATTCTGAACTTTGATGTTAGAAAAGCCATTATTCAACTAAAAAACTCTTCATGTATGGACTATTACGGATTAAACAGCGCTATGCTTAAATCTGTTCTTGAATTTATTGTTCAGCCGCTTACCATACTTTTTAATAAGTGTATTGATGAAGGATTCTGGCCAAATGATTTGAAAATTAGCAAGATTTTGCCAATCCACAAAAAAGGTGACTTAAGTGTGACTGATAATTATAGGCCTATTGCCATTGTCCCTATTATTGGCAAAGTATTTGAAATACTATTGAAAGATAGACTAACTAGCTATTTTGACACCAAAAATATATTATCGTCATCTCAATTCGGGTTTAGAAAGAATAAGTCTACCGTGACAGCCCTATTAGCTATAGTTGAGGAAGTTGTGGAAGGTCTTGATGAGGGTACTAGTACTACTGCTGCTATGTGTGATCTCACCAAGGCCTTCGACTGTGTCAATACTGAAATTCTTCTGCACAAACTCGAATATTATGGTATTCGTGGTAATGCTCTAAACCTGTTATCTTCTTACTTATCTAACAGAAAACAGTATGTTTCGTTTAATAATTTAGAATCCCCGTTACTATCAACAACTAGGGGTGTTCCCCAAGGATCGGTCTTAGGACCCTTGCTGTTTCTAATCTACATTAACGACTTACCATCAGCAGTCGAGAACAGCTCTACTATATTATTTGCAGATGACACAACTATCTTAACTAAAGACCGCAAAGCATTGATCAGTGATAGTATCTCAAATGCTAAAACGTGGTTTGACGCAAATGAACTTAAGTTAAATGTACAGAAAAATCAGTCAATCACTTTTACATCGTGTAAAACTGTTACAAAAGATGACTCCGTTAAACTCCTAGGTGTGACTCTTGATGCAGGTTTAAATTGGGGGGAACATATTGACAACTTGTGCTCTAAATTGTCGACTCAAATTTTTGCTCTGAGACAAATGAAACCGTTTCTTAACATTGTAGCATTAAAAACTGTTTATTTTGCACTTATTCATAGTATTTTAACTTATGCTATAGTACTCTGGGGAAATGCGACTCATGTTCATAAGGCGTTCTCGGTACAAAAAGCGGCAGTACGCATCATATGTTCTGCTGAGCATGATGCACATTGCCGACCTCTATTTAAAAATCTACATATATTGCCGCTACCATGTGTGTACATATTGGAATCACTTGTAGTTATACATAGCAGATTAAACACTTTAAATACGCACTCTGATATTCATAATTACAACACCAGAAATTCAAGTAACCTAGTTGCTCTTAAATCCAGGTTGGCTGTTACACATAAAAATAAATCGGATGTAAAAATATATAACACGTTTCAATCGTACCACAAAAATATTGACATTAAAAACCTTTCATCTATCAAATTAAAGAAAATGGCTAAGGACTTCTTACTGGATGAATGTTTTTACAGCATAGATGAATTTTATAAATATAATAAGTTTTAGGCAACTTTTGCTGGGTTAGAATTGACAAATATTGTAATATGAATTTTGTAAAATCTTGTGTTTTGTAATTTGTTTTATTTTAATGTATTGTGGAAACTTTGTAATTTTTATGTTATTATTATATTGACTAGTCCCCTAGTTACTAGGTATTTATATTATATATATTTTTTTAAAGCTTGACAATGATTTGTTTATAGTTATATCAGCTAAAGATTTCTCTTTTAATATTGTGTGAAAATAGATTTTAAAATTTTACTGTATGAATGATTTTTACAATTCTAAATGTAGTATGTAGTTATTTTATTTTATTTTGATTAAGCTTTGTTATTTTTACTTTTATATTATTGTGACCATGATGTACATGTTTGTATAAACTTTGAGTCAATAAACATCTATCTATCTATCTATCTATCTATCTATCTATTATTATTATTATTATTATTATTATTATTATTATTATTATTATTATTATTATTATTATTATTATTATTATTATTATTATTATTATTATTATTATTATTATTATTATTATTATTATTATTATTATTATTATTATTATTATTATTATTATTATTATTATTATTATTATTTATTATTATTATTATTATTATTATTATTATTATTATTATTTATTATTATTATTATTATTATTATTATTATTATTATTATTATTATTATTATTATTATTATTATTATTATTATTATTATTATTATTATTATTATTATTATTATTATTATTATTATTATTATTATTATTATTATTATTATTATTATTATTATTATTATTATTATTATTATTATTATTATTATTATTATTATTATTATTATTATTATTATTATTATTATTATTATTATTATTATTATTATTATTATTATTATTATTATTATTATTATTATTATTATTATTATTATTATTATTATTATTATTATTATTATTATTATTATTATTATTATTATTATTATTATTATTATTATTATTATTATTATTATTATTATTATTATTATTATTATTATTATTATTATTATTATTATTATTATTATTATTATTATTATTATTATTATTATTATTATTATTATTATTATTATTATTATTATTATTATTATTATTATTATTATTATTATTATTATTATTATTATTATTATTATTATTATTATTATTATTATTATTATTATTATTATTATTATTATTATTATTATTATTATTATTATTATTATTATTATTATTATTATTATTATTATTATTATTATTATTATTATTATTATTATTATTATTATTATTATTATTATTATTATTATTATTATTATTATTATTATTATTATTATTATTATTATTATTATTATTATTATTATTATTATTATTATTATTATTATTATTATTATTATTATTATTATTATTATTATTATTATTATTATTATTATTATTATTATTATTATTATTATTATTATTATTATTATTATTATTATTATTATTATTATTATTATTATTATTATTATTATTATTATTATTATTATTATTATTATTATTATTATTATTATTATTATTATTATTATTATTATTATTATTATTATTATTATTATTATTATTATTATTATTATTATTATTATTATTATTATTATTATTATTATTATTATTATTATTATTATTATTATTATTATTATTATTATTATTATTATTATTATTATTATTATTATTATTATTATTATTATTATTATTATTATTATTATTATTATTATTATTATTATTATTATTATTATTATTATTATTATTATTATTATTATTATTATTATTATTATTATTATTATTATTATTATTATTATTATTATTATTATTATTATTATTATTATTATTATTATTATTATTATTATTATTATTATTATTATTATTATTATTATTATTATTATTATTATTATTATTATTATTATTATTATTATTATTATTATTATTATTATTATTATTATTATTATTATTATTATTATTATTATTATTATTATTATTATTATTATTATTATTATTATTATTATTATTATTATTATTATTATTATTATTATTATTATTATTATTATTATTATTATTATTATTATTATTATTATTATTATTATTATTATTATTATTATTATTATTATTATTATTATTATTATTATTATTATTATTATTATTATTATTATTATTATTATTATTATTATTATTATTATTATTATTATTATTATTATTATTATTATTATTATTATTATTATTATTATTATTATTATTATTATTATTATTATTATTATTATTATTATTATTATTATTATTATTATTATTATTATTATTATTATTATTATTATTATTATTATTATTATTATTATTATTATTATTATTATTATTATTATTATTATTATTATTATTATTATTATAAATAAAATAATCTTTTTAAAACACCGTCTTGTGCCTTAAAGATGCTTATTTTTTCGTGTTAGGCATACATAAGGCATATATAAGTTAACAAAATGGCAACGGCGCAACAGCCAGTTGTCGACAAGATATAATGGTGGATTATTAGCCGAACCGAATATCAGTGAGCATAGCGTTAGCATGGATATCGTAGTTTCCACATGTTCTCTGTGAATGCACGGCTATGCCTAATACAAAATAATAAGTACTGTATGTTAAGAAATGTGCTACAATGCTTCAGGACGAAATTCTTATAAAATACATTCTCAAATTTGACGCATTATTTAACTTTGTGGAAGCGAAATGGTTTACGAAGGTTTTGTATACACATAATGTTGACAGAAGCAAAATGGAATAAAACTATAACTAAATAAAGCCGGAGAGGCTAGCTGCGAGCTTAGTGTGCATCCACATACTCGCAACAGTTAAGCAGTGATTCTCCGGTCACGTCGTGGATGGATGACCGCTGGGAGGTTCCACCATGGGCCGTGTCACTATGGGACTCATCCGACTAGCGGTTAACCACCGACGACGTGGAATGAATGACGATGAATCAGGGAGTGAATTGTTGAATGAGAAAGTAGTAGGATCTTCAAATGGTGGTACAATAAGCCGCAGGCTGCAGTGCCGCCAGGCTATAGACGGATTAGGGTGTAGCACGGGAGATCCGAAGGGTGAAAAAAAAAAAAAAACTAAATAAATATTTAAATGAGCAGATTAATACTGAACAGAAAAATCTGGAAGGAGGTCCTAATATTCCGACTTTTAAAAATTTTGTGAAAATTTTTATTTGAAACAGAAGAGGCATTGGTGAAGTACAATATATGCAAAGACTATGAATCTGCTTCAAAATGTGACCCTAATTTTTGATATTTTTAAATATTAACAGAATCTGAAAAACGGTTGAGTCAATCCTTAATTAGATTGAAAATAAAAGGAAAGAGATGCCGCGACACGTGCCTGTTCTTTTAACAGAAAAATTGCGACCTAACCTAAATCTAATTAACACCAGAAGTGAAGAGTGTCTAACCCAGAGATAACAGATATACCTATTCATAGATAAAATATAATATTCACGACGGCAAGAATAATTCGACAATCAATACGCTCCATTTGTAGGTCCCCGGCGAGGAGACGAAAGGTGAGAAGTAAGAGAGAGGATAAAGAAGGATTTTACGCAGATACAACTTTATTTTATCAATGAATAAATGTGTATACGCAATGTGCGCTTATAATAAACAACGTAGATATCCATGCCGGCATAAGCCCTGTTGCCACTTCCAACTTAACATTACTAAATTTTGAAATTTATTGAAAGTTATTACATCTAACTTAGTGAAATTGCATATAATTCACTTAAATTTGATATAACTAATGATTCAAAATTTTTTGGGTTCAGTTGCAATAAAATAGGTTGAAATATTATAACTTCTTTAATATATATAAATAATTTTGTAAACAAAACGAGAATAATGGAAAAGGCATATACAACAGCGGATATTATACCCTCCTGTGTCCCTTAGAATATGTCTTATTCAGAACCGCACGATATTTGTTAATAGTGACATCTTTTATTATCTCTGGTCTAATCCTTACTTGTTTCCGTAACTATCAAATATTAGTGGACATTACACTGCATATAAAATTATTCAAAAAAGTTTCACTCGTTAAAAAAATTATTTTAAGGTAATTGAAGACAGAAGTAGATAAAGGTGTCATGTCACATTTTTTTGAAAAAAAAAATTTTTTATGGCCTATTATAGTTCATATATATACTAAATTTTCTGTTTGTGATAGTTCTGATTTTCAATTTTGATAAATAACGGCTATTCATCAGTTAGGAAGGTATCATGAGCCATATATCCTAATGCAATTGTAAAACTTTAAACTTGTTTTTTTTAGAAATATTTTTTTATGACATGGCACCTTTATCCAATCGTGTCTTCAATTATTTCGGAATTTTCAAATAAATTTTGATCCTAAATAATTTTTCTAAATAACATTTTTCTGTATTTTTAAAAATAAGTTGACTTAACTCTTGAGTTAAATTCATACTTTCTACATACCTTTAAAAAAAAAAATTATAATTTCTAACATTAAATCCATGAAAATTGGCTTGTAGGCAAAGTCCTACTAACTTTCAAGAATAACATTACCTAATATAAACAAGTTTTCCTTATAGTGAGTGCATACCAATTTAGTAACACTATGTAGACGACACTATTTTAAAAAATGTAAATTTATGTATTCTTGTTTCATTACCGTAAGTTTTTTATTTTTTCCCTTCCTTTCAAAATTATTTGTATTAGTAACCTTACTTACTATGGAGATCTTATTTTTACTAATAAATATGGTAGTCGCATAAATCTTATCCCATAAAACCTAAGTAATGTTCAAAAATATGTAAATGCATATAGCGTGATCCAATAGTTTTTAAAGCTAAATGTCAAAATTAATGTACTGACATCTAATTTATTGTAAAAAAATGATATAGAGATATATATATTTTTTTCTAGGTAAAAATCAAAAGTTGGAAAAACAATTATTTTAATATTTTTATAAATATTTTTAAACGAAATTCTAGGGTTTATAGAATAAGAGTTATAGGACTAAGTCAGGTCTGCCTGCCTTATATATTTTACACGTATCTATTTAAAAAAATATAAAAACAGTCAGTGTCAAATAAAATTGAACATAATAGGTCTGTTCCTACAAGCAGTCAGAAATAGCCAGAAACTGCAAGTTATCGTCACGAGCGTGCGCAGTTATAATTTAAGCGTTCCAACAAACTTCTGATTCTGATTTGGCTATGATGAACTACAGGGTTCAACAGTAACTTACTGGTAGCAAGTCTGTGACTTTTTGTAGGAACAGACCTATTATTTAGAAGACCCCAGAACCTTATTTAACGGTGTATTGATTTTCTTACACAGATGCTACGTCATTATCATCATTAGGACCTCATATATCCTCGGTAGATTGGAGGCGAACCTCGTAGCTATGGATTAAATTGGATACCTCGCAAAATATTTTGATTACTGACAAAAAAAATTTTTTTCGAGTGTTTGCCGTGTGTATAGTGTTATTTGAAAATATCAAGGTAAAATATGGAGTGTTTGATAAATTTTTTATTTAAAAACATATTTTTTAAAGTGGACCTCGTAACATATCTTAAACAGTAAAGACCTCCTAAGACCCCCGAGCCAAGTATGTGTGTGTGTGTGTGTGTGTGTGTGTGTGTGTGTGTGTGTGTGTGTGTGTGTGTGTGTGTGTGTGTGTGTGTGTGTGTGTGTGTGTGTGTGTGTGTGTGTGTGTGTGTGTGTGTGTGTGTGTGTGTGTGTGTGTGTGTGTGTGTGTGTGTGTGTGTGTGTGTGTGTGTGTGTGTGTGTGTGTGTGTGTGTGTGTGTGTGTGTGTGTGTGTGTGTGTGTGTGTGTGTGTGTGTGTGTGTGTGTGTGTGTGTGTGTGTGTGTGTGTGTGTGTGTGTGTGTGTGTGTGTGTGTGTGTGTGTGTGTGTGTGTGTGTGTGTGTGTGTGTGTGTGTGTGTGTGTGTGTGTGTGTGTGTGTGTATGTGTGTGTGTGTGTGTGTGTGTGTGTGTGTGTGTGTGTGTGTGTGTGTGTGTGTGTGTGTGTGTGTGTGTGTGTGTGTGTGTGTGTGTGTGTGTGTGTGTGTGTGTGTGTGTGTGTGTGTGTGTGTGTGGGTGGGTGCGTGCGTGCGTGCGTGCGTGCGTGTGTGTGTGTGGGTGCGTGCGTGTGGTGTGTTCGTGTGCGTGTGCGTGTGCGTGTGCGTGTGCGTGTGTGTGTGGTGTGTGTGTCTGTATCCACCATAACTCATGAACCGATACACAGATAAACACCAAATTTTAAACTTAAGCTTTATTTCATCCTCCAATGAACAGGTTAGTTTTTGGGTAGAGTCGGAACATCTGAGAGGGTACTTTATAGGTGGTCATTTTTATATTTCATGGAATATATGTTATTTACGTTTGGAGAAGAAAATTCTTTAAATAAAAGTTACTTATAATATTATTATCTATAATTTTTGTTCTATACTAAATTTTCCTAAAATGGTCCGTATTCGAAAAATTTGACAAAATGATAATATAAAAATTGTTTAAATAAAAGTTGTTTATAATATAATTCTCTATAATTTTTATTCTATACATAAATTCTCTAAAATGGACCGTATTCGAGATATTTGAGAAAATATGTAAATTTCTAATTTTGAAGAAAACTCAAAAACGGATAAAAAAAAAACATTAAATTTTGAACTTAAGTTTTATTTCGGCCTGACGTGAAATGATTAAATTTTGGACAAAGTCGGAACATCTGGGGGGGTACTTTATGGGAGGCCGTTTTTATATTTTATGGAATATGTTTCTTATTTATGTTTGGAGAAGAAAATTGTTTAAATAAAAGTTACTTCTAATATTATTATCTATAATTTTTGCTTTATGTCAAAATTTCCTGAAATGGTCCGTATTCGAGCAACTAAAAGTTGTTTGCGATATCGATCTCTATAATTTTTGTTTATACCGGGTGTTCCAAATTAAAGTGTTACAGTTAAATACCGCCGAAAATATGCATTTTAGAAAAAAAAGTTTCAGACAAAAGTTTTATAGTTTTTTGGGGGAAACATTTTGGCTAAATTCTTTTTTTTATAGCTGACCATAATATGGCCATATCGAGGTGAACTTTGTTTTTTTAAATGGAAATCCCATTTTTTTCTTACATATTCTTAAAGTACATAAAAAAAAAACTTTTGAGAAAAATATTTTTTTTATTGGACTTTTACTTTTTGAGTTACAGCTACTTGAAAATGTTACTGCGCGAAAAAAAAGTTGACCATATTATGGTTAGCTATAAAAAACGATTTTAGCCAAAAGTTTTTCCCTACAAAACAATAAAACTTTCGTCTGAAACGTTTTATTTTTTATAAAAAGCGGTATATAGCTGTAACGCTTTAATTCAGAACACCAGGTATATGATTTTTCTAAAATGGACCGTAATGGAAAAATTGGAAGAAGAGTGCTAAATTTAAATTTTTCTGTATTTTCGTTTTCAATGAATATCTATAGAAAAATGTTTCGAGGTAGATGTATGGGAAAATGTATATATTTAGTTTATCCTCTAAATATTTATAAAGGTGCTGCAATAGGTTGTACAAAATAACCGGAAAAAGCCTGTAATAACTAGATAGGAAAGTCATGTGTTGGACACAACAGATTTTTATAAAAATGAGCGACGAAGACAGTAGTCCGTCAAGTAGTGATTCGAGTGATTACGAAGAAGACGAGTTTTTTGTAATGTATGGAGAGCGCAGAAAAAAAAAACGAAAACTATTTAGGTAGGCCTTCTTTTTTCGGTGGCTATATCCAGCGGACAATTTACCCAACCTCTAATGTCATTCATGACAATTTCCATTATAAGCGTTCCCAATAGAACAAAACTTTTTACTAATTTGTAACGTAGTTCATATATGACATGCGCTTAGGTCAGTTCAAGTACTAATTGCAAACTAATTGTAACATCTAATTGGGAACAAATCTAACATTCATATTATTAGTTTCCTGATCGCACTCTTAGATTAAAGAAACCATCGCACTAATGCTAACTCTTTAGCTTTCTCTTCGATGCTAGCCAATCGTATTGGAAAGTATTCAATAGCAGATACTGTATATAAATGCTAAAATCAACAAGTGAAATAAACTTTTTTAGTTTAAATGGACCCTACTTCGAAAAAGGGGAAAAACTGAAACAGAAAATTATTATACTTAAATTTTAAAAGCTGTTGCCACTGGAAAACTATTATCTGGAATTATCTGAACGTTGCATGCACGTTGTATAGTAATGTTATTACGTTCCCTTAATGAAACATCGCCGAAAGGCTTGGCAACATTATGTGCTAGCTGGGGAAAGTATAAGATCTTAGTTAAATTATAATATTAGAGGGTATTAACTAAAAAATATGAAAAATTATTACAAACTTACGTCAAAAGTGGCACCTACATTAAAAGAAGGGAAAACTGAAACAAACTTGTTATACATGAATTTTAAAGGCTTTTTTTACTGGAAAAGTATTATCTAGGGCGGGGATCCTTGGATGACAGCCATAGCAATCCCTCCTTGAATCCTCATTGTCTGAGTTTGTTGTACGTTTTGCTTTCCATATTAAATAAGTAAGCACTTAATACAACACAATAAATATCGCTAAAACAAAATTAATAGTAATAAACGTTATAAATAGAAAATATATATAAAATTAAAAAATTATCACTTGTCAATACTGACACTTCACGCTTTGCTTGTCAAAAACTTCGTCTTCAACCAATGAACGTGCCGATGTCAGACGTGTCAAAATTCAAAACGATACTAGCGCCAAGTGAATACAATACCAAAATTCTTCAGTAATTCAATTTTACAGTTGTTGATACAATCGGCCAGATTATTGGTGTTTTACGGATACGCATATTCATTATGATTTTTTACTTGGACCACCGTATTTGATTTAATTTACTGAAATGGACATACTAGCGTAATCTACGAACATAATATTAAACTTTTTGTATATTTTTTAAAATCATTTAAAACTGGGGGCGCTGGCCAAGCCTTAAACAAAAATATAATCGCGTCGTATTATAACGTATTCAACGTACATAAATTCTGATGTAGCGACTATCTGTCATAATGATGAAATAAATACATAAATACATTCTAAATTATTAAAGTAGTTTTCATTTATTTAAAAATAAAACTGCTGCCATTATATAAACTTAACTCTAATCATAGGTCATAATATCATGGATGTATCTAATAGACGAATTGACAAATAGTATTAATATTATTATTGAAGAGAGCCTGAAGTAAAACGATATTTTAACCGAAAAAAAATATATATTTTTCACTTATTGGTATTTACGAAAGTAATACATAGCCCATTCACATTTTATGTAACACTCACACCAAGGCAAATACATTTAACTCTAAATAATCGTTTAAAATATTTTTTGCACTATAGTGTAAACTAGGGTAAAACCGGGTACCTAACGTTTGATGGCTTTTGGAAATTATAGTTTGTGGCTAAAAGAAATAAACATTTGCACACAAAACCTTTGAATATGTGTCCATCCATAAATATATACAATATAAAATGTCATAAGTGTTTTTTTTTCAATCATTTTTCTTACGTTCTTTATACAGGGTGAGTCCGGGAGGAGCGCACCAAACTCTAGGAGTATATTATACACGTGAAAATAATGTAAAAAAACTCATATGTTCTTATCCGATTTTCATTTGTTTTCAAGTTATAGCATATTAACAAATAAACAAAATTACACATAAAAATTCTCTTAATCATAGCGTTCTTTCAATAAATGTTCAAAAATACCGCCATTGACTTTAAAACATTTTCTGCTTCGTCTACGAAGAGCGTTTGTTGATCTCCTAATTGATTCATTTCTTTCTTCTTTAATATGGGCTGCAGTATTCTCAATTCGTCTAATTAGTGCATCCCGTGTCTCCACTTTTATTTTGTAGACTTCATTTTTCATCCAGCCCCATAAACAAAAATCTAATGGTGTGAGGTCTGGAGATCTTGCAGGCCAATTAATAGGACCTCCACGACCAATCCAACGCCCTGGAAAACGTTCGTCCAAATGTTGCTTGACCTGACGAGCGATATGTGCAGGAGCTCCATCATGCTGATAGTACATCTGCATTCTAATATTTACAGGAACATCCTATAGCAGGCCTTGTAATTCATTTAGTAAAAAATTAAGGTAGTTGTCTCCTGTTAGACGATTCTCCAAAATGAAAGGGCCAATTAAATAACTGTCAACCATACCACACCACACGTTTACAGAAAACCGATGTTGAAAATTACTTTCGACTGTTACGTGGGGATTTTCGTCTGACCATGCATGATAGTTACGAGTATTATTAATGCCATCACGGGTAAATGTAGCTTCATCCGTAAAGAGTATACTCGATACAACACGATGATTATTATTTATCCATTGACAAAACTCCATACGGTTAGCGTAATCCTGTGGTTGTAGGTGCTGTACTCTCTGTACGTGATAAGGATATAAGCCTTGCTCGTGGAGTGTGTTTATCACTCTTTTTTATGGAATTCCCAATTGAGTGGCAATTCTCCGTGAGCTAGTAGTTGCATCTTCTTCTACTAGATGCAGAATATTTTCTACTTATACAAAACCTTGTCGAGTAGCGCGTTCAGATGTTATGAAAGCACTGGGAAGCTTACCAGTCTCGCACAATTTGTTAAAAACTCTAACAAATACGTTTTTATCAGGATGTCTTCGGTGTGGAAAACGTTGACGATATTTTTCAGCAGCAGCTGTAGCATTTCCATAACAGAAACTAAATTTGAATAAGTATCTGGCATTTTGCAACACTAACAATCACATAAATTCGAAATTAAACGTTCAGTTACTGTTAACTGTACGCTGACAGTTCATCAAAACGTCAAAATTATCAAATGCCTTTGAGCCTTGAACATATGGCATACTTTGATAATGTTAAAATTCAGAAGTGGAAAGCTAGATGAACATTTTTAATTACGCCATAACTTGAAAACAAATGAAAATCGGATAAGAACATATGAGTTTTTTTACATTATTTTCACGTGTATAATATACTCCTAGAGTTTGGTGCGCTCCTCCCGACTCACCCTGTATATTTCAGTAAAATGAGAATTACATTTTTTATAATATAAAAAGGTCTTTTAGTGATCGACTTGAGGCAGCAATTTTGGCATGTATCTAACTTTTTGTTTTTTTGTAATTTACTTTGTTTTTCAGGAAAGCAAAAATTAAAACGATTTTTAAAAATGTCATAAAAATACGAAAAAGTATTATCAAGGGTACTAATATTATTTAAAATTGTCCAGTCTTCATTGGAAAGAGCTTGTTTAAACTGCGCTATATTATGTTCGCTACAATTTATTTTCGATACATTAATTTTGGAATCCTTTCCTAAAACTTTAAAGAGATTGAAATCACAAAAAAACTGAACGATGATCTGAAATTTCGTTATCAGTGACACAACACGTAACATTGTACGAGGATGGGATGCAAAGTTTCCGGCCTAACTTATAGTAGGCCCAATTTGCTTTCCTGTTCCAACGTGTCTGTGTGGCCTTGCTTGTCGTCAGTATACGCTCGAAGTTTAAAGTAATTTTAAGGTGAAGGGGGAGAAAAAGTCCTTTATATCTCACAAGAAAAGTTAATGTTTATTTATTCAATAAAACATTGAGTGCGACCGGTTTCGAAGTATCATCACTTCATCTTCAGGCTTGCCTAGTGGAAAGGAGAATATGTGGTGTAAGGTGTGTTAACTTTGAGCCAACGATATATAAAATAGTAAAAAAGAAAACTCACCATACTCTCCATCCACTAGGGAATACTACAAACAAGTTTCATCAAATGTGGGGGATGAAATAAATTGTAAAATAAACAATGTTACAAGTTATATAAAAGTTAAAAATATTTGAAAAACAAATATTAGTCAGTTTAAATAGTTAAAAATTTAAAATTTTCAAGACTATACAAAACAAAACACATACATTAAACAGATTAAAAGAGAAGGCTTATTTTAAACACATTGTTGTTTTTTAAAAATAATTAGTAGTGTTACTTAACCTAACATTTTTGAAAGGAGACCTGTCAAGTTAAGGCCTCTACAGGTGGTGGTAAGTAATAACAAAAAATTCTTGGATAAACTTATGACAGGGTATAGGTAATAAGATGCAAACTATGAGTGAAGAAATATTTATTATTTATTATATAAGATTTGTGCCATGCACCAATTACCAAGTGTATGTGATGTTGTAGGATAAAAAAGAAAGAAGAAGAAATGACTGGGTTAACTGTTGTGAAGCAACATTTTTCAGTTGCTTCACACCTTACACCACATATTCTCCTTTCCACTACGCGATCCTGAAGATGAAGTGATGATACTTCGAAACCGGTCGCACTCAATGTTTTATTGAATAAATAAACATTAACTTTCCTTGTGAGATATAAAGGACTTTTTCTCCCCCTTCACCTTAAAATTACCTCAACTCACACATGGCTACCCCCCCCCCTTGTCAAGTTTAAAGTAGTTTGTGTCCTGGGTATTTTACAAGCTTATAAAGTGCTCCACTTTTAAAAGATGGAAAAAACGAGATAAGAGCGGTGATAAAATATTTCCATATCAAAGGATTATCGCCGACGGAAATAAAAGCTGAACTAGATGCTACACTAGGGGAATCTGCTCCTTCATTTACCACTGTTAAAACCTGGGTAGCGGACTTTAAACGTGATCGTACTAGCACTGATGATACTCCGCGTTCTGGCAGGCCAAAAA
Source organism: Psylliodes chrysocephalus (assembly GCA_927349885.1). Taxonomy (NCBI): domain Eukaryota; kingdom Metazoa; phylum Arthropoda; class Insecta; order Coleoptera; family Chrysomelidae; genus Psylliodes; species Psylliodes chrysocephalus. The sequence continues at coordinate 40,351,884 of OV651821.1, forward strand.
CGGCAACTTCTAAAGAAATGGTGCAAACCGTTTACAAACTAATTCTAAAAGATCGCAGATTAAAATTGGAAGAATTAGCTGAGGCTGTGGGCATATCAAAGGAGCGAGTTCAATATACAAGGTGGCGCAAAATCAAGTACCCTATGGAATTTTGTCATGGTTTCGTTTGTAGTTGACATCTGCTCGAGTTTTTCTATCAGTTGCAAAGTAGATACTTGGGAAATTCATTATGAATCGATATACACTTTGAGAACGTGCCGAAATCGTAAATTTTTTTATCAAAATAATTCGTTATCAGAATTTTTTCTGGACGCCTTATCTCAAAAAACTCCGATATTGCATATCCGCCAAGGTCTCCCGATTAAACTGTTTAACAGACTTTTGGTTATGGGGTTATCTCAAAGGTAGGGCATTTGTAAATAATCCTCGAACACTTGAAGCATTAAAAGACGACATCCGGGAAGAAATTGACAGAATACCATCTGAAATGTTGGAGAAAGTTATGAAAAATGCTTTGTTATTGCATTAATGCTGGGGATAGCCATTTAGTCGATATTGTCATTAGTGTGTAACAAAACAAATTTTTAGAGTTTAAATAAATATTTTTCATTTATATTATGACTGTTTTTTAATTAATCTTACTTTTATATAAAAACAAATAGGGGACTTTATTTTGCGCCACCTTGTATTTTGTGTAAAGTTTTAGGTATGAGGAAGCTATCCGCCCGATGGTTGCCGCGTTTGCTCGCGTCAGATCAGAAGATCACGCGGCTAACCATTTCAGAGGAGAATTTGGCACTGTTTAGACGTGATCCAGGGGACTTTTTGCGTAGATTTATTACGGTTGATGAAACATGGGTTTATCATTATGCCCCTAAAACTAAACAACAGTCCAAACAATGGACGGCAAAGGACGAACCAGTTCCAAAGAAGGCAAAGGCAGTACCGTCTGCTGGAAAGGTCATGGCAACGGTCTTTTGGGATGCTAAAGGCATATACTCCTAATAGATTATCTCGAAAAGGGAAGAACAATAAATTCCGAGTACTACCGCGACTTACTGGACCAGCTTAAGCAGAATATAAGCGAAAACGCTTAGGTTTGGCAAAAAAGAAAATTCTGTTTTATCAGGACAATACACCTTGCCACAAGTCCGTTCTTGTAATGGCTAAAATTCATCACCTAGGCTTTGAACTGTCAAACCATCCTCCGTATTCGCCAGACCTAGCCCCGTTAGACTTTTATTTGTTTCCAAACCTAACAAAATTTCTTGCTGGCAAATTTTTTTTTACGGATTTAGAAGTAATTGCAGCCACAAACGCCTATTTTGACGAGTTGGATAAATCAGACTACAGTGACGGTATTAAATCGCTTGAACATCGTTGGGTCAAATGTATTACCCTACAAGGGGACTATATAGAAAAATAAATTCTTAGAGAGTCACTATTGTGTTGCGTTTTATGTTAGGCCAGAAACTTTTCATCCCATCGTCGTATTTACAGCTGCTCACGAAAATTTAATCAATTAATGTGCAGGAATTTTCAGTGACTCTTGTTGGCCAAGTAACTATTGGCACAAGGTCAAAATAGGACAAAAGCCAACACAAATCATTAAAACTATCATTTGAATATTTGTCAAAATTAAAATCTCCCGTTAAAATAAACTCTGAGTATGTGGGATGTATATATGATCTAACACCTCAGAAATTTGATTTAAAAAAATATTAATGTCTTCAGAAGGAGATCGATAACAATTTAAAATAGTATGAACAATTTTATTAACTTTGTAAGATACAGCACATATTTCGAAGTATTTTTCTATACAGAATGTGGATGGATCTGTACATTTTATTTTATCAAAGTTTTTCATTCAAATACTAGTACCTCCACATTTTAAATTTGTTTTGCAGTAAAATATAATTAATTTTAAATTTTTAGTTCTAATTAAATTTAGGTAATCGTCTTTAATACCAATTTCATTTATACATAAAATATTGAGATCTTTATGAAAGATTAAGAATATTAATTTTGTCATTATTAATGGTATTAATATTTAGCAAGAGTAGTTTTGGATTAAAATTCAACTTACATTGTACCGCCTTTTATTTAAAAGAGTGTATTTTTTATTACAATTATGTCATCTATTTAGAAATTATTTAAACTGTTCTGATTTATCATATTCTTAAAATAATCTTTGGGTTTATTTTGCCAATTTTTATCTAATAATTATCTGTCAACTCATTTATCATTGTTTTTTAGGGAAGTCAATCTTTGCATTGTAGGTATCAAGATTCGACCTCGGCCTTGGTGTCTGAGAGATTAATCAACATGATTAACTTTTTGTGCTTCATAATTTTTTGTTACTTCGCTATGTTTTGCCCAGTTTTTTTGGCATGAGAATGAGTAGGGATTCAAAATTATTTAATCGATAACAATATTTCACAATTTAATTGATGTTTTAACGTATCTGAATATTATCTACCAGCAAAGAAAACTTGTATTTCGTGCAAATGTTATTAAAATGGCAAAGCGCTTTCGACAAAGCCATCTTCAGTGCTTATTGTCAAGCAAAATACATCAAATACTGTCGGTTATTCTAATGATTAAATATTATAGGATTTCACCTTGCTAAATCACCCTTTTTTTAAAGCACCTTCTTGCCTCGACGAAATGGTTTAATAAAAAGTCGTAAACTTAAATTTGTAACAAATTAAAAAAAAATTAAACTACTTAATAAAAATGGTGATTTAGCAAGGTGGGATTCTCCAATATTTAATTATTGAAATAACGATGACAACCGATACTAGTGGAGGTCTTTTGCTTGACATAAGCACTGAAGATGGCTTAATGCCTAAAGAGATTTAGTAATTTAATAAAAAAAAATTGTACAAAATACAAGTTTTATTTGCTGATCTATGAAGCGTGCACATACAGCCGTTAACCTCTTTTGGTTCCTTTTAATAGTTATTATCTATCATTTGTTGCGTCACATTAGCCATTTTGTTTGTTTTTTCTCAATATCTCTAAATTGTTTATCACACTTATTTTTTCTTAAACTCCTATAATGAATTTATTACATTTGAGCACTCGGAAATAATTGTTAATTCGTTTTTGTCAAAAAACGTCGGCTTTTTCTTATTAAAAAAATTCCTTTTGACGCAGAGCATCCAGTATCAACCGTATTTCGTGCCTCATTTGCTCTATGGTCTTTACTAACCGGGAAAAATCTTTTCTCTGTTGTGTCTCACCAATGTTTAATAAAGGATAAGTTTAAATAATGTGGCGAATACGGAAAGACGCAACATTAGCTTGTTAGAATCAAGGCCAATATAAAACCGAGCGTTATCTTACTAGAATACTCTAGGTGAGTTCGGGCTGCGCACTCCAGAGTGGAGTGGAGTAATTAGGCGTAAACGGAGTGCGAATATGATTTTACTCCTTTAACTCTCGGAGTGCAATGTCAGTTGTCAATGTGACATACCAGTACTTAAAATTTAATCGTACTTATCAGTAACGACCGTATAAGTTTCTTCCATATTAATGATATTCACGGGAACCAAAAAAAAAAACTTATTTAAGAATCAGTCACAATTAACTTATTATCGATTTAAATCACCTTATGCGCATGCCCGATCCACACTCCACTCCACCATCTCCGAACGGTCAAAGAGGAACTTTTATTTTAACTCCTTCCGTACCCGAACGCCTTAGGTACTTTAGTAAAGAAAAGAGTGCGTAGACCGAACTCACCATCTATCACTTTCTTTACATACCGACGTTTATTCATAATACCCTAAATAAACACAATGGCAGATAGTTCCCCAAATCATAACGCTTATGGTTCCAGCAACATGCCAGATAACGCCTTTCTCATCTTGTTCTTCTAACTCTCTGGTGTTAGAGGCGGATTTACAAATATGCCACCTATAGGCTAAACCAAATCGCCGCCTATGCATATTTTTTGGAAAACTAAAAATAGGTTCTAAAAATGAGGAATACGGAAATTTTGCGAATGTTTATTAGAATCATATAAAATTCATATAAACTTAATTGCAACATAATATAAAAACAAAAACTATATTTACATATTGTAGACTAAATAAAAACCACCTTTTCTTTCGTAGTCACATTACATTTTTCGTCTGAATTTATTTTTAACGAAAATTTTGATAACATCGTCAAATAAAATCGAATATACTCATAAAACTGCTAAATTGTTCAATCCCCTTTGGGCATACTCAAGGCGTAAGTATATTTTAAGCATGAGAACGAACGTTCCGAAGAAGAATTGCCTACTCTATTGATTTGTAAATTCCTAAAACGATATCAATTTTAGGAAAACTATCAAACAAATTCCGATCTCTAATATAGTTGCACTTATTGTTAATATTTAGATATTTTTTGTCCTACAGTTTTATACACTGGGTGAGATGTTTATAAAACTGGCATGCAATTGGTTTTGAATTTTGAATTCAATTGTCGCAGGTATAAAGCTACAGTTCATTAGTTATTTGTGTATCAAGTTGATCTTTTTTGACCCAACCAGAAAATTGCGGCTGATACTAAGCAACTACCGGTAAAGCCAAAAAAGATTATGCGGCCGAGGTGCACACAACATCAAGTAGATTTAAAATTTTTTTTTACATTCTTGTTCTTAAAAAGAGATTTGAATGCTAGGATAGTTTCAGATTTTTGTTAATCGAATAAAAATCTTATTGTTAAGTAATACAATTTGTACAGAATTACTATTCAAAGGAATAATGAAACACAAAATCAATATCACATGAACAATTTAATATTCAAGCAGCGACTAGTTTCGGGCTTTATAGCTATCATCAGGCCTATATAGGTACGTTCTCTTACAAATTCTCTAGTCTTTGGTAGCTGCTACCGGGTAGTTGCTACCAAATCGCAAAGGCACGTAGTGTTCTCCTACACACTTCAGTATTTATGATAGTCGCTGGCGATTATCCTACATTGAGAAACATTATTAATAGAATGACACTTATTTTAATATTGTTAGATTACCAGGTTCAAGAGCAAAATCTGCTTTTACTCTTAATACTACAAAATGAGAAATGCAGGAAGAAATTGTCTATGTTTAAAAACAGACAAACAGAAGGATTTCAATAAATTTTGATAAAAGTCATCTCAAGGATAATGAAACGAAATTTAGAGAATTTTTTCATATTTCAGGATAATTATATACTGAATCTAATAAAGAATGATGTTCTAATAAACAAAAACCAACTAGTTCGCTACGAATTAGGACTCTGCTCTGCTTTCGAAGCAGACAAACGACTGACAACCAACGACCAGCGAACAGTCGTCGGTAGCAGCTACTTAGTAACTTATAGGAGAACAGTCTGATTAAACTCCATTGACAATACCTTGGCGACTTGGTAGCAGCTACCCGGTAGCGGCTACCAGCGAGTTTGTAAGAAAACGTACCTTAAAGGTACGTTCTCTTACAAATTCGCTGGTCTTTGGTAGCTCCACAGTCATTTCCGACCGTGATCTCGGCACCCACTAAGCCGATACAATGCGACCAATCAGAACTTCTTATTTTGGCTATGGTGCCGAGATAGATGACGGAATTGAAACATGCTTCGGGTACAATAAGCCTCCAGCTTCAATACAGGTGGGCTTTGAAACTCACCCTAATTAAGAAACACATTTATGCATATTCCAAAAATCTCCATACCCAGGAATATCTAAAACAAAACAAAAATAATAATACATTTTTCTTGCAATAAAAGGTATAAAAATTTCAATAAAAATAGAAAACATCTGATTTATGATCTTAATAGGTGAACTATGCAAAAATTAACAAGTTGACCTAAATAGCATATAAGTTTTTGAACATATTTGGGTATTATTTGATAAATATAATAATGGATATCACCCAAAAATTGAACAATAACTTTTTGAGCACAAATCATTCGCCTTTTTTGATCATGGTCTTTATAAGTAAAACTAGGATGAGGTTCTATCTAGGGTTCTACAATATTTCTTCACACATTTCGCTCACAACTCCTTTCATTTCTTTGACCACAAATGTTTAAAATGTGGATCCATTTATCTCTAAGACTAAGAGTAATAATAGCATAAAAAACATAAAATTTCTTGTTAGTTTTGTGAGAAAAATACTTACTTCTGCAATTAAAATTTAAATGAATCAGAAGTTTAATGATTTTCTTAAGAACCTCCCTATAGTTAAATCTAACTTACACTTAATATACTTACAATTTACTCACCTACATTTGAAAAAAGTATCACCTGCATATGAAAATGAAAATAATATCGAATAATATTAGGCTGACATATTTATAGCAACATAACCTAATTTATTTTCAAAGCCAGATTTACACCATCTAATAATATTTAAATTTAGCTTTAACTTTAAATTTATTAACGATTATCACTGTATTTTATCACACATTATATTAAAGTGAAATTTAAAGAGGTAAATCAGTAAAATTATAATTTTTCTTTGTCATTATTTTAGAAAACATATTTTTTTATGGATGGAAAACGGGTTTGAATTTAGTGATAGCAGCGCGCTAAGCGCTTACGGTTCAACTACCAACAAGGAAACAAGTCCCGCCATTTATTCAAACCTTCTCTTTTTATTTTTCTATGCGACTGACGACCAACGACCAGCGAACAGTCTTCGATAGCGGCTACTTAGTAACTTGCAGGAGAACAGTCTGATTAAATTCCATTGGCAATACCTTGGCGACTTGGTAGCAGCTACCCGGTAGCGGCTGCCAGCGACCAGCGAATTTGTAGGAGAACGTACCTTAATAGAGTGCATCTATTATTGAAACAAACAATCAAGAAAATTTAAATAACACTCACAAAAATGTTCATAATTAAATTTTTTAAATTGTTTGTTTCTATTACAGAAATAATATATACAGAGCTGATGATGGTTATAAAGCCGAAACTAGTCATTCTTTAAATATTAAATTGATCATGTGGTCTTGATTTAGAGTTTTATTATTCCTTTAAATGACGTTACCACATAAGAGAGAATTGGATAATCCTTCGTTCTTAACGATAAATATGATAAACTTGCGTTTATAAAAAGCGGCCGTAGATTAAATGCGGCCCAAAATTACACTTTAAAGCGGCTGTAAAGTAAATGTGGCTAAAAAAAGTTATACTTTATGGATGATAATAAATTCGTAAAATTTCACATTTTGTGATAGTCGCCTAAAATAGCTATTTATAAAATCAGTTACGTAACGCCTTATTTTATGTAACCAGTGAATCTTTAAGATCAAGCAGAGCGAGGTCCTGTAAAATGAACGAGTTACATAAAATGGCATTTTGTAACGTGTTACATACAATATTTGTTCTAATTTTGACTATATTATTTATAAAATTGTGTTGTGGTAAAACATTATTAACATCTATGCAATTAATATTACTTTCTTGTATTGTTAGTTGCATATGCATTCCTTTATTGACAATTAGCAAATAATAATTTATCCTCAACGACTTGTTGTAGTGTTTGCTTTTTAAAGGTATTTGGTATTTATAAAATTGTGTTATGGTAAAACATTACTGAAATCTATGCAACCAACATTACTTTCTTGTATTTTTAGTTGCTTATGCATAACTTTATCGACAATTAGAAAATTTTATTAATTTATACTCAATAACTTGTTGCAGTGTTTGCTTTTTAAAGGTATTTGGCTTTTAGGAAAGTGGGTATCGTGTATTATTTGTAGATAATTTGGTACAGATTTAGAATGGAAAATATCAAAACAACATTATTACTAGATTGTAAGTTCATTAACCAAACTCTATTTATATGTAGCCAACGTGCGCTCCTCTGCTATAAACTTTCAATATACAGGGTGTCCCATTAGTGCGTAATTGTTCAATACTTCAATTTGTGTTATTAATACGCAAACAAGTTTCAAATATGGATTTAAAAATATTTTTGTCTGGCAAATAAAAATTTATATTTTTTAAATATAAATATTATAAAACAATTATGATATCCCTCTACTAAAATAAAAGGACGAAAGCGATTTTACGAGTGAAATACTTGAAAGAAACAGCCTTAGACATTTGCCACATATCAAAGCAGAAACAAAAGATTTTAAAGTTTATATACCTGACTAACTTTTTTAATTTTAAATACCTATTAATTACTTTTTAGTCGTAAATTTTTTATTATTTATATATTTCTTTTTCACAAGAATTTTAGTAATTGGAACTAGGAACTAGGATTCACAATATCGTTACTAAAAATACCAGTACCGGTATCTGTATCTGTAACGTGTGGAGGGTGGGTTAACTCACGACACTTAGGCCTAAGTAGATAGACACCTCCTAGCTCTTGAGCCAGCCTACAGATATAATGTAGTTGACAACATCGCCAATAGGTACTTCTCTTATATCGGCTAGTGTTAGCCAATTCTCCCGAACACAAATCTTCTAATAAATGAGAGCGTCGGGCTGGGTTGGTAGAGGATATATATAATACCGGATATATAATATGGTCTGATCTTCTTGTTCGCACCCCCTGCAGAGTGCAGATTCTGACAGCCTCATGATATGAAGATGCTTTTGTAGTTGGCAATGTCCAGTCAGAATTCCTGTGATCACGCGCAGATTCTGTCTAGCAATAGTCAAGTATTTGTTCGTTGTAGTATTGTCAGGATAACTTAAAAGCTCCCTGGAAAACTTGTAGCTTCTTGTTTTATCCCATCTTTCCTTGAATTTCGCAAGGGAATATTCCTTAATTAGGCCTGTCACTACCGATGTTGACAGTCCAATAGAAGGGCCAGTTTTAAAAAGTATTTGGTTGGCTGCCTTCTTGGTAAGTGAATCAGCAAGACAGTTACCTTTCCATGTGGCGTGACATTTGATCCATCTTAAGTTGACCACATTGTTGATGGATACTTCGACCAAAGCTTCGTAACATTTTAGTACTGACCCTGAATAAATTCGTGGTCTGTCCAGGGTGAGTAGTGTTTGTCTGCTATCTGTATAGATGAGCATGTGAAAAGGACAATTTCTATCTTCTTCGCATTGATGGGCAGTGAATGGTCCTTGCACCACTGTTCTATAATTTTGAAAGCTACTGTACCGGTATTCCGGTATCTTTTATTTTCAAGACCGGCATTTCTGTATTAAAACCAGCCTTTATGAAATATTTTTAAATTTGATTAGAACAGTGGTATCGAAGCTATAAAAAAGCCCATAAAAAGGGCTAAAAATTAGTACTTCCATACCGAAACAACAAAAAATGACTCAAAAAAATGTATATGTTAAATGGTAAAAAAATAAGAACCAATAGAACTACACTGCTTGACTGATTTTTTTTTACCGGTTTTAACTGGTATTTCTGATTAACAATACGCTGTCGAATCGGTCAATTCAATTAACCAAAATTTTCGGGTATGTTCATCTTAAATTAATTTATTTGTGTACAAACTTCTATAGAGATACGGGCAATGTCTGCTACCAACGTATATCATAAAGTTTATAAAAGCAGTGAATTTAAACGTAGAAGAAAAAATGGGGTACGGTTAAAATATTTTTCAAATCTTTTCTAAAGACGCAAGTTTTTTATGATCTATAAGTGAGTATAATAAACTTTATCTGATATTTATTCAGAATATATCATGCCTGTTTTCTATTAGAATATATATCTCCAAAAATTATGTTTTAATTTGACTTTTGAGGAATGTGAAGCAATTCTTGTTGAGCCGCAGCATAATTTAAAATAAATTACTGTTTCATCTGTCAAAATTGTAAAATTTCGTCATTTCGTGGTATTAACTAATTTTTCTTAACATAAAATGAATTAGTGAAAACTCAATTTGACAGTTCTGAAAAGTATATCGGTTATTGATTCGAAAACAAATAAATATGTTTTGGCAATTCCCAAATTACTCCTACAAAATAATGAAAAGTGAAAATAAAATTATTAAAAAATGGAATAAATCTGGCCTGGACTATTCGTCTTTACCAATTTGGCTATCAGGGCATGACTCTTCGTTTTCCAAATTGTTAAAATTGCATATAAAATTTGGAATTCCACTCAATTTTTTGGGTATTTTAAGGGTATTTTTCGAATATTTTTTGGGTATTTTTCGGGTATTCTATAATTTTTTAATTCGGATTTTCACTGTTTAAACGTGGCAACATTGGAATATTGTACGTCAAAAAAATGGCGGCCTATTTAGTATTTGCAAGTGCAATTGAACAAATTGGTTTATTTTAGCATTTATCAAGTGAAAAATAAAAGTATAGTCTAATTTTCAATAATAATAATCTTTTATTAAGTTTATAAAAAAATAAATTACAAAACAATCGAAAGCAGTGTAAACGTATCACAGACTACCGAAACAAATAATGAAAAATGGAAAGGTAAACCTTGTCAACGTTGTATCCACATTTTTTATTCATTTTTTGGAAGAGAGAAAATTTATATTTTTCCTTCTGATTCATTTTATAGGTGAACATTTTCTATACAAAAAATACTATAAGTAAATGCTACAATTTAATATTATTTCCTTTAATACGAGGAAACAAACATGATTCGTGTGATTTGTCTTGCTCCTTCGTAGCTTGTTGCATGAAACTATCAAACAATCAATATTATAAAAAGTCTAAAGCTGTAAAATAGTTCAAAAATCATAACATAATCCTCACGAAATAATAACAAAATGGTAGAAAATTTAACACGTTGACTTCCATGTGTATATAAATATGTTCACCCAACTTTCGCATCGCGCCATATGTATACATATTATTCACAAGCAGTGCCTGATTTCAGGCTACATATCTATAAAATATTGTATTTTATATAAGTATTAACTATTAAACTACTTTACTCTCAAAACGTAAAAACAAACTTGAATTTTTTGAAAAACTACTTCGGCTCATCGCATCGGACCTGACCACGAAATTCACTTCGGCAGTCAACGTGTTAAAAAACTGACTGCTACCAGAATACTCATGTATTTTTAAAATGTATCAGTTCGATTCTTTGTCAATGAAAGGAGACAGCCATATTAGTTTACGAAGCGTAAGCTCTAACCCATATTTTCCAGATAATAATGTATCATTAAATAATCTACTCGAGAAATATTATCATTTGAATTACCTTAAATAATTCCTTGATCCATTTTTCATAAAAAAAAAATTATAACCTCCAATTTACTACAAAAATAGTTATATATAAAACGAAGGTCATTGTGTACATCTGTGAAATACATATACCACACAAAACAAAAAAGGCACATCTTTTAAAAAGGTGGATCTTTTTTTACCGGAACAACTTGCTATTACATTTTTTATATACAGGATCCTCACGTTTTCATAGGGACAGTATTGCTATTTCTTAAACGGTAACAGATAGAAAGTTGGTTAAAGTCATGGAGGTAGTAGGAAGAGGAGTCGCTTGTATACTGAAATGCTATCACCTACGCCATATTGTTACCATCCTAATGTTATTTGTGACATTTACTTATAACTTTTGTGGTATGTGATGTTTCATTTTTATATAGTATTAGTTGAAAGACCTTGAGGACATGTTATCTTGTACTTTTCGAGATCGTACCCGCCTAGATCGTGTAGAAAACAAAAAAAATATAGGAAATAACCATGGAGGTATGGGGATAACATATTATAAGTTGGTGAACAGAGTCGTACTGAAAAAAAAAAAAATGGTTATCTAGACTAGTGAGACCGCGAGACAAGACGAGACGAGAGAAAACTGTTCTCTCGTCTCGACCGACGAGAAGGCGCTTCTCTCGCTCGAGAGAGCCTTTCTCTCGTCTTGTCTCGTCTCGTCTCGTTTCTCTGGTGATAAAACAATATCAAATTTAAATTTGAAAAAGATGTAACATGAACAAACGGTAAAATTTGTAAGACACAAACAAAGAATTTTTCAAGTAATTTGCGATTAGTACCCACACTTATGTCTCTCTGTCCGTCTGTCACAGTCGTTTTACAATTGAAATTTGAAGTAATAAGTGGCCCAGATTAGGCGTTAACTAAAACCAAAAATACTTTTTCTTGTAAGTCAGTTGGGGAGAGGGGGAGAGGTTAAATTGGAAGTTAGAATTTTTCTAATGCAATTCTGCAATCTCAAATGAAAGAATTTTGTAGTATGTTTTCAAAATGCAAGAAGATAGAGACATAAAACAAAAACGATGTGAAATTAGAGAAACATGATATTTTTGTTATAATGAGATGCACTTTATTTGAGACGTAAAATAGAGGGCGTTACTATCTTTAAATTTTCTAATGGAAAGTAAAGTCATGTAATACCTCATTTGAAAGATATTTTTATTATATTTACGTCCAAGCAAACAGGTTTAATTTTTTTTTGTTTTTACAAAAATTACATTCTTTATAATCCTCGTGTGCCGCATTAATCCTAGAAATGTTAGATAATGTTAGAAGATAATTTTTTAATAAGCTTTTTTGCCAAGAAATTATGAAAAATTTAATTCGTCAAGTGGTTTTAAAATCACCTTTCATAGTTTTAATTTATTTATTTTAGTAAATACAAGAAGCGTTTCCTTAGTAATAAACAATAATTGTTAATACGAGAGTTATCAAGAATGTAACTTATTAGTAAAGGCCCAGAACATGTCTGTATAAGAACAAAGTATCAGCTACAAAAAATTGCCATTTGTGCAGTGTTAAATCCTTCTAACAGTAAAAAATTACTTAGATTTATAAAAGATACTGACAGTTACTCTGTACTAGCCAAAATGTTAATTATCCATTGTATACTATTGTAAAAATAGCATTTATAAGGTATTATACCTCCGGTAATGATCCTTTGAGGTTGAAGCGGTAAATAACAAAAATAATTTAACCTACTTTATGAATTTATTTATTGTAATTTCGGTAAAAACATAAATCTATTTACATGAACGTAAAAATATAGAAAATGTCTTTCAAATGAGGTTTCACATGATCATACTTTCCATTAGAAAATTTAAAGGTAGTAACTCCCTTTATCTTACGTGTCTCAAGTAAAGCGCATCTCGTTGTAACAAAAATTAAATATCTCTTGTGTTTTACCTCGTTTTTGTTCTGTCATTATCCTTTTTTATTTAGAAGTTAAAATAGAGGAAGATACAATTTTCGTCCTCACTGTATATATTACATTCGTTTGTATTACCTTTTCGAAAAAACGCTTAAAAATAAATGAACTGAGAAATATTTTTTCTAATAAATCAGTATTTATAAAATCCTGATAACACAAGTATCATTTGTTGCCATTTACTATATATAAAATAGGTGGTGTGTTATAGTTAATTTTTTGACTATCTCGAAATCTAATATGTTAAAATTTTAGGTTACGATAAGCAATCGAAAATTTCAAATATGCAAAGAGAAAATTGTTCGAGAGAGCTCGTGAGAAACGAGAAATTCTCGTCGAGAGATGACACTCTCTCGTCTCGAATCTTTTTTCTAGAGAAAATGTCTATCTCGTCTCGTTCGAGACGAGACAAGACGAGACGAGAGACCAGAATCTCTCGTATCTCGGCATCACTAATCTAGACATTATCATTTACAAATTTCTAAAGAATTCAGAAAAAACTGACTATATTAATACCGTTTTTACCTAGAGATTATTGGTAATCGACCAAATATATATAGTGAGTAGTGAGTGCCCTGGGTTCAAGACATTTCAAAGAAAAACATTTCAATCGATTTTCATTGTGTAGAGTCTACTTGAAAAATTATGTCATCACAATAATTTACGTAAATTAAAATTTATAATTTTAAATGAGAACGGTTTCTCTCCAAAAAAGTTTTTACAATTTCGCTATTTTAAATGTTTTTCTCTTATGAAGTAAAAACTTGTGAACACTTAGGCCTACATTTTAAAATATTCACCTACCTGGACACTAACCTCATATTATTATGATGTTAATATAATGTTTTTGTTCTATTTAACTATACAGTGTGTTTGTTAAACATTGTTGTAGTTTTGTATTGTTGCTTGGTTCAGATAGAAAAATTCATCTTCGATTTCCAATTCTTCATCTTCATGAATCATATGAAATTTTAATTGTACAGTATAGGTACCCAAAAAAGCAAATATTTAAGCAATTAAATAAGGTGGCGCGTTCGTTCGCTTTAAAATTTTTTAACAAAAAAATATGTACATCCCTAACTTTTTCATTTTTTGAAAATGCATGATAGCACAGTTTTTATGACAAAGGTCTATATTTTTATATAATATTGCTATCATTCATTTTTAAATAAACTATAGTTAGATATTTAAATTATTATAATAAAAGTACTTTAATTTCGTCTTTGTTTAGGTGCTACAATTTTATCAAACTCTGTTAAAGACCATACTAAAAATAAAACCATAAAAAATCGAGTATGCTAGAGTCATCTTTATTGACTTCTACTAGTTTTTGATTGTGTTGATTGTTTTCCAAATTTCCTTTTAATTTTCTTTTTGAAATTTGAAGCAAAACATCTGCGGGCTCATGTTGATAGGAACTATTAATTTTATTTTCGGATAAGGAATCACTCCATAAAGGATGTCACATGTTTTTTGAAACACTCTGTATACTTATTTGGGAATAGTTTCATTATTAATCTTATAATATTTGTGCATATCTATTTTATTCATTTCGTATTTGAAAAGATATATTACGTAAGTATTCATTGAATTATAAATATCAAAATTACTACGACCACTTTAAACAAACCAAAAAATTCTGGGTTCGGACCTACTCAAGGCGCCATCTTGTTACCATCTAATGTCAGTCCAGTAGAACTATATTATTTTAAATATTTGTATGGTATTTTATCTCCTCTTCCTACTAACTTGATGGTTAAATTAGACAAAAGTTACGCAGTTTTGAGCTATTTAAAATGGTGCCAAGAAACCTTTGATATCTAGAGTGAGTTTCAATATATCGGACAAAAAATATAAATTGTAATTTATTTAAATTCATTAATTTTTTAATAAAAATTGTAATTTCTTTAAATTCATTAATTTTTTTGTCTGATATTTTGAATCTCCATATAGATATCAAAGGTTTCCTTGCACCATTTTATGAGCACAAAACTTCTGTCTGATTTAGCCAACTTTCTATTTGTTACTGTTTAAGAAATAACAAACCTGTCCCTATGAAATAATAGGGACCCCGTATACAGGAGTTCCTCAGATTTACTGAAAAGAGGAAGAAATAGTAGTTTGTGTAACAGGAGTGGATATGATGGCCATATCGCACGAAGACAAAATTTGAGCACGACTTCGTAGGCAAAGTGCTCAATCATCTGGGTGCGATGTGGACAATCTACTCGAGTTGTACAGTATATTTTTTCTACGACCCACTAACAAAAATTTACAAATAAAAAAAATATTTTAGGTTATTAAGACAAAATAAATAATTTTAAAATAATTTATGGCTTTTAATAATTTTTAAAATAAAATAAACGAAGAAAAAAGGTTCATTTTATTTTTCCCCGTCCGAGAATCGAACTCTAGTCCTCCGTGTGGAAGGCCAGAACGCTGATCAAAGGACTACCTATTCCTTTATCTTTGTTGCTTTAATATTTGTAATTAAATTGACTTCATATTTAAATTAACAAATTATTTACAATTATAGACGAAATAAAAACAGAAATGCTATTATTTATCGATTCTACACAAGAATAACCCATTTTAATGTATGTTTAATCCCAATAACTAAAAAATATACTGACAATTAGTTTGACAGAATTGTCACTTATTTAAAAAAATTAAAATAATAGCAGGCGGTTGATCAAAATACGAATGGTGATTGGTGGATTTCATTTTTTGCAGTGTTCTTATTACCTAGAATGGATATAAAATATATTTGTTCAGTTGAAGGCAATAAATAGCATACTTTTTCGTTTTGTAATCTGTGCGTAGATAAGCTAATATCCAGGTGGGTGTAGCAAACACTTTTTTATTTTTACCTTTATGAAAAAATGTTATTCTTCATAAAAGTTTTTGCAGGTTTTAAAACTAATAATAATCCAAATAGAAGTTAATTATCTCCTTGAATTGGTGAATTAATGACAAAAATGTGAAAAATAAATTAAATTATTTAACAAAGGGATATTCAATTTTTGTCTGTAAATTATTATTCTTTTTAAAACAAGCAAAAACTTTTATGAAGACTAACATTTTCTCTAAAAGTTGAAAGTTTAAAAGCGTTCTTTTTTTTTTAAAGTTTAAAAGCTTTCTTTTTTTTCAATTTATCATCGAACACTCTGTATATATTGGACTTCTACAAAAATATAAAGTACTTTTTGTTGTATTAAGTAGACAAAACCATTTTATTTATACCTAATTAGTGGCACAAATAAGATTTAAAAAAGTGTTGAAGTGGCTCAATTTTCGTTTTGAGTAGCTTCTTTTGTATCTAGTTAAATTATTTTTTTTAAAATAAAATACATCTAATTTATTATTGGTAAAAAAAGCATTAGGTTCCTGACTATGTAGTGAGCTCCATTTTTTTTTGTAACTATGTGCTAAGTACTAAGTGTCAAAAAGTTTCAAAATTAATATGCTAAATTAATGAAGACACAAAAATAACCTATAAAATTAATGTGCTAAATTAATGACGACGCAAAAATATCCTATTTTTGAAGTATTAAAAAGTTTTAGGTTCTAGGGGATCACAACAAAAAATGTTTATGAAGTGCACTATTATCGTAATTTTTTTCCTTCAAAGTTGATCTTACTTTAAAAAGACCATAAAACTATTTTTATGATCCGAGTTAATAGAAATTTTTTTAAGTTTTTTTTTTTTAGTTAGGATTATTCGAACTATTTCATAAACTACCTTTTTATTACACCCAGAATCAATTATCTTATTTTTTATTTAAAAACCTTTTTCTAAGTCTCTTAATTACAAATCCAGACAGTTCAAAGTCGTTTAAAAAAGGATATGCGAAATATTTGGACCCATTAACCTTATTTGCAGTAACATAAATAATTGTTTGATTATTAATTATGAGTATTATTTTTGTAACATTTAGCGTGTAAACGTCTATAAGTGCTAATTATAATAATTCGGTATCTTTAAAAAATGTATAATGTTCATTCTTTGATATGGCACTTGAAGCGTGTACACGCCATATATTCCGATTTCACAATCAGATAAGAGGCCAATAATAAGGCGATGAGTAAACAATTTAGCAGCCCATAAAAGAGACCTTTACAAAATATTGATCTTTCCCATTAAGATATCATGTCTAATAGATAAGGCATTTTAAATTCAGCGTGTACACGTTGAGATTTATTAATAAAGATAAAGCTGTTTTTTTTTAAATTACATTTTTTGCTTTTAAGAAAATCTGAATAGGTATAATTTGATTATATATAAAACGGAAAAACAATCAAGTTCTGTTAATTCCACTCATGATGTCTACCTTGATTCTGACTCATTTTATTTGTTTTAGTGAACATTTGTGGCTTCAATACCGAAGGTAAAATAGGTAATAACAGTATATAAATATTAATAATAATAAAATAAATAGGTAATAAAGTACAAAATTCCTGAAATGTTAAAGAATACAGATCAGAATGCATTTGGAGGAGACTCTTTATTTGTGGGGTGTGGGGTGGAATTCAAAGACGTCGCAAGTCTCCTCTTTATGATTTTTGGGAAAGGTTATACCACTAAAATGTGTGTACCTTTAAGCTCAAAATATACAAGGCGGCTTATTTGTTGGAAGATATTTTGTTTAATAAAAGTACAAAAACACCACGAACACCTTGTATTCTAAAATTTCTCAAAACAAATGTAAATATTTTCACAGTATATCGATGGTCAGTTTCCATATGTGGCTATCTACAAAATCTTAATTGTCCAGAAAATACAAAAGTAAGTTTAATACACTCCATCAAATCAGGTTTTACAAATAGCCCATTTATTAAAAACCTTGTCTTGTTTTAGAGAAATTTTGACGTTGACGCTAATCCAGGACTTGTTATGAAACAAATTAAACAAAAAAAAAGTACAGATAGCCATTTTTGACACCAATATTTTTACTAAAAATCGTAGTAATACAAAGAAACTTAAAACTAAAAATAGGAGCCAGCAAACTTGTAATTTGGGCGGGTACTTAACCGTATATCTACACTAATGTGGTATATGAGGTTATGTGAGATATTTCATTTCAATTTGAGCTTTGTCCAGGCCGTTGGAGTCTATGCCGGTTGGCGTAGCCAGGTATGGGTTGATATTTTCTGATGGCGGATTCGTCTTCTTTTTCTGTTAGAATAAGTGGGAGCAGCAATAAGTATAGACATTCGTTTTAGTATCCACCAAAACTACAAATCGGCCCCAGAACCCAATTCATTAAAAGTCCAATTTATTGTAAAAAAAGTTCTCTTCTTCAGGGTCATTAACGTCTTGCAACACAGTTTCATCCTGAATGCCTTCTCAGCTAACAAATTAGTAAAAAAGAGTCGACAGTCTTCCGATACGCTACCAGAATTGCAAATATCTATTAAATGCTTCAACTTCAATGCATAAATTGGTTTCTTTTCTGTGTGTGATGGTTTGAGACAAGCTTCCATCAAACCAACTGTAACTCGCCGTCCTCTTCGTGGAAGAATAATATTGTTGCGAAAATCTTCATCGAGGTCCGTTTTAATTTTCATTTTAAACGGGGATGGCTTCTCATATCTTATCCACTTAAATGGTGTTAGTTGCATCTTTATTTCGGTTTACCATAATTTTTTCCAGTCAAGAAAGTCGATCTCAGCTTTCTAAAAAACTTGGGATTATTTTGTTTTGCTCTTTGAGCAATTGTCACCCATTCGTGGGGTAATACTACATCTTTTGCTACTGTTTCGATTCTTGCATGGCATAGAATCACATTCCATCTGACTGTGGCCAGAAACTAGACATTTTTTATTAATTATGTTAATCTGTAAAACTTGCATTGCATAAATAAACATGGCAGCCACAAATTGATTCTTATTTTGGCCTTCACGTGTCGCTAAATAGCCTTACATTTTCGATTCTAGCAGGAAGGCTTTTTAAGTGGTCAAATAGACATGACTCTATTTCACACGGGCCACGTGAGCCTTCTACCTCAGATCACATGTAACATTTACCAATATTGTTTCCACAATTAAAAATAGTAAAATAATATGTTGCCAGCTTGGTCTTGTAAAAAAGGTGGGGTTTGTAGGATTTGTAGGTACATACAATACCTGCTACAAGTCAAAGTTAGCAGAATGTATTTTTCCAGGAGTTTCTTCTTCAGCCTTGTCCAAGTTTTTTCCTTTCTAGCCGTCTCTTTATTTTTATGTGAAGGTTGTATTGTTTAAGCATATTCGCTTTGGTTTCAGCATTGGCAGCCTCATACGATGTACATGTTGGACATTGATCCTTTCTGGGCTTATGGAATGATAAGCTCAAGTGTCTTTTAAAAATATGACGATAGTAAGACTCTTTCAGGTATTCCTGTTTTCTTTTGTACATTCATCTTTGTAATAATCTGTACATCTGCTTTATATTTAATTTCGGATCCAAATACATTTTTCTAGAATCTTTCCAAAAGTCGGAAATTTTTATTATGCTGTTTTAAAAATCTAGTGCTACATCTGGTATTTTTCTCTTATCTTCTCTCCTATCTCCTACCTTATCTTTTTCAGTAGTATTACTGGGTAGAACGCGTTTTTTATGGCGAAGTTAAAACAACCCTTTTTAATACCTAGGATATTAAGCAGCATTGTCCTACATACATTTATTCTAGAGTCTTTATTAATTTTATGGATTTGGATCTTCATAAAATTATTCATTAACGTGGCTCACAGCGCTGCCTAAATTTGGGTCCTTAAAATATTACTTGGGTATTATAAGCTAATCTTTTTCAAATTATTTTCGAAAGATGTTTCACTGGAGCAGCTAGGTAGCATACTTAATATATTCTTGCCCCTGGAGGTCATATTGCATAAAAAAGTCGCTATAATCTGTATATTTTTATTTATTAATAACTACGGACCATACACAATGGCGTTCAATATACTGCCTTATAAACAATCAAACTTACTTAAATCAGTTATGACTACTTGTTTGCACAAGTAGTTACCTGCAAAACACGCGAAAATATTATTAATATTTTTTAGTTCCAAAACTAGCTATTGGATCATAGACACTTATGAAATTAACAAAATTATTTTTTATAGTTCCAGAAGTAACTATGTAATCTTGAACACATCTGGAACGAATGAAAATATAATTTTAACAGATAGATACTTTGTAACCGATAATTTTAGCGCCTAATTCAAACGTATCGGTATGGCTGGTTTTGGAACTGACAAACAATTTCATTTTTAGCTAGACTGTGTAGATAGCTCAAAAATCAGATTTTTGTAGTTAGCCATATTTGAAACCAAACCTATATTATGACCAGTTTTCGAGATACATGGCTTTATTAATATGGATAATTGCTTATTTTAGTTATTTTTTCTTCCAACTGAAGAGCTAGATTGTCTTTATGCAGAATATACAAGTTTAATATAAGTTTTGGTGAGATGTCCATTCCGTTTAAAATATTTGTTACAGGGTGATTCACGAATAAATCACGATATAATTTTGCAAACACTCAATACCTCTAAAGTTGCTCCACCGAGAAATTATTATTTCATTGAGTTAATATCTACCCGTTTACAATTTTGAAGATAAAAGATTTAGCTATGCATACTTTTTATACAAAGTGAGACATCCAGCCACCCACAAAAATAATTATGTTTTGAAATTCTTAAAGAGGGACCTTACATTTCTTTAGAGACTTTTGAGTAAGTTAATAAATTTACATTAGATTTTAAAATATACAGGGTAATCTAACTGTTTTATAATAACCTACAAAATATATCAGTATATATCATTTTCCGATATTAGTGACAAGTTTTTATACACGGGACAATAAAATTGCAAAATTATAGTGTGATTTATTCGTGAATCATCCCATAACAGTAAATATTTTGAACTGTCTCTTTTTTGGATATCTGACCAAAACTTATATACGCTACATACAAAAGACCCTGCTGGTAGTTTTCTCATTATTAAACAATTTTAATAGACTTCAATTATGTGCTATATTGTATATTGGGTGTGTCAAAATTTTACAGGGTGATTGTCTTATTTTCTTAAATTGTATTAATTAATTGGTATTATAACATACAGGGTATTCCATTTAAAAAATTGAGAAAATAGTAACCTCGCATTTTGACACACCCAATATATAACAGCACATAATTGAAGTCTATTAAAATTGTTTAATAATGTAAAAACAATCAAATATGTATAATAGGGTGGAGCGAATTTTTTTTATTTGCTTTGGTTACATATTAGGCGCCAAAAGTTGCTCATTACTATACAGTCTTAGATTATACAAACCTTAGATGGAACATAAGACACTGCGCATAATCCCAATTCGAAATGATTCACACCCACCAATCACAGTTGAGGACATCACATGTCAGAGCGTTGTTCGTCCAAATTTAATGTGTCAATGAGAATTAATTTGGTATTTTAGTGACTTAAATCTTGGAAATGAACGTTGAAAATGCCAAGATGTGTTGTAAATAGCTTTATTTATAATAAAAGTACGAAGTGTGACGGTGATAAAGGTAATTTACATTTATTTTGGTGAATTATTTAATTTTTAAAGACTATCGACGGCATTATCTGTTTATTTGAAAATAAACAGAATCGGACTTGGTCATTGGTACAGATTATAAGTAGCAAATAAAGGTTATTATTATAACTGTTTACTATTTCTTGTTTTATGGGGAATCTTTTTTCAGAAAATATCATTACCAATTTATTCGTTTCAAACTCCACAACGGGTTTTAATAGTTTTTTTTAAAACTATTTATTTAGTATTTCTCTATAATAATATGGGATCGATCCATTTAATTTATATATTGTTTAAATATATTTATTTATAGTTAAATTTTCTTTAATATAAATACTCTCTCTCTCTTTATACAAGGTGACCCAACGAAAACTTGATGGAGGTTTTGGGTATTAATATCATGGATGTTAAAAAACGCTCGGGCAGATCGATTTTAGTTTAAGGGAGGACATCTTTTTATCATTAACTGTAATACGTAATTTCCCCTACACTCCGTTACTCTAACCAATGCAAGTTAAAAAGGGAAAGTGCCAAGTATGATACGTCATTAAAAAGATAATTTTAAGGAGAATTCGACAATATAACTATTCATTGGATTACTTTTGATTTTAACGCTCGATAGCAGCATACAAAACTATTAATTATGGTAAAGTTTGTCACTTCATTTGAAAGCTAATTATATTCGAAATTTAATGCGTAGCATATTTTTTTTATTTTGGTTGATTACACGATAAAGTTTGAGTTTGTATTCTTCGTTTGAATTCTACAATTATATAAGTTCTTGTGTCATTCAATTATATTTTGTTATGATGTTTATACAGCCCGACCGTGTTGTAACGTTGTCTGTGCCGTATAAACAGACAACACTGATAATATTCGCTTCCTGCTTGCAATAATGTAGTTATCATATGGCTGACTTGTGCAAAGCGTTTTGGAAAAAGTTCGATAGTCCATATCACAAAGCACATAGAGGTTCCACGTGAATAACCAAGGTCAAAACCGACAACTGACATTTTTTATGCTATTTGCTCGAAACACTAGATGGAGCTACAGGTGAAATTGTGTGTTCTGGTTTTTTTTATGGGTGAAACTTAACCAAAAAAGCCAAAGATTATAACGTGTAGTTATGTTTTTGTATTCCATTTTTTCGTCTGATTTTAGTGGTTTTTTTGTTGGCTTTGGCTTTTGATTTTTGTTTATAGTGCCTTCTTAGTTATTTGCAAAATTGTGATGTTTTGTTTCTGTATTTCCTACTATGTTTTGCAATAATTTTGTTGCTACGTTAAGCATTTGGAGAAAAACTTCATTGATTCATCATGCATCAAAAATCGACAAAAACTTAGTTGGCTGCTGTTCAGCTTTAAATAGTTGTCATAACTGTCAGAATATTATAGTTTTTTATATTTTTAAAGTTGTTTTCATTCGTACTTTGATAAAAATCGAAATTTCCTTGAAATATTATTTTAATAAGACATGCCAAATTATAATAAATAATATGAATACTGACAGTAGCTAAAAAAAAGTAGATTTGTTGCCGGTAAGTTCAAGAAAAAGTATGAATTTAGAACTCTAAATATAATAATTGAGTAAATATTTTTTTTGTAAATGGGTACTAATTACTTCTTATTATATCAACATAACAAGTCAGACTTGCAATAAAAGGAAGGGGAAGGAATTTAGGGTTGGGAAGAAGTAACTTCTCATTTTATATTTGAGGAAAAATCGTACGAAGACCATATAGTCAGCTGGAAAGAAGAGCAAGTAAGTTGAAGTATAGTGTGAAGATGCTATGTAAAAAAATACCTGATAGCAATGTCCATTTTATTTGAGTCTCCTTTCATTGGCTGGGACTGTGGAAGCAGTGTTGCCAGAATATATTTTTGTAATGTACCAGATTTATCTAAAAAATGTACCAGATTTCATGAAAATGTACTAGATTCTATAAAATTACCAGATTTTTCTAATTATGAAGTATGGTCATTAAAGACCAAAAAAAGGTTTATAGAGAACACGAACACAACAATTTTGAACAATATTTTATCTCTCGACAAATTTCTGACACTATTTTCTATCTCGAGCAGTTTTTGAATAAGATTTTAATACCTTTTGATACTCTTTTATCTCTCGAACAGTTTTTAAATCTTTTTTTAACTCTTGAGCTATTTTGAAACAACATTTTATCTCTCTATAAATTTCTAACATTATTCTATCTCTCGAGCAATTTTTAACAACTTTTTTTTATCCCTCGAGCAATGTTTGTACAAAATTTTTTGTAAAATGTTTAACACTATTTAATTCCCCGAGAAATTTTTGTACAAAATTTTTTGTACAATTTTTAACACTATTTAATCACTCGAGCAATTTTTAACAGCTTTTTTTACCTTTCAAGCTATTTTTGAACAATATTTGATCTCTCGTGCAATTTTTGAGCAAAATTTCAATAATTTCTAACCCTATTTTATCTCTCGAGCAATATTTATGAACCTTTTTTAACTTTCTAACAATTTTTAAACAATGTTTTATCTCTCGAGAAATGTTTAACAGTATTTTATAATTCTCGAGTAATTTTTGAATAAGATTTTAATAACTTATGATACTATTTTATCTCTCGAACAATTTTTAAATCTTTTTTTACGTCTTGAGCTATATTTAATTAATATTTTATCTTTTGATAAATTTCTAACATTATTCTATTTCTCGAGCAATTTTTAACAACTTTTTTATCTCTTTAGCAAACTGCACAATATTTTAACTCTCGACAAATTTATAAAAATATTTTAACTCTCGATAAATTTTTGACGTTTTATATCTCGAGCAATGTTTGTACAATATTTTATCTCTCGAGCATTTTTTAATAGTATTTTATCGTTCGAGGAATTTATAAACAATGTTGTATCTCTCGAGAAATTTCTAATAGTAGGTATCTCTTGAGTCAATTTTGAACAATATTTTATTTCTCGACAAATTTTTCAATAGTATTTTATCGCTCGAGCAATTTTTGAACAAGGGTTTAACATTTTGTAATACTATTTTACTTCGAGCAATTTTTGAACACGATTTTAAGAATTTATAATACTATTTAATCTCTGGAAAAATTATTAAATATTTTTATCTCTCATTAAATTTCTAACAGTATTTTTATCCCTAGAGCAATTTTTGAACAATATTTTACCTCTCAAGCAATTTCTAATACTATTTTATTCTTTACTGATAAATTTTTATCACCCTTTTTTACCTCTCAAGCCATTTTTTAACAATATTTGATCTCTCGTCCAATTTTTAAAAAAGTAATTTTTAACAACTATTTTAATTTCTCTTGCAATTTTTGACAAATATATTTTACACTTCAAATGGAAACATACGCTGAAAAAAGTACTAGATATTGTGTCGAGTGTACTAGAGTACCAGATTCTCAGAGAATGTACTAGATCTAGTACAATTGTACTAGACTGGCAACACTGTGTGGAAGGTCTGGGCGTAGGGTTTTCAATGGACGATAATAGTACAAGCTTAGGCTCTTCACCACTCGGAGTGGCAGGCTGTGTGATAAAATAACGCATAAATTACCTTCTGAAGTCTGACTTGCCTCTGACAGTGGTGCAGCAAACGGGGGGTCGACTTCTTGCTCATCGAGGTCGGTCCTTCCGTCCACGTTGGTGCAAAAATCGGCACAGTTGATACAGACTTGGGTGCAGAACAGACGTGCGCACCTGCATCCACAACGCCCACTACAGTCATTGCGGCATTTGCATTATACTTGCTGCATTAGTTTGTCAGGAGCGGGGGGTTTAAGGGTGGTTAGTGGGATCAGACCATTTTTGGTTGACTTCCAACCCCATAGCTTCAGATCCAAACTGTTGCCGAGCCACTGCTACACTTGTATATATACACGCAAGCTATGCTGGTAGGCTGCAACATCGGTGGGATAGATATATTCAATATTGGTCAAATAAGCGCTTAGAGGGAAAATGAAGAAATGATCAGTATATGTGTATATACTGATCCAAATTTAAAATTTCGATGCTCACTGAATGCAAAATTTGATGCTATACAACTTTTTTATACGAGTTTTTCACGTAGAGTGGCTGTTTTCACATCACAGACGTCTAAAAGTGAGTTTCTTGCAGTTTTCACAAAAGTTGCTAAAAATTGTTTTTTTTCGACTGACGATGGCGACCTTATAAATCGGCCTGACTTAAAATTTACGGAAGTTTCTCGACGCAGGATTTTATGCTCTTCAATTTTTAATAGAATGACATTTTTCGTGCGATGCACCATTTCCATTATACGAGCGGAAAACCAGAAAAACTCCGAACATTTCGAGGATTTTTGCGACCTGTAGCGGTACTGCTACGAAGCAGCAAACTTCAGATTCGTGTTCATCACCCCAAAAAATATTCTATTGCACTCATGTTACGAAACAGGCATTTTTAAACACCATATGATCATACTATATTGCCCTCATCATAAATGAATCGTGCTAACAAATGAAGTCAAATAGAGGTCTCATAATTTTTCATCTTTTAGTTACCGTCCAAAATTAGGTAGTAAAATACAAATATTTAAGTCTGGCCCAGAACATCTCCCTACTCCTTCCACCCAGTTTTTCGGTTTTGGCAAAATTCGCGCAACGGCAAATGCTTCCTATGTTATCTCTACCCTTTCTAACCTCTTTATATACAGTTTAATAATAAAAAAAAGAGTTACTAAATATTTGATTATCTTCAGGGTCCGCATGTAACACAAAGAATGGCAAAACATTAAAAAAATACGTTTTTTTTTTTAATCGAGCAAGCAACGTTTTTTTTTACTTGCTTTACGCATTAGGTCACAAACCTTGATTAAAACTATACTGTTTAACAAAAAAAATATTTACTCAATTTTCGATCATCTTCATCCGCATGCGAGAAGAAAGATAGCAAATATTTTAAAAAATACGTCCTTTTTGAAAAAACTTATAATCCAAAATTATCCTAGATCAAACACCGATCTGTCAAAACTTGTCACATTAGAATGTGATGGAATTTTGGTCATTACCGGCACGAAGGGATACTAAGACTGATTGAGTTAAATCTAAAACGACACTTGCATTGGTTTATTTGCCAACTACATATAAGCTCTAAAAATATAACATTAAATCCAACCACTTTGAGCACAGATCAGAAATATTTATTACAGATTAGTCTAGCTGTAGCTTTCAAAAAAGTTTCAGAAGACTTTGCAAAAAAGAAAAGTTGTTACATGCTCGTGGGTTGGCTTGTGCGAGTAGGATATGTTCCCGTTTGGTTCAGAATTAAAAGCAATTATTTGTGCACTGATGAAGCATAAAATCTGTTTTATTTAATAAAGCTTTCAAGATATTTGGATGAATCTATAAGAGAAGAAATCGATGTTACTATTCAAAGAAATGATTATTTTGGCCATCCAGATAGAGTTCCTCTCGGCATGGTTAAAGATTCACGACTTCATGTAAGAGAACTTGCCTTCCGTCAAATTTTAAAAGGTAGAAAGTATGAAAAGAAATATGACAATATACCCAGGATCTTCAAAATACCTAAAATTAATTTTGAAGCTACATTAATGTTATTGACTGGAAAAATACATTAATCTTCCGGCATTATTCTAGTATTCAAATGATGAGTTCTTGAATTTTATTGAAACAGGTGACATACTAGATATTTTAGAATTCCTTTGCCACACTCAAATAGTTGAACGACACATAAAGCATGTAACCAACGCTTCATCTTATGTGTGTGGAGAGTCTAGAAGAGATGGATATATTCGTTCTAAGATAAAGTCCCAAAAAACCCCTATTCGAAACAAAAACAATTTAATTTATAAACACTGTTCTAAATTTGTTGGGAGGTTGGGCGAGGCAGGGTGGAGCTTGTTTTGCGGTAATCTTTACGTGGTGAGCAGTGTTGCCAGAATATATTTTTGTAATGTACCAGATTTGTCTAAAAAATGTACCAGATTGCATAAAAATGTACTAAATTCTATACAATTACCAGATTTTTCTCTCGAACAGCTTTTAAACCTTTTTTTTATCTCTTAAGCTATTTTTAAACAATATTATATCTCTCGATAAATTTCTAACAGCAATTTTTAATTTTTAACAACTTTTTTTTATCCCTCGAGCAATGGTTGTACAATATTTTTTGTACAATTTTTAACACTATTTAATCACTCAAGCAATTTTTAACAGCCTTTCTTTCCTCTCAAGCTATTTTTGAACAATATTTGATCTCTCGTGCAATTTTTGAACAAAATTTTAACAATTTTTAACACTATTTTATATCTCGGGCAATTTTTATTAACATTTTTTATCTTTCTAGCAATTTTTAAACAATTTTTTATCTCTAGAGAAATGTTTAACAGTATTTTTTAATTCTCGAGTAATTTATGAACAAGATTTTAACAATTTATGATACTATTTTAACTTTCGAACAATTATTCAACCTTTTTTATCTCTTGAGCTATTTTTAAACAATATCGATAAATTTTTAACAATGTATTACGTCTCGAGCAATTTATAACAACTTTTTTTTATCTCTCGAGCAATTTTTGTACAATATTTTATCTCTTGAGCAATTTCAAATAGTATATCTCTCGAGCAATTTCTAATAGTAGTTTATCGTTCGAGGAATTTTTTAACAATGTTTTATCTCTCGAGAAATTTCTAACAGTATTTCTCGAGTCAATTTTGAACAATATTTTATTTCTCAACAAATTTTTCAACAGTAATTCATCCCTGGAGTAATTTTTGAACACGATTTTAACAATTTATAATACTATTTAATTTCTCGAACAATATATAAATGTATTTTATCTCTTATTAAATTTCTAACAGTATGTTTATCCTTAGAGCAATTTTTGAACATTTTACCACTCAAGCAATTTCTAATACTATTTTATCTATCGGCCAATTTTTAACACCTTTTTTACCTCTCAAGCTTTTTTTGAACAATATTTGATCTCTTGTGCAATTTTTGAATAATGTTTTATCTCTCGAGAAATGTCTACTATTTTATTTCTGAAGCAATTTTTAACAACTATCTTAATTTCTCTGGCAATCTTTGAACAATATATTTTACACTTTAAATGGAACATACGCTGAAAAAAGTACTAGATTTTGCTTCGAGTGTACTAGAGTACCAGATTCTCAGAGAATGTACTAGATCTAGTACAATTGTACTAGACTGGCAACACTGGTGGTGAGCTCTGGGTCATTTAATGTAATATTATCATGATTCATGATTTTCACTTGGACTGCGGAACCTCTAAACCATTTTTAACAGCAAAAAATCAAAAATGGTTTTCATCTGTATACTAATATAATACTTTTGCAAGGTTATGTACATTTAATTTATTATTTTGACAATTTAATATTATGTAACGAAATCTTATTGCCCTGCGGAACCTCTAAATATTATTTTATTTCAAAACAAAAAATTAATATTTATTTTCTACATTATAAGACACAGCTTTTCCACACTAATGCTATTTTAAATTAAAAGAAAAAAAATTTGGATATTTTTCGCTCCACCCTAATGTATAATTACCAGCAGGGTCTTTTTATTGAGAAATGTGTAGGTTTGGTCATCCTGTCATTTATGGATCACCCTATATATTTAAGAATAAGTGCTAAATATGGTCATACAACTATTAAAATAATTTTTTTTGGTATTTTTAATAATAAAACAGCTATAGGTTTATTACGCACTAATGGTATCTGTGGTATATCTGTTATTGGCTAACATGTTGGTATCGTTAAATAGGTAATCATAAAGAATTTTATGCTAAAATAGTATACAGAGAGTTGCATTTGAAAAAATTAAGTAAATTGAATTTAAAATTAGCCATATTTTAGACATGTTTCAAAATTCTTTGTATAAAATAAACCAGTTCTATAACCACTTTTCGTTAGCTTATTATCTTATGTCTGTATAATAAACAATTTTAAAATCAATGTAAACCTTCCTAAATTATAATAATTTAGTTTGGGGTCTGCATGGTTCTCTAATTTCATAAAAAATATTTGCTTGGCAATCCTGTAATATTTTGAAGAAAACCATTTTAGAACTGAAATAAAATACAGTGTGTTCAATTTTAAAAATCTACTGTTTTATTTGCCAGGAAAAACGCAACACCCTGTATATCCATAAATATTTTAAAAATACGTATTTTTAAATTTATATTACTTTTATTTGAAATTGTTTGCGTAACTATAACGCAAATTGAAATATTAAACAATTACACACTAATTATTGGATTTTTTCTATTAGTACGAACGCCATCTTAATTTGATACATTTTGGTAGACACTTTTTGATATAAACAACCATACAAGATTGTCCTACTTTCCTCTACACTCCATAGTGGTCCCTAAAAACGACATCTAATTAAGCTTTTAGAATTAACTGATGTTCCCAGTGAACTATGAAATACATGGCTTCTTATGAGAATTTTACATCATTTTATGAATGTAATAAAAATAAACTTCTAAAAATAAAGTATTTAATTTAAAAAAATCTTACCTATTTTAATTAATAAATTATTTACTATTTAATCTTATCTAAATAAAATGCAAATTAGGAATGATAAAAATGTGGAAAATTTTTCTAAAGTACTTACCTACCTTTTAACTGATAAAGTTTCTTACGAATCATTTAAATACTATTACTATTATAGCTAATTCATTTTGATACACCAATAGAAATATTAGGTGCACAAACTCATAAAAGTTCTTCTGTAATGACTTCAGCGTATCTTCATTTGGCAGCATCTTCGATAAAACGATCTTCTTTAATCGACCTAGGAGAAATGTGGGATGGGAGGTATTAAAACGCTGCAGAGCCATTTTGTCGGTCCACTCTTAATTAGACAATAATAACAAGTAATCCTCATAATTGTTCCCATAAATCTAAGCGCATGAGTTACAATCCGGGCATTCAATTTATTTACCGCCAAAATTGCGACAATTCTGTACGTAATTAATTATCTAATTAAGCCCCGCTAGGGAACATTTGATGTTTTCCTAATGGAAATGGAAACGGATATACAATATTCGCAGCGTAACGTTTAGTGCTGTCAAGTATTCACTTGTTTAACATTGTCTATTACATGGAGAATATAATTCAAACGTCACGTGCCACGTGATGTGATCATTGTTCGCTTGGATCAAAATTAAAAACCCTACACAGCTCTACCTACTACCAGGGTAGCGTTAATTTATTTTGCAAATCATTGTTAATTAAATAATATTTGACAATATTGTTTATCAACGTCTAATAAAAAATTAATTCAAATTAAATTGAATTGAATGGAAAATAACAAAAGTTTAAAGGACTTCACTAGATTTGATAAAATATTTAAAATCTAGCATTATTTTTACGAGTCTTCAACAATATCCATATC
This sequence comes from Psylliodes chrysocephalus, assembly GCA_927349885.1. Classification (NCBI taxonomy): domain Eukaryota; kingdom Metazoa; phylum Arthropoda; class Insecta; order Coleoptera; family Chrysomelidae; genus Psylliodes; species Psylliodes chrysocephalus. The sequence continues at coordinate 40,382,945 of OV651821.1, forward strand.
CCACGTGATCTGGTAATCAGGCATTCCAAACAAAATGGCTACCAGTGGGTTTTGATAGGATATGATATAGCAAAATTATGGCAACACTGTAGGCCTGGTGATTTGAAAAGGTCAATGAAATAGACAGTTACATAGATTGATTATCCATATTTTTCAAAATAAACATAAACTTATGCCTTAAAGTAAAAATGTAGGTAATTTTTTTTTAATATACAGGGTGATCTATTAGTGTGAAAAAGTCCAATATCTCCACCATTATTAGAGATATAAAACGGTAGACAGCGTTAAACTACATATTTTAAAATTATTTTTGAATATACAGAGTGTTTAATAACTATCCTCTGGAATCAATTTATGTTCTTTTTAATGGATCACCCTGTATTTTATTTTATATTTGAATTGCCATTGCTTTTCCCATTCTAAAAATATAAATTATTATTGGTTTATACAGGGTATTTTGCAGGATATAATCAGTTTTGTATGAAAATCGTGTTGAATTCAATGACCTTATATCATGCAAAAGATAACCAATTTTTTTTCTACCACAATCATGGTAAAATTTTATCCGGAGACACTACTTTTTCCAATTCGCATCAAATCTGTACAGGGTGAGTCAAAATACAAATACATGATTTTCTCAATTTTTTTAAATGGTTTACCCTGTATTTTATATCATCGTTCAAAAGTTTCCGAAATATACTTTAATTTGACTTAAACATTCCCTATACCAAAAGTTAATAGTTTTTAGAGATTTTTAAATTTTAGTGGTAAAAACGATAATTCAGAAAATAAGATTGGAATAATATTTTATTTATCATTAGTAATATATTGTAAAAATGTGTTTAATTTGGAATAAAAATCGACCTATTTTAGCATTTTCTAAAAATCCAATGATTAATGCCGAAAAACAGGATGAAACTGTTTTGAGTTACCCACTCTGTATATCAAAAATAGCTAGATTTATCGAATTAGTTTATAAAACAAAATTTACTTATAAATGCATTGTTTACAAGATGCGCTACACAAGAAAGATCCTCCCATCGAAAAAAAATTATTGAGTGCAGCGCCATCTACATATTGACTTATTTAAAATCAATTTATAACTAAAACTGAAGCTCTCTTAGTGCTTTGTGAACTGGCTTTTACAGAATTAAAATATCTCTATTACTTACGAAAATATCCGGCCTGGGAGTTTTAATTGGTACATGCCATTGCGAAGAGCGAAATATACTCATCCCAATCTCGCTGATGGTTAAAAACTACTTTTGACAGTTATTTGCCAATGTTTTTATTCATTCGCTCTAACATTCCATCTGACTGTGGGTGCAATGCCGTGGTTCTGGTTTTCTTTATGTCTATTCTGTAAGAGATTTCTCGGAAAAGCTGGCTTTTAAAATTTCGCCCTTGTCACTGTGGACCTCCAACGGCACTCCAAATCTAGTGATAAATTCTTAAAGGCTCTGGTCACGTTTCTGTTTGCGATTCTGTAATCGGTACACCTGCTCCAAGTGTTCGTGGTCATATCGCATGTTCATTCTCTTTTTAAGTTGTTCAAAGTTATTTGTTTCTTCCACAGACGTAGTCTCAAGGACATCTAAACTATCTCCACGAAGGGCGATGATCAAATTTATTGCCTTCTCTCGTTCAGACAATTCGTTTGCTCTGGCAGCTGTTTCGAACTAGTTGAGGTAGTTGGTCCATGACATCTTTCCGTCGAAAGTTGGGGCTTTAACACGTGCAGAGTTTACAGCTGCTTCCAATTTCAACTTTCACTCCTCCTCATGGCACTTTATTTCATCGTCCTTGGCGTGTTCTGTGTGTTCCATTTCTTCTATCTTCTTTTTAATCTGTTTTATTTTCTCCTTGGCAGAAGACATTATTTTCTCCCCCACAAAAAAATTTCATTTCTTATATATCCTATATATCAGAGGAGACTTTATTTTTCATAGAAGACATTTCAGCAGACACCTTTTCTTCTAAGGAAGAAATACCAGACAAAACTTTGCTTTCTAAAGAAAAAACTTTATCATCCAAGGAAGATATATCAAAAGAAATTTTAGTTTCTAGGGAGGAAATATAATTTTTTATAAAAGAAACAGAACAAGTTTTATTTTCTATGGAAGACATTTTAGTTTCCAAATCGGATGAAATTTCGGTTTTTAAAGAAGACATGTTAGAGGAATTATTAGTTTTCATAGACTTCATATCAGAAGACATTTAGGTTTTTAAGGAAGAGATCTTACCTTCCATAGAAGAAATTATAGAAGACGCATCATTCTAGTGCTACATTAAGCCGTTCTGCCAATTCTGCTTTCTTCCCTGTCGTCTCCAGATCACGATCCTCTAGTTCTCGACCCAACTCAGATATTTTTATATTACTTAGATTTTTAGTCATTTTTGTCCATTATTTTTTTACAATTCCACTTCTAACTTCAATGTAATGATTGTTTAATTTAAAAATAGTTTATTTAATAAAAACAGTTTATTTATTTATAACGTACTTATTAATTTAGTTAAAACTTAGGCACTATTATAACCAACAATTCTAATTTATTTATTACAATTTATATTTACAAGACATCTATTAAATCTTTTTGTGTTCCGACAAACTCGCGCTATTTATATTGAGCCTGCTCTGAAATAGTAGTTTCTCGGCGATCTAGAACGTCCGGGAACTCCTTCTCTATCTATCTCTCTGGTAGCTTCTCGAAGGAGTGCGTTTGTCTCTATATGGCCAGCGCTAGACTTCATATCGCAAGTAAGGCAGTAAACAAAGAACAGAGTCGGCTTTGTGTGTTTTTAGTTTTTATAATATTTTTATATATCGTAAATTGTATATTACTGTATTTGTTAACCTAAATGATTGATTAATTTTAATATTTTAAGCTGAATGTTTTTTAGCCAAACATTTTAATTTTTTCATATTTTCAAATTTTAGTCACAATATTTACATAGGTCTTTTTAACAATAATTTCTATTATTTTACTAAATATTGGTACAATCGAAATAGGTTGATAATTTTGTGTTCCCTTTTTTGGAATTGGAATAGTTTTAGTATTTTTTAAATTGACGGAGAAAGTGCCTTTGGAAAAGCAGATATTAATTAATTAAATTAAGGGCTCAGATAGAGTTACTTTTACTTGGTGCTAATTTAAAAACTGCCCAGCGGCAGTATCTCCTAATAAAAAAGAGTATCGAAAATTTCTTGGAGCATAAATTTTCTATTTTGGTTAATAACGAATAAATTTAATCCGAACATTAATAGCAATATTCTTATGTTTATTTAAGTTATGGTCCATTAAATTGTTATGTTGTGTATTAAATTACTAATTAAATCAATTTTTTTCCCGTTAGAGGGCGATACAATTAAAAGTAACGCAATGCTAAATTTCCCATAAAATTACGTTTTCAATAATGTGTTATAATTTGTACATTCTCTATTCTAATAATTGTATTGGTTAGTGTGACGCAGGGACGGGGAATAACCTACTGGATCAAAAACGATAAATTGTAAGGAACCAACAAGAAACCTTGTGCAGGTTCTGTGAACAAAAAGAGATAATATCAATCCCCGTCCTGTGCCAGTGTGAAGGACGGCAGGTTTGACGTTTCTAACATTACGTGTAAAAAAGCGAGAAGCATGTAAATACGATTGCTACTGTCAAAGCTACTAAATCTAATAAAAAATATAAAGCTATACGACATATTCTTTGTATTATGGGATCTTGCTATTGGAAATTGATATAATAGATAAAAGCTGTGTCGGAGGTTTAAAGGGCGTATCTATCAATCTGAATTAGGGTTCAAAGCTCACTCATACTGAAGCTCTAGGCTTAATGTACCCCTCTTAATTTCTATCTATCCCATCAGATTGATTTTCTTGATGAATTCAAGAATATGTCTGATAAGCGTTTTCGCGATTTTTTCAGGTTCCGGATATTGTACCCCGAAGTACCATATTCTACATAGGGAGTCATCAGATATCCCTAAGAGATTTAGGTGTCTTCTAAGGCTGCGGTGTCTTGTAAGGAATCCTATTACGGCCTTGAGTTCGCTTCTGCTGTTTAGCAGTTGATTTTGTCTGCTTGTGGATGGCCCATCTCTAAATCTTTTGAACTGTCTAAGTCCAGGAAGTTTCAACCAGAGCCTATGGTTTTCTGTATTTATTTGTTCCTTTAACACCCAGTTAATATGTTGATATGAGATACCATATGTGGGTTCTGGTCTAATAAGAGTTTTTTCTGCTCCGTTTCTTGCTATGAGATGTGCTTTCTCGTTTCCAAACACTTCCTCATGTCCCGGAACCCATTCAAGGGCGACCTTGTTATGTACTTCCACCCTTTTTAGTGCTTTAAGGGCTGCCTGACTATCTGTTATGATAAAGACCCTCTTATCTCTAAAAGAGTCATTTAGCATGACTTTGGCGCAGCCATTTATTGCTGTTACTTCAGTCTGGAAGACTGTTGTAAGTGACCCCAGGCTTAGAATAATGGTCCTCCCTGTGTTCACATAGTATATCCCAGCTCCTGTGCTGTTTTTCATTTTTGAAGCGTCTGTATACCAGATTGATTTCTGGTATATCGAAAGGATTTTTGAAGTCGTGAATAATGGGCGTTCTATCCGATAGCATTTTAAGTACCGAATTTTGTTTTAATTCCTCTAATAACATTGTGTGGTGTCCTTTTCTCGAAAGTTCCCATCCAAATCCATTAGTAGATAGCCTGTATGCCGCGGCCATAGCCTCCTTCTCCACCACAAGGTGTAGTGGAGGAAGACCTAGCAGTAGCTCCATTGCTGCTGTGGGCATAGTTCTAAATGCCCCTGTTATTATTAGACAGGCTAGTCTTTGTACCTTGTCTAATTTTATGTTAGCTGTTATGCTTTTAGTCTTATGCTTTTAAGGGCGTATAAAAGCTTCCATTAATTCCTATAGAGTGACGGGAAAACAGAAAGTTTTTATTTTAAGGAAGTATGCTTAATAAGTCGGCCGCTGAACTGTTAGCTATAGGTTTTTCTTAAATAGACCAGAAATGTAACCTTCGGTAAGCCATCAATTGAAAATCAGGGTTTCTGCGACGTTATCCGAATCGAAACCGTAATACAGGATACAGGATACAGGACATTTCCATTCCACGTCTATCTCCTACTGAGTTAAATAACCATTGACCGGCGTTTTAAAATTATTTTTTGGAATTTAAAGCGTTTAAGTTATTCCACGTCACGTTCAAAATGCCACGTTGTATCGTGAAAAATAATATATAATCATAAAAGTGCCAATGTTGTGAAAGATAAGAAATATACCCGTTTTTACCGGTAAATATTTATTATTAATGTTTTGGCTTGACGCTGCCATGATTCTTTCCACTGAATAATTTAGATCCATATTACGATAATTCTTTAAATATTACGGATCGAATATTTCAGAAAACAGATTATACACCGTGTCCCACGTAAGGCGGGCATTACAACTTTATGGAGAATAAATTAATTTGTATTTTCGCCATTTTCTGAGTATACATAATCGAATATGCTCTTTTGAATTAAAATAAAATGAACTCTGTGCAACTTCCGGTTATACCGGAAGTGACCACTAACTTCGTTATTTTAAAGGGAATACCCCATATTTTTTTAAATTTTATATTCAGCATGAAATTCTGTAAACAACGATACCCCATTTGCCTATTCTAGTTATAGCGGATTTGGCGTTATTCAATTTTTTTCTACATTTTTAGTCGCCGGTAGACATTTTCTTAAAGTCGTCTATCTCAGGTACTATATCTATCAGATACTTAAAATTTTAACCAGAGGTATTAGATGGGTACTTTTTGATAATATTTAGTTATTCATTATTTGTTGTACGGGGTGTTTGCAAATTATTTTTAAAAATGAAATTTTTTAAACATAAAAAACTTTTTTATTTTAAAGGGAACACCCTATATATTTTTTAAATTTAGGATTCAGCATGAAATTCTGTAAACAACGATAATCATATTTGCCTATTCTAATTATAGCGGATTTGGCGTTATTCATTTTTTTTGTAATTTTTAGTCGTCGCGCCGGTAGGCATTTTCTTAAAGTCGACTGTCTCAGGTACTATTTCTGTTGGATACTTGAAATTTTAGCCAGAAGTAGTAGATGGGATGTACTTTTAAAAACATTTACAGTTTTCTGCAACAAAATATGTCGTTTAAAAAGTTTAAATTTTTTTAATGATAAGGTACATACTAACTAAAAACAATTTTTATTAAAAGCACATGGTTTAAAAAAATAATTTTATCAAATGTTCAAAATGCCCCCCGTTCGCTTCTAAACATTTTAACAATCTTTTTTCAACATGATTAGTTGTTGCTTTACGAATCATTTCACCATCTAACTCGTTAAAGGCATTCTGAACTCTTTGCTCTAATTCTTCTTTAGTATTAATTTGGGTAGAGTACACTAAATTTTTAATATGACCCCATAAAAAAAATCAACAGGAGTTAGATCTGGCGATCTTGCAGGCCAAAGCCAAGGACCATTTGGACCTATCCATCGGTCTTCAAAGAGTGCTGTAATTTCTTGATTTACATAGTATGTTGAATGTGCTGGGGCACCATCCAACTGGTACCAAAAATTATTATTTGGTAGCTGGTTTAAAATGTCGGCAACTACTTCTCTAAGAATTCTAATGTATCTTTCTGAGGTCAGTCTTTCATTATAAATGTAATAAAAAGCTCTTCCAAAACCGATCACTGCGAACACATTAAAACTAAATTCGTACTGATATTGTGCTTCACGATCAAAATGTGGATTTTCGTTTGCCCAGAAATGACATTGCTTGCGATTGATGATCCCTTTACGTGTAAATTTCGACTCGTCTGACCACAAAATTTTGTTTAAAATCTCGGGATTTTCTTGAATTCGTACCAATAACCATTCGCATAATTCAGTTCGTCTTATTTGATCACCATCTCGCAACTCATGAACTTTTCTTTGTGCATAGGGATGCCATTTATTTAGTGCTAAAATTCGTTGCATTGACCCTTGACTAATATTTAAATTATCTTGAGCCATTCTAATGGAGGCGTGAGGATACGCAGTAAAATACCCTAATACGTTAATTAGATTAACTTCTTCATCTCGGACATAATGTTGACGGTTTCTTCCCGGGTTTTGTTTAAAATTATTCAAAAAGTTAGCTTCGATTCTATCAAATTTCTGTCTGTTCATTGGTGGTAAATGAGGGTATCGTTCATTAAACATGCGGCAGGTTCTACTTTTGATTCGATTACATTCTCCATGAATGTAAAATAAATTAATAATATCTTGGTTGGTATATTCTTCAATATTTTCCGTATTTTCCATATTTTGAACGCAAAAAATACACAACTTAAATACATAGAAATATGACAATTCAGTTTGTTGACAGATTGTTGTTTAGCATATTTCCACGGCATACTAAGATAAAAAATTAAAATGTAGAACTATACTATATTATGTAGGTGTATGCGTAAAATTTAAATTTAAATTTTCTTAAACTTGGCGAGAGATAATTATAGGGAATTAATAGTGCAAATGAAGATCAATGAAGAATAATTTTCTGAACAAAATGAAATAAAAATATACAGGATTTTCCATTTAAAATAAAAAAAATTTTCATGTTTAAAATATTTATTTTTTAAAATAATTTCCAAACACACAGTCGAACAAACGATGTACAAGTAAATTTAAAAAAGCAAATGTCTGCCGGCATATAAAAGTTTATAAAAAACTGAATAAAGCCAAATACACTATAATTAGAATAGGCGAATGGGGTATCATTGTTTACAGAATTTCATGCTGAATATAAAATTTAAAAAATATATAGGGTGTTCAATTTAAAATAAAAAAGTTTTTTATGTTTAAAAAATTTTATTTTTAAAAATAATTTGCAAATAATGAATAACTAAATATTCTCAAGAAGTACATCCCATCTACTACCTCTGGTTAAAATTTTAAGTATCTGATAGATACAGTACCTGAGATAGACGACTTTAAGAAAATGTCTACCGGCGACTAAAAATGTAGAAAAAAATTGAATAACGCCAAATCCGCTATAACTAGAATAGGCAAATGGGGTATCGTTGTTTACAGAATTTCATGCTAAATCTAAAATTAAAAAAAAATATGGGGCATTCCCTTTAAAATAACGAAGTTAGTGGTCACTTCCGGTATAACCGGAAGTTGCACAGAGTTCATTTTATTTTAATTCAAAAGAGCATATTCGATTATGTATACTCAGAAAATGGCGAAAATACAAATTAATTTATTCTCCATAAAGTTGTAATGCCCGCCTTACGTGGGACACGGTGTATAGTAGGTACCTGCATATTGCTGTAAATTTAACACAGGACAAAATTTTTAACTATTTGCTCTAGTTTTGCTGAAGGTAATCTTTAGCCCTCTTTCGGTACATAAATAAGAAGTAAAAATCGTAGAGGCCTGGTTGAAATTATTGAAATTCTACTTTAGAAAGTGGTTATAAGAATGTTAGATAAAATATAGATTGACCTACCTAAATATTTCAGAATTCATCATATTTCCGGTTCAATAGGAAGTGAATGAACGAATTAATATTTGTTATTATATGCCTATTAGTTTTAAAACCAAGGAAAGAGTTCAATATGATCTATAAGCAAAAAAATAACAATGATAAAGTTAAGTTGGATTAGTCCAAAACATTGTTAATAAAATGTATAAAATCTTAAATATAATAATATAAAAGTTACGGGGGTTAGTCAAAAACATTGTTAATAAAATGTTACATTATATAACTTTAAATAACTCGAAAACCGTTCATTTTATAAAAAGATCTATATAGGGTCATGGCACTACTTATGGCCACTACCCTACATAGGGCCATTTATTGCTTTAAGACCTAAAAATAAACGTTTGGCAACATTGTAAAATAAAATGGTGATTAGAGAAGATAAATGAGCATGTGGTTATATGATTGGGCAGGTTTGCAACTAACAAACCAAGCCCATTGAAAATCAGTAAAATAATTAGTTAGCATGTGTAATACATGTAAGCATTACCTACTTGTTGTTTTAGCTAAGAATTTATCTGTAAACATTGGAAGAAAACTCAGATTTATTAAAGATATTTTTTAAAATGTTCCATTCCAAATGTAAGTAAATGTTAATACCTAATGTAATTTGTTTTCAACATTCTATATTTTTTTAAATAAAAATAAATATCAGTGTGGCCACTAGTAATGACAAGAAATTAAGAATTCGTGAGTTATGGTCTCAAGAGTGGCTAAAAGTAAAATCTCATATTTTACTTATGGCCACCGCAGTTATTGTGTGGGTGGTGGGAGTTACTTGGTTTTTTAGCTAAGAAGATGAAATATCACTGGCACCTGACAGCAGTGACAGTTTCTCAGATATAGAACCAGCTTAAAAATCACAATAAAAACTACATTTGGATATATATTGAAAATGAGATTTCCACTGTTTCCATATCTGATATTTTAGGACTGTTAACTGAGCATTCTCTAGTCAAGATTGAAAATTGGTTATAACATTTTTAGGAAGAGTTAAGGTACCATTTGGAAAGGCGAAACCGATACCGTTTTCAAGTGACAGGCAGCAAGCAGCAAATCCTATCGTACTAAAAGCGCTGCCGCCGGTCTGGTTATATTCATTCAGAAGTATCTAAGCCTGTCAGTTCCAAGAGATTATTCCAATTATCGGTTCTTTTACTGCCCAATTCTTTTTTAATCTCTCCTAATATTATGTTACTGCTGATACCGCAGAACAGCTCAGGTCCCACAAAGGGTGCTCGAGCCCCTTTCCTTGCGATAATTTTTGCAATCTCGTTACCCTGTATCCCGTTATGTGCCGGACCCAAGGGAGAGTAACTCTATTTTTTTTGTCTAGCTCATTCAAGGCCATTTTTGAGCTGATTACATAAGAGCTCAGCGCTTTGATGGCTGCTTGGCTATCGGACATGGTGATAATCTTTTGTCTACGATACTTTCTCTCAATGTTAAACTGGATATACTTCTCGATAGCGTGAATTTCACTGAAACATGCTCATTTATACAGTTAGCAGACAAGCAATACTCACCCTATGGAGAGACCACGAATTTATTTCGGATTAGTACTAGAATGTCACGAAGCTTTGGCCGAAGTATCCATTAACAATGTGGTCACCATAAGATGTATCAAAGGTCACGCCATATCGAATGGTAACCGTCTTGCTGATTCACTTGTCAAGATGGCAGCCAACCAAATACTTTTTGGACCTGGCCCTTCTATTGTACTGACATCGGTAGTGATAGGTCTAATTAAGGAACATTTCCTTGTAAAATTTAAGGGAAGATGGGATAAAACAAGAAGCTGCAGATTTTTCAGGGAGCTTTTAAGTTATCCTGACAACACTACAGCGAACAAATACTTGACTATGACTAGACAGATCACAGGTATTCTGACTGGACATTGCCAACTAAGGAAGCATCTCCATATCATGGGGCTGTCAGAATCTGCACTCTGCAGAGGAGGCGAACAAGAAAATAAGACCATAGAGCATATCCTCCCATTTATAAGAAGATTTGTGTTCGGCGAGAATTGGTTAATACCTTCCGATATAAGAAAAGCACCTCTTGGCGACGTTGTCAACTACATTAAATTGACTCACGAGCTAGGAGGTGTCTATCTACTTAGGAGGATGCACAAAGGAGCTAATGAGGCCTAAGTGCCGTATGTTAATCCACCCTCCACACGTTACAGATACAGATCTGCTGTTTTATCTGACAAATGTTGGTTTCCCCCTGTGTTGTGCACTATCATATCCATTTTGGTCAGGTACTCGCCTCTTTTATCCAGGAATGGGGAACCCCTTTGTGGCGACATGACGTTTCTATCAAATATATTTTCGATCAATTTTTTTTTCGAATAATTTTCTGTTCGATTATTTTTCTTTTCAATCAATTCTTATTCGATATATTGTTTTTCGATCAAATGCCGATCAAATATTTTCTATCAAATGTATTCGATCAATTTTGTGTCGCTCGAAATAGCCGACATAATTGATTCTAGGAGGGTTGCAAGAATTTTGTTACTTGTAAATGGGTCGCGTATTCAGTAAGGTTAAAAAACAGTGCTGTAATGAAACAATGTCTTCTTAATCTTTATAAAGATAAAGTACAATCTTGGTAACATAATCTATTAGAAATTTTAGAAAATTTTTGTTAAATTTTTGTGTCAGTTTCTAGAAACTAGTAATTTTTCATAAAATATATTATATTTTCTAGACTTGTCAACGCCGCAACGTATTTAAAAAAATTAGTTATAAAGTCTATTAAAGATAGAGTCGTTTACAAAAATTATCTCAGGTAACCTACTTATATTCTTAAAGCATAAAATTTTCTTTTCTTTGTTATAGACAGTACCGGTAATCCACTTTCCAAACATGGACCATAATGTTCCAGAATCAAGAATCCATCATGCCCATGATAATCCGGTTTTCGAATCTCCCAGTAGAAAAATTTCTACATCGTCAGAACATGCTGAAATTGGACCTGTCAGAAAAAAAAGTATATTACACAAGCATAGCGATCTAGACATGACTAGTAATTCGGGAAAAAGCGGTAAGATGATATTTTTTTTCTACCACCTCGTGACATCTTATTTGAAAGCTTAGAAAATGTTCTTACTGGACATTATCCTAAGTAAATCAAAATAAATTTACGTCATCTAATAGGAGTTATCACATAGATTCCAAAAATTTTTAAATTTAAATCTAAAATTCGAGAGACGCTAAATTTGTGGTTCCTACCTTATCGAGACTGAGGCTCCAAGAAAAAAATAGTAGCATTAAGGGAACGATTTGATTTTGAATGAAAGACGAATAAAAGTAATGAGATGTTGAATTTTAAAATTTTTAAAACATTAGCGTTACTTAGGTTAAAGCAAGTAAATGTTCTCTATATTGTTAGCGCTGATTTTTAAGAATTATTCAATGCCCATTAACCACTTAAGTATGTCTAAGTAAAAATATTTAGTGCCTTTACTCCTTAAGCCTGCACATGTAAAAATATTTAGTCTCTTTACCACTTACTTGAAGGTTAATGCAATGAAGAACTGCGAATGGTTTCAGACAAGAGAACCATGGAGCAAGGGAATAAAATCCTCTTCCAGGCGGACTATGCGCTGTACACGGGGCTCCAAAACTGAAAAATTAGTAGCAGCGGGAGTTTTCGGTCAGGAGCCAGGAGTTAACATATCAATAAACCTGGACTCTCTGACCATGATCTTCCAAGCAGAAATGATTGCTATAGAATATTGCTATAGAAATAATAATTAAAGTAGTGAAAAAGAAAAGGAGAAAATTTATAGAACAACACTATTTCCAGTGGATGAGTGTTGTCTACGGGTGGTTTTGATCAAAAACGGATAATTAGGCAAAGTTGTGAGAAATGAGATAAGTCCTATAGAGGATTTCCAGAAGATAAAAAAATACAGACGTCTTAAAGTAGTAGCCAGATGGATCACATTCTGTTTTTAAACTAAAGTAATAGTTTGGTAACTTAGATTTGAGAGTGTAAGGTAAGAATACTAGTCTCCAACAAGAAAAAAATATTCCAAATAATAGGTTGTGTTTCATATTTATCTTTAAAGATGATTCAGGAATTAAATGATTTAAATAAGAGGCAGAATATTCATAACCTTTTTATTGAAAATGTCACATCCTCGATCCATGACGTTTTCTCGTGGTACCAACCTATTATTACCATGTATAATAATACATTGCTACCAACTATTATTACAATATGTAACATCCCCCCTTCTTACTAAAGTAACCCCAAAACTATGAAAATTGTATTCTACATTATTCTTAAAAATCACAACTTAAATAAGAACTTACAACTAAACATTCTTATTTAATTTACAACTAACCATTAAAGTACTAAATATTATGGTTATTGTTTCACGAGACTTTCTTGACATTCTTAACTAACATTATGAAGTAATAATCATTAAATCTTGCTGGTCTACGTACAACACGACCAGACTTTGTGGCAACCCTATCATTTGTATCAACTTGATCTTTGTCCTTCTCTTTGTCAAGATTGTCCCTTATCGTTACAAATTTGACTGTTGTCACTACTTTCACTTTTGCCAACAACCTGTTCATCATTTACTACATTGTCATTTTCTTCATTTTGTTATTAGAATGTTTAAGAAAAGAAGTATTTCTTCTATAAGTGTCTTCATTTTCACTGTGCACTATCATTGACCTAGGTGCTTGATGAGCACCCACTATTTTACCCCTCTCCCAGAAATCTTCTTTTCTTATTTTCCGTAATACATTGTCACCTTTTCTAGAAACAGGCCCATTTTTTTGTGGTCTTATCATAATTTTGTTTAACCTTATTTAAAATTTCCGCGGGTGATTTGTTAATGCCACATAAAGGCGTTGTTCTATATTCTAGTAGAAAATAGACCAATTCATCATCATTTACACACTTTCGTAACATTTGTTTACATATTCACACGGCCTTTTCAGCTAGACCATTGCTTTTAGGATACTTCGAACTTGAAAATATACATTCTATATCATAATCGTTGCACAATTGTCTAAACATTTTGCTATTATAGGGAACATTATCTGACAAAAATTTTTGGGGCAGCCCAAAGACGGCAAAAATCATTTTCAGGCATTACAAAATGTCTTGCTTTGATTTGCTTTTTAATTTATGTAACTCTATCCAATTGCTATAGAAATCAACTAGTACTAGATATGATTGACCTCCATATTCTAATATATCTGATGCTACAACTTCAAAAGGAAGTTTGGGCATCTCATGTTGCAATAATGGCTCCTTAACATTATTTCTACTAAACTTCTCACACACTCTACAGTGTGCAACAAACCTCTCAATATCTAAAGTCATACCTGGCCAATAGAACAACTTTCTTGCCCTATTTTTAGTTTTTTCAATACCCGCATGTGTTTTATGTAACTGCTGTAACATGTGGCAATTTTTGGGAATACAAATTCGATTATTATAAAGGATCATTCCATTTTTAAAAATTATCTCATCTTTGATTTTATAGTATTTTTATATCTCTCCGTCTTCTACTACTCTATCAGGCCAACCTTGTACACTATATTTTTGAATAATCCTAAAACTATTATCAGATTTTGTTTTCCTCTTTATGTCCTTATTAGATATTGGATATTCAACTTCTAAGCAATGTAAAATTTTTAACATTTTTGGATCGTCCGCAACTTTATTTTTAATATATGACCGACTGAGTAAATCAGCTATGTACATTCGATAACCTGGTAGGTATTCAATGACAAAATTATATTTTGAAACTTTTAACCTCATTCTTTGTAACCTACTAGTAATTTTGTCAATTCCTTTCATTTGAATCCCTATTAATGGCTGTACGATCACTTTCCTACCATAAACAAACTGATGAAATTTATTAAGCGCATAACATATTACTAAATACTCTTTTTCAATCTGAACACACCCTCCCAATCCATTTTGACTACTATCACACTGAACTATAATCGGTTTGCTTGAATCAAATATTTTAAGTATGGGCAAATTGGTTACAACCTTTTTTAACTTTTGAAATGAATAATCAACTGTACACACAAATTCAACATTATGTTTAACTAGTTTTCTCATAGGTGCTACAATTTTTGCCAGCACTAGCATATACTTTGTCAAATAATTTTCCATATCCAATATTTTCATTACCTCTTTTTTATTATTAGGTGTCTCTAGTACCACTATCGCTTCTATGTATATTTTATCAGGTTTAACTCCTTCCCCAGAATAGATTTGTCCCAAATATTTAACTTCTTTGTACTGTACTTTGTACTTTATACTGTACATTTGTTTCAATAAACTGTAACATAATGTCTAGCCCATTGTGAAACCTTTGCCAATAACTCATCATGCTCCCTCTCACTCTTTGCCGGAATAATTTGAAATAGGATGTCTGTCTAGATAAATATTTTGGTTTAGATACATTAGACCAAGACAAAGTCGCAGTGATCCATTGTTAACCCATTCTGTCGGTTCATCTACTTTTTCAATTATATTTCTTTTGACTAAACTATCTAATATTACCTGTAACTTTGACTTAACTGTATCTGGTAATCTTCTACAACTACTTATTTTTAGCCTCAGTCAGTATATGTCTTTCATCTGTGACTGCCTCACCAACTTTCACAACTAGATTTAACTTACTACAAGTATTTAAACTTAAAATGGGCTTGCTTTCAAGGTTTAAAACTACAAATTTCAACTTAACTTCAACTAACTTAACAAAACACTTCAAACTAATATACCCTAGCGCAACTATCATGTTTCCTCCATACCCTTCTATTTTTTGACTGGTTCATATTATTTCCTTTTCTTTTTTAAGCTGTTTAACATACCTTAAAGGTAATACATTGCACTGTGCCCCTATAATATCTATCTTAAATTCTAATATTTCATTCTCTATAACAACTATTTGTTCCCACTCTTTTAACTTACTGTTATTACTCTCTAGCTTATCTAAAGAAATTGTTTCTATAAAAAGCTCATTTTCATTATCACCTTCATCAATGATTTCATTTACTGACCTTCTTACTATCTGTCTTTGACTTCCTCTATTATTATTATTATTATATGCAAGTGCAAAATACCCGAGTTCACCACATTTACTACACTTTTTGCCATGTGTCTTTTTCCACACCTCCAAAAGTCGAATGATTTATTATTTTCTCTTCTGTTCCAACTTTGAGTTCTTCTTTCGGCCCACTTCTCATTCAGCTGCCTTTTATTCGCTTCTGTGCTCAAAAAAATTTGTTTAGCCATTTCCAGATTTAAATTAGTTTTACTTAGCAACTTTGCTTGCAACTGATCATCATTAACTCCTAGTATCAAGCGATCTCTTGTTGCTCTCCGAAGTTGCAATTCTTTACCAAAACGTTTAATGTTTTTATATAACTTTCAATGCTTTCTCCTGCTTGTGCCTTCGAGAAAAACACAAACCTATTATATGTTTCATTTGACCTTGGTTTACAATAACTATCAAATGCTTACACTACTTTTCGATATTGTTTTTTTGTTTTCTTCACTTAAGTTTAGCGTATTAAAAACATCTAGGGCTTCTTCTACTGCTCGTCCGTCTTGCATTCAAGACTGGCCGCTACTATGTATATCTCGAACTTTTGTTTACATTTTTCATAGTTTTCACTTAAATTTTGGTCAAATACTATTGGACTTGGCTGTTTGAAATCAATTTTTTTTTCTTTTTGACCTCACTTCTTTTATCGTTTGTAGACTTCTCCAATAATGTATCTCAGCTATTAACTGGCTCCTTTTTTTTACTTTTGACACTTTGTTTCATATTTATCTTTGAAGATGATTCAGGAATTAAATTATTTAAATAAGAGGCAGAATCTTCATAACCTTTTTATTATTACCATGTATAATAATCATAGATATATAACCAAGACAGATAGGATTATTTACAAAATTTTTAAAGAATGAACGGTGGTGTCCGCGGTAGAAACTCAATAATCGGATTGAACATTGATGCCAAGATTACGTGCTTTTAACTATAGATATATATAACCAATACAGGTTACACAATTTCTGAAGTCAACGCGGATGATCCTCGACAGAAATGCAATATTTGGATAAAATTAAAATATTGATGCCAAGTTTGCGATGTTTTTAACTGTAGTAATGTTATTGCGTTTGCTTGAATTACTGTTAGGTCTTTAAATTGTCCAAAAAATAAAAAATAATGTCTGACATCAGCGGAAGTAGAGTAGACCGCAATTGTGGAGGGTCGTATATTGTTTCATTCATAAAAATTCCTTCGATACACTACTAGTGCAGGAGCCAGTGAATTTTTTCGTATTTGTTTTCCCGGTCCGTGTATATTTAAATAATCTATTACCGGTGAACTGTATATTCAAAATGGAACGCCAATCTATTAACAAAAGTAAGCCAGATTGAATTCGCGCATTACGTCACATCGATACAAGTGAGATTGTTTACAAAGTACCTTTGCAGGCCTATTTTGCCCATTTCATGTATTTGTTTTTAAATCATGTTAAATTACTATTTTTGAAACTCAACAAGGAGAAAATCCAATTAACTCTTCCGTTGTGTATATATATAAGATAAATTAACTGAAGTTTTATTGGTAAAGTATTAATACTAAAATTTTAATGTAATTTACAGAAAATAGCTAGGTATGTATTTGTTTTTAAATAATTTGATAATTTATGAAAAAAGGGAGTAAAAGTGGAATGACCAGTGGCCAGTAGGTCAGTAATAGCTGGTACAGCATGTTTTTTAAACGTTTCCTCATTGCTGCTAGAATGAAATCACTTACTATGAAATGTGCTCTAAAAACGTCATTTATAACAGTCAGTGTTCAGTCTTAGGATCTCTTCCTAAAGCCCTCATCCAAGCTGCATACATATTAAAAAATAATTAAAAAAAACAACATATTATATACCTATATAGTTTTCGGTTCTGGGTGCCCTAAAAGAGGACACTTAGCCGACAATTTGGCTCAGATAGCTAAAACCCAAAAGTCACACCCCGAACCAGGACATATTGCTATCCTTTTAAGTAAAAAATAACTACAAATAACTTACCTGAAAAATGAAGGCGTCTAACTTTACACCAAAAAAACCTTACACTTTTTCCCATTGTTGCAAGCACCCGATGACGATTAGGTAGATATCAACTAGAAGCATGTATTTAATGGTTATAAAGCTTATTTTAACACAAAAAGAATAAAGCACTAGTCGAAAAGCAGCAATCAAATATAAATAGACCACAATATTAAAATTCAAATTAAAAACTATATAAAAGACAAATACTCTAAAAGCGCAAAAGATCAGAACCAAATAAAATGAATAACCATAATAACCTAAAAATCACACTAAAATTGCAAAAACTATTACTGTAAAATCATGAGATTACATCAATAATGCATATACGTCGGAGTATCGCAAATGTCAAAAGTACAGTGTTTCCATGAAAATTTAGCTATGTTTTAGCAGTATTATAGGACCATTTCTACCACGCGCATCCAACGATATTGGCGTTCCACAGTTCACTGTATTTTCCTCACACCTCTAGTATAAATGCTTTGACATAACAAAACTAACAATAATTATAATTAATGTAGTAATAAGTGATTCGTGAATTCTAAATAAAACAATTATTATATAAAAGTGTAAAAGGAAATCTAATTTATTTCCCTATTTTTTTCTGTAATATCTTCAATTATTATGTTTAATTTCTATAAATAAACCAACTGGTTAGGTGAAACATTGTGATATAAGATTTTATTTATGTGTCCTATGCGTACACTTTAATATACAAAACACCTGGAACATTCTTTAAATAATTGTGGTCGTAGAAATAATTGTGTACATAACTCGTTTGAAAGTGTATTTTATGCACTTGCCAAATATATTATCCATACAGATTAATCAGACTATTTTTTTACTTAACTTCAGTACATCTCTTACTACTAAAACTATTTTTATCAATGGAAAAAAAGGGCCGTGTTCTCGTATGTTTTGACGCATTTTCGGCCTCAGCCCATCGGATCCCCCTCTAAATATATATGAATTTTGCTTAGAATTGCTAA
Organism: Psylliodes chrysocephalus; assembly: GCA_927349885.1. Lineage (NCBI taxonomy): Eukaryota > Metazoa > Arthropoda > Insecta > Coleoptera > Chrysomelidae > Psylliodes > Psylliodes chrysocephalus. Next base: position 40,401,607 of record OV651821.1, read on the forward strand.
TCCTACAATTCTCTATTCGTGCTTGCTGACTGGGAAAATAAATACCGAAAATCGTCACTGTCTCCTGGACTATACAATAGATGATGATGAGAACTTCACAACAAATACACTTTTATGAATGGCTAGTTGGGGATGTGATAATAATACATTGCTACTAACTATTATTACAATATGTAACAGGTTGGGAATATAGGAGAAAACTAAGGGTGGGGTAGGGAACTCCAAAACGTAAAAAGTGATAGACCTTCCATGGGAAGAGAAATAGCATCTGTTGCCGTAAACAGGATGGTTATTATCACAAAACTTTGTGAAAATTTGTACGTGATACAGTGGACACTATTTTTCAAGATCGTGGAGAAATTAAAGGTGGGGTATGAATTCGTTCTCGTCAGCAGAGATGCAATACTGAGATCCCATAAATAGGGGACCTAATAATGAAATTAAAAAGTGATTTTCGATATTTTGAGATATACAAAAATATTTTTTTTAAATAAATTTTCTATAAAATTAGATTTAAAATTCGCGTTTGATCTCTGTTATTGAAAAATGCCTCAAAACTGTTTCTATACTATTGATTTCTATTTCCAACAATTCCTATTTTTCCACTATTTAGTAACCCATGACAAGAAAATAAAATGAATTTGTCGGCATGCAATCTCTGGCTATAAATCTCTTTAATTGCCAATAAAAATGTAATCGTTCATCATTGCTATTCAGTTTTTATCGATTTCAGATACAGGAAAACAAATCAACGGAGATCTAAAATATAAAAAACATTCAGTAACGGATTCTGTTTACTCAAGGACCAGATTTGCAGACAGCTGTAACGATGATCGGTGAGGAAATATTTTTATTATATCGATTTTGTTTTATTAATTGGAAACTTTCCATAGGTGTGTATTTATTTACTAGTCAAACTATTAAGTGGAAAAATAATACATTTATACTGGGTGTTTGAAAAGTTGGGACTTTATTTTTAATATGTCTTTATTTAAATAAAGGTAAACCTTACGTATATCCTTTCTCCATCAATCCCCTTTCTTTTAATAAAATATATACTTGAACAAGTGTATTTTGCAACATACAATTATTTATTTAGAAAACAATCGAATAGAAATGATGATACATTATTTTTAATAAAATATATCATCAGTCATGAATCCTTATTCAATAGTATAAAGTCATCGATTTCAGAATGTACACAGAATGCGTACTAAATTCGGCCGTCCTGAATGAAAATTGTCTTCAATTATTTGTAGAAATCAATTTTTTAATTTGCGACTTCAACAGGTAGTCTGACTTTGCCCAGAATGAGTCCTTAGCGACTGAAAAAGCCTTAACGGTGTTTTTGTTCTTTGCTGCATTTTGATCTTTTGCGTCTGCTTTGCTCTTGACGACTGATATTGAATTTACATTTACATGCAATTTTGAGTAATATCAACAAACTACAAAATTTGTCCTTTGGAACAAATATTAAGTAGCTGTTGCAGCAGTTTTGAAAAAACGTTTTATATAATCCACTCCTACGACCGATTCAGCATGATCTGCTATTTCTGTCATAGTGCATGTATTCCTCGACTTTGTACCTGTCGTTTTCCAAGATGTCTACTACTCGAAAAAAGTTTTTCGCATCCGTTATTAGATGAAACAAGATATCCAATTTACCTGCAGCTTTCCTTTTTTTATCGAATTGCTTATTCTGGGTTGATCGATTATCCAATGCTGTGCTTGTCTTGGTTCTGAGAGCAGTAACATCTATCGGCTGACTTGCTTCTTGCATATTGTGTTTGTTTTCATCCATTTATAAATGATATCCAGATAGTAATTTCGTGGGTGTTGTTGCAATGACTTTGCTGCTTTGCTACTTTTTATATCATGCTAATTTTTAGTAAGGTTTGAGTACCAGTCTTCTTTCTTTGTACTAGATGCTGTAGTAGACAATTAATTAATGATTACGTTGTTTATACGTTCCATCTGACCATTTCTACGAGCTATTTCACCATCTGTTATAAACAGTTTGATATTTATATTTATATTTTATATTTGAAATTTAAGTACAGTTTGGCATTATAATATAAACGATCGTCAAAATAGATTTTTTAAAACTCGAATTTTAAGGAGGTGAAAACACCCCTTAAATATTATTATATTTGGAAACCAGTTCCATAGAAACAAGGCGATATTTGCACAAAAATGTAGGCCGTCCGTTTATTTAAATAAAGCCATTTTCCAATGGAAATTGATTCTAAAGAGCTCAAACGAAAGGCATCAGAAAAAAATAAACCAATTTTTAGCTGATGTGTTTGTATTGACATTGAGAAGATACCCACTATTTCCTGTAGTCACTATATTTGTCTGCCTTGGAGCCAGCAACCGTGAAATATATTTGCAACCAATTATTTATAACAATGTGGGTAAATTGTGGGGTTAACGCATTACCGGGACTTCGTGCATTGTCAGGGGTAGATATTACAGGAGTTTAAAGGAGAAAATCTAAATTAGCTTCTGGAAAACATTCTTGGAGTTACCTATATAAACTCTAGCTTTGACTTCATGGGGAAAAGACACTGAATTAAATAATTCTTTTTTAAGGGAATTGAATTTTTTATTTCTTTATTGTACTCCCCAAGTAAAAAAAATAAACACCTTGCTGGTTTGTGACAGAAAATCAAAGTGCCTGTAAAAATCTTCCTCCAACATGGGAAGCCCTTAGACCCGCAATACAAAGGTGCCACCATTACTGTATGGACTTGTATCGCGATACTCTTTCAAACCCTAGTTTACCATCGCGATCGGTCACAAACTATGGATAGAAATCAGAGATAACAGGAGACGTAACTACTAACAAATTAAAATATCGTGCAGTCCTGAATAAGACATATTCTAAGGGACACAGGAGAGTATAATATCCGCTGTTGTCACTAGCCTATTTTATTATTCTCGTTTTGTTTACAAAATTATTTACATATTATATAAAAGAAGCTAAAATAATTCGACCTATTTCATTGATACTTAACCCAAAAATTTTGAATTATTAGTTATAATAAATTTAACTAAATTAAATGTAATTTCTCTAAATTAAATGTAATAATTTTCAATAAATTAAAAAACCTAGTAATCGTAAGTTGGAAGTAGTAACAGGACACCGTTATGCTGTTTATTATAAGCGCATATCGTTTACATCCTGGCTTACACAATGGCTGCGGTAAATAAAAGCAAGCATTGGCTTTTACCTACTAATTTTTAAGCGAATACTTGCTAGTAAGTAAATAATAAACGGCTTTACTTACGCTCACGAAGCAAAAACTTGCAAATTCTAGTTATTTCTTTTTTAGCAAGTAATGCCTCAAAATAATAAGTATTTACTTTTTCTGAAGAGAATAAAAGCAAACAAATACTTTTCTTATAAAGTAAATACTCTAATTTTTGCAAGGTTGATATGAAGTGGCCTTACAGTAAATGTGATACCTTCTAAGTGTTTAAATTATGGCAGCATTCATGAATATTCGCAAAGTTAAACAATATCGCGGCCGTAGAGATGTAAGCCCAAACAGCGTGAAACGTCTTCTAAGATTTGAAACTGAAAATGTCGATTTCATTACGGACTATTTTCTACCAAACAGTAACGAAACTCGAGGCGGTGCTCTCGCTCCAAGAAAGCAAATGGAAATATTTCTCCGGTATATAAGTGACCCTGGCTTCCAAAGCGGTGTTGCAAATGACTTTGGTATTAAAAGAACAACTGTTTGTAAGACTGTGGACTATGTTGCACAAAAAATTACGGAGAAGGCAGATCAATGGATAGTTTTCCCTTCATCTGAACTGGATTTAAATGAGGCAAAGACAATGTGGCAGACAACATACAGAATTCCTACAGTAATTAGTGCACTTGATTGTACCCACATAGTTATTAAAAAGTCCACACAGTTTGGGCATGACTATATAAATAGAAAAATTCTCATACGTTAAATATTCAGATGACAATTGATGCAAAGGAAAGAATAACAAGTGTTGATGCCCAATGGCCTGGCAGTATACACGATAGTATAATTTGGTGACAAAGTTCAGTTCAGCAAACGCTTGCAAGATTTAACGGAAGTGCTTGTTTGCTGGGGGACAGTAGATATGGTATTTCATCGTAGCCCTTAATATCATTTAGGCAACCTCAAAATGAATTGGAACAGCGATACAACACATTACATTCGAAGGAAAGAGCAGTCATAGAACGTGTGTTTGATCAGTTGAAACAGCGTTTTCCAATACTTGCTTGCAAATAGGGTAAGAATCACTCTCATAAAAATACTGCAAATAATAGTATGTTGTGCTGTTCTGCACAACATTGCTAAGCACCTGATTCATGGATTTGTTTTTGGAGATGAAAATGAAATTAGTCAAAACGAGGAAACAAAAGAAGAAGTAGTCATGAGCAAGAGGATATTCGACGTCTTGGTGAAGAAAAATGCTCAGAAATAGTTGAAATACTCAATCAGTTACAGTTACTCTGAAACAGTATAAATGAAGGTTTATTATTTTTAAGTAAAATATAAAGGGTAAATAAAACATGTAAAGTTATTTTTTTATTTTTTTGAATACCTGCTGCATTTACAACATATTCTTAAATAGCAAAACATATTTCTGTATATATTTTTATTATTTTTTATGACATGGAACTTCGTAATAATATTAGGTAAATTTTTTCACGGTTTACTTTAGCGTATATAATCTTGAATATTAAATTCCTTATTGGCATAATCATCATTTACCTCTGTAACTTGTTGCTGGCGTAAACCTTTTAGCTGTAGTTCCTCCTTTTCAATTTGAAGCCTTGTCAGTATAAGCTGTTCCAGTAACACTAAGCGTTGAAGCTCCGAAATTGATAGGTTTCAGCAGCTAACAACCTCTGTTTTTTGGAAACATTACCATTGAAACTTGTGGGCTACTCCATTTTCTCTCTCGCGTGTTGTAATGTTCGTCATGACTTAACTTCCGCTTATAATAGTAGTTTCGCTTTTATTTTGCAGTACGGATAAAATACCAAATTTTCTGGTGTCTGTACCAAATGCGACAGCTCCAGGAATTTTAGCGAAAAAAGGGTTTTCTTCGGCGTTTAGCATTACTAGAAGAAATTATTTTTCCCATTGCAGTAGCTTAATGGGTTTATTTCCTGTGGCAAATAAATCAGTTTTTTCTTAACTATGCTTTTCATATATTATTAAGTAACTTTTCCAAATGATCAACAGTTATACATTTTCCTGTGTGTTTTAAAAATTCATTTTTGATTGCTTTCCACGCATTTTTATTTGCCGCAACCATTAAAATAATGCTAACCAAATGTGATCTGTTATCCGAAATATATTTTGGTTTTTCAGTGTCTTCGTCACTGGATGACATCGTAAGTAACTACTAAAACCGCTCTCAATCAGAAAACTAAATAAGCAACCTTTTAAACACGCGTGTAGTACTAGGTATATAAAGGTAAATATTCACAATGAACGGCGTTCGAATGTGAATAAAAATAAACAAGTTAATACTTGCAAATAAAAACCTCATTTTGTATACAAGTAAACTTTTGTAAGAATTGCCTTAGTTTTATTCACCTAACAAGTGTTTACTTCTACTTTTAAGATAAAACTTTACTCACAAGTAAATGCTTATAAATTCTTATTTATTTTTATTCAACTCACCCATTTATTCATTGATAAAATAAGGTTGTATCTGCGAAAAATATTTCTCTTTATCCCCTCTCTTACTTATCATCTTTCGTCTTTTCATCGCGGACCTATAAATAGAGTGTTATGATTGTCGACTTAATCTTGGCATCGTGAATGTGATATTTTATCAATGAATGGATATATATCTGTTATCTCTGACAGAAACGTACAAATAATGATAAATACGAGACAAATTATTGTGGCCGTCCGTGTGCACTATCAGGTCCTTCACCTGGTAAAGTGCTCACGTAAAAAATAATTGCACTCTACGATGCAAGTGCACTTCGAAAAATTTAGGTTGCACATAAATGTGTAAGTGTAAAGGCTGTCTGAAGTGTTGACAAAACTCTAAAGAGGAGGAACAAGTTATTGATTCCGATGAGTCAACAGATGATCTGTCCGACACGAAGTATTTTATTATGACGATGGCCACAGGATGTTTATGAATGCTTGAAAAATATTGATATCAACTTGGTTAAATGGTTTACTCAAATTACTGGCAAAAATTATTGAAAAGTTGGAACTCAAATGTCATAATATGGCATTATTATGTAACTTTTGTATTAAAAGTTTTAAATTTGGAATAGCAGGGGAAAATATATAAATTTTAAAAAATATTTCATATCTAAAATTTTGAACAAAATCTGCAGCATACAATCAAGTGGAAAGTGTAAGAACAATGAATTCAAAATCGCTTAGTGATAACAAACGTTTGTTGTATTTCTTATTTAATTGACTGCTAGTTGCTCATGTGTGAAATATTTTACAAAATTTGATATTTTTTACCTTTACCCCAAAAATTAAAACGTGTTTAATCCTATTTGTAGTTAAACACATTAATGAAATTTTAAATGTTAGTTACTAGTTATTCGGGTCAGTGGTGTAGCGGTCTAACGCGCTTATATTCATTTATAAGCAAGTTTATGTGTCAGAGACTGCTGGGCTTCGAATCCCAGACCAGACCATGTGAATTTTTAATTAAATTGCATGGTTCGGTATAGGATTTGATGTGTGCCGTATTAGTAGAAATTCAATTTCTGTTGATGGCATGCAGATTATAAAAAATTGCCATACATTACCGTCTCGATGATGGTGGATGAGGTTTTCCGGGTTTTCCTCACCTGTAAGTCAAATGGCACCATCAATAATCTTTAAGTCGCCCCGGAGCGCCACGGCAAATAATAATAATATCCGTCCCTTTCCCCGTACAAGCTCAGCTTTTGGGGTTAAAATTCACTCATAAGGGGGTGAATTAGGGAGAGTATTATTATTATTATTATTATTATTATTGGAAAAGTAAATTACGTAATAATTTAGGATTTTATGTTTATTGATTTTAGTAATACATCGATTTTAAAATCATTAATTTGAGCCATCTCGCAATATTTGAAATGTGTTTGCCTAGAATCTATAGGTATACTGGAACAAATAGAGGTAATTTATTCTTGTAGACCTGTGTTATTAATCGCTTTCAGAGTCACTAAGTAATTCTATAACACTCCTACTGCTGTCACTGCTGCTTGCAGTCATCCTCTGAAGTAAATTCATCGGAATCCTGTATTTACAGTAAACACAAGATAATATGCAGCATTATCAAGAATGTGTTCTTTTTAATCAATTTAGATTCGCATTTCTTTACATGTTCGCACATAGAACACCATTCTTAAACAGCAACTTCAGAAAATTTCTTCCTGACTAATTTCTCCACTTCATCCAGTTTAAATGTGGTACCATAACCATACTTTTTAGCAGCTGCTATAAAGAACTTTTATTTACAATAAATTAAGACAGAACAGTTTGTACTTTGTGAAGAATACCTAGAAAAATATATATACCTTATTAAAAAATTTTTTTCTATAAAAACTATTAAAAGTAATTTCAGTCTAAAATATGTTTTCCGGTTAAAAATTGTTTCTTGTGATTAATTTCACTATTTGTCAATGGTACAATATAAAAAAACTGATTTCAAACAATTCATACAAAAATAACTTTCTATCAAACCTATATTTTAAACTAGGAGCCATTTCCTCCTGGATGTAAAAAATCATAGACGATCTCCCGAATACTTTCCAGTTCACGAAGTTTTAGTGCTTCCAATAGTGATTTTTTCTTCGGTCTCTTTTTTTTTGAGGAGATCTAAAGGAAGTTGATGCTCGTCTTTCAATAACTAAGGCTTCCTTTTTAATTCTGGTGTAAGTACTTCAACTCGCACCAGTTGCTTTTAGAGTCAGTTCTCTGCAATTAAAAAAAAAAACAAATATTAAAAATCAGGAATATTTACACTATATTGTTGTAGAAATACTCCTAGTCACTAAACCAGTTTGTTACTAAACGCTCCATTATTGTATATTCCAACTATCTGAAAATTTTCTTAAAATAAGTTCCTCTATCAGTAACATTCGAAGCTCAATCTACTGGTAAAAGCTGTTAATCAATACAAAGTTCCGTTTGAAATTACCGAATAATTCCAAGCAAAATATACAGGCTCCGTCGTCTTCATCAAAACTTGCCCCTTTTTTTTCAAACACCTTTCGGCTTATGGCTTTTCTAGCTGCTTGTGAAATTGACCTGCGTGTTTTTATTTTTTCTTTTACTAAAAGATAGTTTGATGTGGAGGTAAAAACAGTTATTCTTTGAGAAGGTCTTGAACTCCTCGTATTAGAAGGTACCTGAGGTAGTGGAGATATATCAAATGGGGTTACAACGAAGATTGAATTTCATGCCTTGTATGGCCAAATTTCGGTTTGGAAGTGTTAACTTTGGAATTTGGGTTTGAAGTACCAACTGCAAGACTTATACTATCAACTTTATGATTTGAAGCAATAACTTCCGGGTTTGACGCTGCAGTGCATAAAGTTTCATTTTCTGATGAGTCCCCTGCATTATTATGAAAAAGACTGACTTTATCTGAAGATTGTCCACTCATCTGATAAAGATATATCCCGAATTTTTCTTTTCCTTATAGGTAAAGTTATTGTAGACGTACTTGGAAGTAAAGAAATAACTTTTTATAGAGAAGCAGTTCTTTGTTCACAGATGGGAGCACCAGTTTCATTTTCCACTAGAGGGCGATCTGTTTTGCAGGATGGTTTAAATTTCCAATTCCGGATTAAAGGGACATATTCCTGTTTTCTCAAATCCACTGAGTCCATTGTTAAGTGTGGCAGCTCTTCTTTACGCTTTCCCAAACAAGCTAGCAATACTATACAACGTTACCACTTTTCCAGGGTTCGTTTTAAGCCATAAAATAACTTCTTCATTAAAATATGCCATTAGAGGTAAAAATACTGCCACATCCAAAGGCTGCATCTCGTGTGTGCAGTGTGGAGGAAACGACAGCATTATATTGACATTTCTTAGGTACATTTTTAAACTACATATTAGGAATAAAGCAATCTAATTTTGTTACACTTATCAATTTATTTTGATTTTTGGCCCGTCTTTTAAAAGTTCTCAAGGGCAAAGTATAAAACCTAGCAGCTCTTTTAAAAGGCATGCCATTAGAAATGTCTTCTAAGGTAAGCCGCATTGATTTCGGATCCCATCCTAGTTTTGTCGTTTTGAGAATGAACGTTTTAACCATTATTTCTGAAAAGATGATATACATTCGACTATTATGAAATTTTTTTCTATTCAACTAAAAACTTTATTTTTGCGTCTAAGCGAGGGTTAAATTGTTCCTGGGGTCATTTTGCCTCAACATAAAGAAACCATTTTACCTTAAAGCGTAAGAACTATAGGTACAAATAAATTTATATTAGTTACTCCATATCATTAAAGCAATGGCAACAAACCAAAAATGTACAGAAAAAATACATTTTTAAACTTCATATAATAGTTTTTTACTCACCTGAATTGAAAGGCCTACAAACACAACTTAAGTGTGCACGAAATTAACAAAATCACATGCGCTTTTATAGGTTATGATAAAACAAGTCTACTACGATTCGCACATCTTCACAACTTCGTACATAGGTGGCGATAGTAGTACTGAATGTAGTAAATAAAGCTTAACATCAGTTTTCTGTAAGTTATGAGAAATATATTAGGAGACCATTTTACTCGAGGGAACCATTTTAGTCGACTTTCCCCTACTCATTTTCTAAAGACTTTATAACAATCTCAATGCTACAAGCTACTGACAAAATTTTAGTAATAACTGTTTCAAAAATATCTGTTTTACACACAAACTCTGTTTATGACAAAATATGTAATTAGGCGATATTTGAAGTAAGGGCACGATCTATAATTTATAGTAACATAACGAAACAATCGATCGTTTTTGGCCAAATACCTACATAATATCTAGTCTGTTACTAAGTATATAAATACCAAAATCAATTTATTGACCTCAACAACACTAAAAACCATATACGATCTGACTTTTTACTACAATTTTACTCCTTGATGTTTTACGCCCATTTAAACTACTATATACCTCACTATGCGACCAGTGCTCAATTCTGCATGCAAAGAATAATTTCGACATAAATTTTTAGCAGTATTCTTACAGTATTATACAGGTTTAAACAAATAAATCAATAGGAGCAGTTTTTTCTCTCCAGACACACCTGTGGGAAACTGCAAAAAAAATATTCGTAACCTACGTATTTTTTTAAAACAATTTGATATATTGCTTCAAAAAGTTGTACACGAAATTCCCTTTGAAAACTGACTAAAAGGTCGAGAGGTATGTTGATTATTTTCAAACGAACCAGCTTTTCACTTATAACTTATAACTTAAAGGGGTTTTATCTAATTTTTGAGTTTATGAAAATAATTTTCTTGAAAAATTTGTTTATTTTATACTGTATTAAAGAAAGACTCAACTCAACACCCTGTATATGTTTTCACAAATTAAATATTTTGCATCTTAGTGTTTTAAATTTTTAATGATATTTATTTATTTCAAAGGTTTTTTTTAGTGATATAACTATATTTAAATTTTTTTAAATAAATTTTAATTTATTAACATACATTTTATTTTTTTTTCAATGTAACTATCAGTGTCTGTAATGTTTCCAGTTTTAATACAAATAATTAGGTAATGTAAATAATTATTTCAGTTTTAGATTTTCTTTACTACTCGTACAATAAAATTTATTGATATTAACCATATTATGGTATTTTTAATAAAAAAGAGACATCTAAAAATCCTTGTATTGCTAAATATAATATTAACCCTTTCATTGCCAGCTCCGATCTGTGTACTAGCGTCAACTAGGGATGCGCACGATGTATCGATGTTTAAAGAACATCGATTTTTCGCTTTAGATTATCAATGTTTTTTTATCCGATGTTATTAGGTAACATCGAGTTATTTGATCTCCGATGTTATTAGTTAACATCGATGTTTTTAATTAACATCGATTTTTTTTTTTCATGTTTGTTAAGCTTTACATTTTAATTGATGGTCCGAAGACCTTTTTTTTGTTTGCTCTTCAATGAATGTTTATACAAAAACATCGATGTTTAGAGAAACATCGATGTTTAGAAAAATCGATATTTTCTTTTCCTATTTTTATACAATATCGATAGTCTGTATTCGATGTATCATTTGATGTCAACATCAATGTTTTAAAAAATTTGCGCATTCCTACCGTCAACCGCCTGCGCATTGGAACGATCGAGTAGAGTCTCGTAGCGCGATATAGTCCAGGAAAATTTTGGTACTTGTTTCCCATTCAGAAAACATCGATAGAATTATTCGGTTTGTTATTCTAAGCAAAATTCATATACAGGGTGATTCAAAATTAAGTGCAAAAATTTTAAAAGCGTATTTACCAGCCAAAATTAAGAAACTGTTTTCATATAATCGTATGTCCTAACTTGCTTCGTTTTTTATATACAGGGTCTCAAAGTTTAGAAAAAAAATCGTTTTTCTATCAATTCGTCAAAAACCTTGCAGCCGATTTAAATAAAAATTTGTTAGGCTTATTTGTCGTCATAAGAACCTTCCTTTGGTAATAATAAAATAAATTTATTAATTCCAGTGGCGTCTCAGGGGACTACCTACTTGATACTTATAGGTAAAATTATAGTACGGCACTGCTTTTTTGACAAATAGATTAAGCGGTCAATAACTCGTAACTAGCTTTGTTTCCAAGAAAAAAAAAACTTTACAGTCGCTTTAGTTATTTTTGTGTGGTTGTTTTTCATTTTTTTTTAACAATGAAAAATGAGCCATTTTCATTCAAGCACCTTACAGACATTCATTTTGTATATGGTATGGCTGATGGAAATGCGCTTGAAGCTCATAGGATGTACTCGTTAAGATTTTCCCATCGTCGGCTGCCTAACTGCAAAACTTTCCTATATATAACTTTTATAACGACAAATAAGCCTAGCAAATTTTATTTAAATCGGCTGAAATGTTTTTGAGTAATTAATAAAAAAAAACGATTTTTTTAAAAAACTTTCACATCCTGTATCTAGAAAACGAAGCAAGTTAGGACATACGATTGTATAAAAAATGTTTCTACTTTTTGGCTGGTAAATACGCCCTTAAAATCTTTGCACTTAATTTTAAATCACCCTGTATATGTAGGGGGGTTTCCGATGAGGAAAATGCGTTTAAAAGTACAAATATATTGAACTTTTTTTTCCAGTAATAAAAATCATTCTATTAGTGAGAGATATAGTGAAGTTAGGAAAATAATAGTCTGGCTAATTTGTAAGTATGAATAATATGTCTGGCAGGTGAAAAATTGGAAAAAAATTACCAAAGCCATTGACCATATTTTTGCAGTCCTAAAAATTTGTCAGATGATAGTTTATATTATAATTACAGCTGCAAATATAGTCTGGCTAGTGATGAACACCCCCAAAGCCTTGCCAGACTCGTCCAACGCTCGTAAGGCGCGCTAAATTTGGCATGTTCAATTACACATGTGATTGTTGTCATCTCTATATGTTTTTACTTTTCATAATTTATTGCTATACATTGGACATATATTTTTATTTTGTTCCTGTCCAGCAGATTCTGGGTGAAGTTTCCAATTCCATAAATCACATTTTGTTGGCTGCAAAATAAAAATGTTCTTATCCTGAAAATACCACAATATACAAATAATAATTACCTCCCTGTGATTCCATATTTTTTTGTTAACTGTAAAATAATGTTTATGTTCAAAATTAAAGATTCTAAGAAGCTAAGTAAATTAATTAGTGAATTTCAAAACTACTAACCCAACTTAGATGTAGTAAATATTAAAATTGCTGTTGTACTAATTTTTTTCGGCTCTTATATGCACTCAAAAAAATTATACAAATTGTAAGATGTATAAATTTAAAATATCGCGAATAAGCAAATATTACCAAACCAACGAAATCTGAAATTCTAAAATCTAAGGCATGGATGAAGGATAGGTTAAGTTAGGTTAATTATCGTCAAATTCCAAAGTCTCCAACGAAATACGAACTGACACGATACTAAACAAAGAATCATTTGATCGACTGGAGCATTATGAATTCTGATTAGGTGGGCATGTTCGCATTTTATTGTACACTGACAATGACGCATAGAAAAGTGCTTATATTGTATATAGTCAGGTGGTAATTGGGAGAGATAGGAATATAAAGGGCCCCACTTACCTCGTTCTTCTCCGCCATTTTTAACCGACGGTTAAAAACGTTGGAAGGAAGAACTTTGACTGATATGTCCACACACAACAGTTTTTTTTGCGCCAGTTTATCACGATGGACCGTACGTGCTTGTTAGCAGTGGCAGCGGTTTTGGCAGTGGAAAAAATCGCGAAAATAGAAAATCTCGAAGAAAATGGACTAAAGACTGGCTACTTAAACGCAGTACACTGTCACAAACAAATTTACTGGAGGAGCTAAGATTGGAGCCTGGCGATTGGCACAATTACTTGAAGATGGACGAGGATACGTATCGGAAACTGTTAAAACTAGTAAAACCGTTAATTGAGAGACCTAATAACTATTTACGTGAATGCATCAGTCCTCACGAACACCTAACAGCTACTCTTCGGTTTCTGGTAACTGGCCGCAGCTACGAGGATCTGAAGTTTTCTGGCATTATTTCACCGCTGGCACTAGAACGCATAAAATACCCGAAACCTATCTTATGTGTTATTCTAATGTATAAGCTACATTATTGTAAAATTTCATGAAAATCCATTTATTAGTTTTTGTGTGAAGGAGTAACAACATACATACCTAAAAATGTTCTACATCGGCATCTCCAGCATTACTTTCATCTGCATCGTCTACCAGAGGTGCGGTTTGTACATATCCTCACACCCAGTACCAGATTTCAAAGATTCTTTCACCTTTTTCAATTTCTTTCGGAATGCACCCCGTAGGGAATCAATTTTTTGTTTTAGTGATTTACCTGTTCCATCAGCATCCACTTTGTATTTCACCAATAATGCTTCATACGCTTTTTTTTTTGTTTTTTTTTTTTGATTTGGTCATGGTATATGGTATTCCGCCGATTTAACTTTTCACACGGAAGTAAATGATCTATATAGCTCGATAAACTCTAATAAAAGTCTCTGTTCCACTGCGTCATATCCGACATTTTTATTATAACCAGTTATAAATAATAATAAACAACACAAACATGCTGAACGTCACTGCCACTGATAACTGCCCGACCAGCTTAAACTGTTGAGAACACACACCTCGTGTTTTCTCGAACGGTTGGCACGATAACCGACAAAAATCAAGCCTCGCCTGAAATTTTAGAACGACTTGTATAAACAACGTTTTTGCACATACACCTCGTTTCTGTGACATTTTCGCCCTAACGTTTTTAACCGTCGGTTAAAAACGGCGGAGAAGAACGAGGTGAGTGGGGCCCTTAAATGACCAGAGACTAGGCAGCTGTTCTCAAGTACTCGCATTCCAGTGTCGTTACCTAAATAAACACCTGCCTCTTCCTCTCCTCATTCAACTATCTTACTTGTTAGTCTGGCGGTGCTGTCGTGATTGTAATTGATAGCCAAACGTGCATTTTCTATGAAATTATACTATTATTTATCATGTGACAAGTTTTTAAATCCGGAAACATATGAGCAAAAATTTTGTAATTTTGACACTTTTCAAGATGCTGCCAGACTTTTTTTAGCAATTTCGTAAATCAGCCAGACTTATTCGTGATTATAGTTTATGACAGTATCAAATGATAGATTAAATTTCAAGCATGGGAAAATAGAGGTTACGGATTTCAAAAATAGGTCAAATTTTTGGATCCGCATATTTTCAGCTAGACTGTCTTTCCTCCGATTAGAATATGCCAGGCTGTTATTTCCATTAATTCAATGACTCACTTTAGGGTGCGTTAAGTGAGCGGTCGGACCGGTCGAAACTGTCTAGCGAAAGAGAAAACCGACCAACATGACCAGTCATGACTAATCAGCTGATCGGTCAGAGTCAGTCAGAACACTCGAGAAATTGAATTTGACTTGTTTGGTCAAAACTGTCTAGTGAATGGTCAATTGTCAATTCATGTTTTTATTTAATTTAAACATACAAGAAATTAATAGTTATGGATAAACTAATGTTATTGAAAACCAATTTAAAACATGAAACGGAAAAAACCAAATATTATGTAATATTTTAATGGGATTAGTCACCAGTTACTCTAAAATAGGCGGAAAATCAACACTTACAAAAATCTTTTCTATTCAAAATGATGATGTTGGAACTTACACTTTCAAAAGAACTATTATATTTATTAATGAAATTTCATCATCAGTTTGAAAAGCTAACAGACAAATAGCCATAATAACTTTATTTCTCTTTCTGCTGTTCATATTATTTTTTTAAATGCCTTCGTCTTGAGTTTACCGCATTCTTTAGAACTGTCGATTTGTCGAGGGACTCACAAAATACAGGAGGCAGGAGGGACTGCCTGGTCTTGTAATTTTCGGTTATGAATTTTACAAATTAGGACTAGACAGTTTCGACTACATCGCCTAGCGAGCGGTCTGACCATATCAGTCAACTTGACCGTTGACTTAACGCAGCCTGAATAAATGTCAAATATTTATGACTGGAAAAATAAGTGGACTGGTCTTTTTTTTCATCTAGTGAACCCATCCAAAAATTTTAGCTAGACTCATAAATTGTCGTTTTGTGTCACCATCCCAACAAACAATGTCACATTCACTGAGTGCGAAAAAGTGTATAAAAAAAAATTCACTTCCTCCTGGACTAATAGAGATAGAAAACGCGAATTCATGTTTATGGCGTGAAGGAAAAACTTTCAATAAAATATTTAGTCAGGTTTTTGGAATATTTTGTTGCGCGTTTTCGATAAAATAGTCCTTTTTGATGTACTAGGTAATTCGTCCATAATTTTTCATTCAATTCTTTTAATTAACTGTCACCGAACTACAATAACCACAAGAAAATTACTGTATTGTATAAGTAACGCCACAAAGCAGCAAACGGCAGAAGTAGGGAAAAGTGTTCCACAATGAGACAAAAATTATATTCCATTTTTGTTTATTTATTTTAAAATCAATTTTAAAACTTTAATTGGTTAAAACGCTTACTTAAACATATGCTCGACCTTATTCATCAATAAAAAATGGGATTTTTTCACAGACTAATACAGTATGATTTTTATTAAAAAACCTTACTTTTGTCTCATTGTGGTACAAACGTGTTCCACGATGAGACATGCATTTATTTAGTGCAACGATAAGAATAATAAAGAAAAAATTAGTCTCCGGTGAACAAGAAGCCTGCCTACATTAAAGTTATAACGAAAGTCAACTTAATTAAAAAAAATAAGAATGTCTCATTGTGGAACATGAATAACAATACACGTAAGATCCAAAAAATAACTTTATTTGACATAACTAAATAAACACAATAAAAATAAAACTTATGTATTGACGAATGTTTAAGAAACTCAGATTTATCTCAAAGCGAATGATATTTTGCTGTCGTTTAGTTTTACCCACCACTAAATATTTCGACAGAATTAATTTTACGTCCTTCTTCGGTTTCTAACTTACGTCTTCTTTCAATGGAAACGTGAAGGCATTTAGGTATTTGTTACTTTTTCGTAGAAAAGTAATCACAAACTCGTTCTCCTTCTCCCTTCATATTTTCCATTGTAGAATATCTTAGTTGTTTTTAACGATTCAGTAAATTGAATGTTAATAATAGGCTCTCTTTCTAATTTGGTGTACTCAAAGAGGTTCTTGGTGGGTTCTTCCTCGCTCAGGTCGTCGAAAGTTCAACCGTTATCTTAATAATCATCGTCATTATCATCACTTGATGATTTAAAAAGTCTGGTTTTAGCTTCAGTTATCTTTCTACGCTTCCCTATATCCTGGGCTTCCTTTTTCTTATTTCTTTCTATGGATTAAATGGATTTCTGGGGCAATAATACTCTTCCTATTTCTAGATTTTCCTTTTTGCTTCAAATCTTTTGCCTTGGGATATCCTTTTAAAATTTGTGGGGAGACAATAGTATATTACACACTGAGGTGGAAAGTTTCATTCCTGTCGTGGGATTAGTTAGATCACCAAGACGCGAAGCGTCGAGGTTAGCTATGATCTTGAGACAGGAATGAAACTTCCTACCGAGGTGTGTATACTATTTTATTTACAACCATCATATTTCGATCAAAGCTAATAAATCTCTAAAGAGGTTTAGTGGTGTGTACACACTGGGTAATAAGAAATGAATCAAAAGTATTTAAAGTGTGTAGGTAGAGTTTTATTAGTAAAACTCAGTAATATTAGTCTGAGCGCTTTCAGCCTATTAGGCCATCATCAGAGATACTACAAAGAGAGAAAAAACGAAGCTATAACAATATAATCAAATCGTGATTTTCCTGAACAATGAATAAAAAATAAAACATCTTGAAAACTTACTCGTCAATAAATGTAGAAGAAGCATGAAAATTAATATATAACTAGATTAAAAAAGGGTTGCCACAATACGGTCCCTGTTCTCCACCATAACTTGAGGCTTGAGTCGTAAGAAATAACAGAACCACTCCTAAAAGGTGGTGGCAATTTAAAAAAAAAATACGTAGGGGCTCATCCCAACACGTAGAAATAAACAATCTCACCCGTTCAAAGGTAGAGAAAGATAAAACACTGTACTTCGGCATGAAGCCAGCTGACCCTTCCAAGTCGCTGCCGAGAGGCGGAGGCAAGTTGGGGCACAAGAAGTCGTAGAACGTTAGCGAAAATTCGGAAAAAGTACCCATCTTGACACTTACTTACTCTGAGATCTTGACAGTGCCAAAAAGAACTGAGTGACAATTGACAGTTGACAATAAAGTTGTCAAGACAATTGCCAACTTGAGAAATAGAAATGAATTTCATGAGAAATGATCAAAAGTTAATATTGACAAAGATAAA
Organism: Psylliodes chrysocephalus; assembly: GCA_927349885.1. Taxonomy (NCBI): domain Eukaryota; kingdom Metazoa; phylum Arthropoda; class Insecta; order Coleoptera; family Chrysomelidae; genus Psylliodes; species Psylliodes chrysocephalus. The sequence continues at coordinate 40,419,675 of OV651821.1, forward strand.
AGTGGGTTGGTACCATTGAACTAGCAAGCATAAGTTATGGAGGGAATTATAAATTTTAAACAATCAAACATTACAATGATTAAATAGAATTATAAAATATACAGTGAATGAAGGTAAAAAACACATTTTTTTATATAAAATTATTGGAATTAAAAGGTGCCTGACTAAAAACCGTCCTGGCCACGAAATCAGATATCACCGGAGAATACAAGATCAACTCCGCTGTACGAAGATTCATGGAGAAGCTAGATAGGTAACTTCAGACCAACCGTTGCCAATACTCTTAAAGAGAAGAGGCACTTTGCTATTGAGATGGATTTGAGTGTTAACACATGTGATATTAGTTTTATTAAACTCTCGGTGTATCTCAAGATCTTCGAGCAGATTTAATTTAAAGTTGCAATTAAAAATATTATGAAGGACAGTGACATTCTCAGAAGGAGTGAAATTGTGATTATTAAATTTAATATGATGTCCAAAAGTAGACTTGTCTGGATATCTAATGTGTTCACCCGCTCGTATGTTGAGTCTTCTCTCGATTTTCCCTATATAAGTAGTATTGCAATCGTTACAGTTTAATCTATAAATACCGCTTTTGTGTAGCCTTTAACAAACCTTTCCAATTTTGGTCATACCTAATTTTCATTTTATTTAGATAAAATTAAATAATGAATAGTAAATCATGTTTAACATAAAGACTCATTTATAATTAATACCAACAGTATTTTCTGTACTTTAGTTAGCAATTAAAACAAAGACTTATTTACAATAATTAAAATCAAAATTTTCTAAAATAGCTAAGCAAATATTTTCATTTAAACCGTGTCTTAGTATGCCCTCAGTCCTATTTAGCTTTAATTAAAAAATAATTAGCCCTAATCAAATTTCAACACTTATCATCAATAATTTGCATTTTACTAAATAGGAATAAATAGTAAATAATGTATCAATTAAAATATGTAAGACTTATTTAAAAATAAATACAACAGTCTGTTCTGTGCTTTATTTAGCTATAAACAAGTTTATTTTTATTATTTTGACAAAATTATGTATAATTCCCATAAGAAGCCATGTATTTTAAACTACGTAAACCGTACCAGCGCCTATGCGGTTAATTATAAAAGCTCAATTAAAGTGTGATTTTTGGGACCGCCTCCTTATCTCTAGTCTTCATAGTTTTGTTAAGTATCGTTGTAAAGTTTGAAACTTCACCCCATTCCTTTCGGCAGATGTTCTCAGACTCTTTTGTTCTTCAATCACCATTCGAACGGCGGCCTCCATTTTAGGTTTGGTAAAATTGCCTTTCGTGGTTTTCCGTTGTCTGCCCCTCGTCATTTTGGTAGGCTAAAAATCATTACATAATAAGTTTTTAAGTAAAGCCGTTTACGTATGTATAATGTTCCACAATTAGACATCTGTCTCATTGTGGACCAAAAATATTGTCTCATTGTGAAAATATCACACATATATTTTAAAAATTTGCCTACAGTAAACCATTCATTGTACACTCCTAAATAAAGCAATATAACCTAATCTTGAATGAGCTAAGTATAGCAAATTATGAAAATTGTATAAATCTATCAGTTTATTTTTCTACGCAATTTCAAAAATGCCCAACCAAAAAAAATACGTTCCTTTCATGTGACTGCCTCCTCTAATACCAACAGTCACAAACGCCGTACGACTTGGTTCAATTAGGCCTTCCAACGACCTGTCCAAATGGCTACCAGTGGGGACTGATAGTTTAGATATGACAACAGATATGATAACAGGGTCAATGATACATATATAGTTAAAAGATAAAAGGATTATTGGGCAAATACCGCAAAAGAATAAAAAAAAATGCCTAAAGGCAAACCGTAGACACGTGTTTCTGACTGTTGGTCTTCATCAGTACTGATCGGTTTAGCAAAAATGTGTTTTAAAACCAATTTTCAGCCTTTAGATATTTAAAAAATAATAATTGCTTACATTTTTACTTCAAGGCATAAGCCTATGCTTATTTGAAAAATATGGATGATTAATCTATGTAACTATCTATTTCATTGACCTTGTCAAATCACCAGGCCTACAGGGTTGCCATAATTTTGCCATATCATAACCTGTCAAAACCCACTGGTAGCCATTCAGTTTGGAATGCCTAATATCCACATACTTTGATTACTATACGAGGCAAGAGAGAAGTCCGACACGCCCAACATAGGGCGCGGCCATTTTGAACCCTGTGACACAGTTTACAGCTAAAGAATCAGATCGCTCACTCTGCGTCGGCACTTTTGATCTCAATGTTTCAGTTTATACACTGTGCAACTCGGATAATACAATATATGACAACCGCCTATAATAAAACAGCAGTCTTCTGCGTATCCTGAATTTGTATCCCTGGAGTGGATGTTATTTTGGAACTTTCAACTGGTCCGAGTGAGCTGACTGATTCTTTAGCAATAAACTGTGACTTCAAAAATAATGTTCACTGACACTGACAGCAGCAAGCAAAATATCAGGTGTGTTTTAATCATCCGCTTCTGCTTCCGGAATTGTCGGTTTTGTCGTTTTAACCTGTCATATTAAACAAGAAAACTGACAATTCCGAAGCAGAAGCGGATGATTAAAACGCACCTATTAAAAATATTGCGCCAAGATGTAGGCAACACGTAATAAGGGTTTAAAATGGCGGAGTTTTCTATCTCCTTTTAAAAGGTACTCAGAAAGCTGCGCAGTGCGACCGTTCTCCGTATAGTAAAAGAAAATCAAAGTATGTGCTAATATCTGAAAATGGTACGCCGCACGTGGTACTTATGGATACTAAACATGAATGTGATGTGGAAGTAAATTTTAAAAAAAAGTTGCTTGCCTCATGGAACATGTCTTTTTGTGGAACACTTTTGCCTACGTATAACTACGAACACGCCATCGCGTGTTTGAAGATTGAGCTAAACCTCTTTGTCGAGCATGATGCAACTATATTAACTATATTATTAACACGCTACTCTATATTACTCTGTTTGAAACGCCAACTGAATAATCTTAATACAAAGTAAAATTAGGTTGTACGCGAATTCAAGTTCTTGCCGTGTGAGATGGTACCTACCTCACGTGAATTCGCGTGCGTGGCAATGAAAGGGTTAAAAAGCCAATTAAATCAAAAAATTATTTTTAATATTTAATATTAATCATTAAATTATTTTTCATATTTTAATTTATTTTTCTGCAACTCCTTTTTCGTTGGAGTTTCTTGAGTCAAATCTATCCCTACTGTGCATTAATTATGTCATGTTTCATTTCATTTAAGACCCAATTTTTACACAGTAAATAGGTCAATTTCATTTTGGTAGAAAACTTCTAACCCTTTTGGGTTGTTTTCCAGTTTTGTGGGTTGGAAGATTTCAATGTTCAATGAAAATATCTCCACATTAAAGTTTATCGATTACAAGACACGACCTAAGCACAGTAGGTAACCCAGATGGAAACCTGCTCTGGGGAATCGCAATTTTAAAATAATACAGCCCTTTTTAAATTTAGATCATGGTGGTACCTGTTCTGTCTAAAGTGCCGCTCAGATGACGGACTACAATCATGGAAACCTGGTTTTTGGCCAAAATTATGTCCATATCCATTCTGCCCGACATACAGACAATTCACAAGGATAATTACGCTTACGCTTATAGGCGTATTTACGTGGTGCGTGTTTTATTCGATAGTCGGGGAGACGGCCGCGCCACCAAACGGAAAACTATTCCAGTTAATATTTCTAACAATTTGCGCCCATATTGGGGGATGGTTGATGAGTTTAACGACGATGCCGGCATTGATTGGGATGTTGTTTACTGGACTTCTTTTGCAGAACGTGAATATTGTGAATATCGATGAGTCCTTTAGCGGTATTTGTAAGGAATTAAGGTAAGGAATATTATACTTTGAACTGTTCAGTCTTACTCAAGAATTGACAACATTTCTACAAATCTATCTTCTTCCAATGTTTACACCATCGTTTTAATGGGGGTACTAGAGTTCTTCTTATTAACATTGCTAACAGCGAGGATTTGACCAGATTTTCGGATATTTTTAGCAAACCTATGAATTGTCATAAATTGGTGCTTATAAACTGCTGGTCACTCGAACTTACACATAGAGATTTTTAGACAAAATTTAAAGTTCAATATTTTCAACAGAAATGCAAATTTTTGAACGCGGCTTGTATATTTTAAGAGCTAATTTTTTTTAAATTAGGCTACATGACGTATATTTATCGTAGGACCATAGGTTTATAACAATGAAGTCATGCAAAAAATCAAAAGTGTATAAGTGTAATTTCCGCAAAAAAATTTTTTGGTCATTGCAATATGGTTTACTAAGGTAACATCAATATCTCAAGACATTTTTGTCAATTTTTAGATTAAGGCCCTTAAGTCTTATACACCCTACTAAACATAAAATTTGGGTAGCAAAATTTTTAAAATTCCGGCATTCGATTGACGGTTCTTGATGATTTTTGCGGATTTGGAATCCATATTTCACGTATATTTTCTATGGTCTAAGCATTTTATTTGAGGGTCAAAATTTACACATAATGCCGGGTAGATAAAAGACAAAAACGTAGCGTACGACGCGCTCTAAGGTTTGGCATTATTTAAGTTCTTGTAAAAATAAATTCTCACCTCAAGTTGTTTTTATTTAATGGCCCATAACTCCCACCCCAGTTTGTTGTCTCAAAGAGTTATTCAGTTTTACAGAGTTCTTTGTCAATGTTATAGTGTTGTAAATTTTAATTAATATGAGGCGTTTAACCACGGCAAAAAGGGAAAATTGCATTTCACTTCTCAACGAAGAAATGTCAAAAAAGCAAATTGCGCACATTTATAATGTCAGCCGAAGGACAATTTATAATTTGAACCGTCGCGTCGAAATTACTGGTGATCACAATTATGGGCATTGGGGTGGACATATAAAAAAAATAAACCAAAAAATCGAAAGAATTTTAATGAGAGAAACTATGCAAAATATAATAAAGAACTCTAGAAAACTAAATGCCTCTTTAAGGTAACAAACTTCGAGTTTCGGACAGAACAGTTTGAAGAACATGAAAAAGAAACAACTTGAGGTGAGAATTTTTTTTTCATAAACAACATAATGCCAAACATTTTAAATAATAGAGCCCGTCGCAGAGCAAAATGTGTGCAGTTATTACAACACCATAGAGCGAATAGGCGGGCATGAGCCAATCGGCATGCGATTTGGGGTAATGCAGAGTGGAGTCATTGTTTATTTATTGACGAAACAAGATTTCATTGATTCATTTCAATGGTCGAATGTTAGTTTCGAGAAGGTCAAATCAGCGGTATTTGGAGGAAAATATGACCCCTTAAGACGCATTTGGTGGCGGAGGTGTTACAGTGTGGAGAGGTATAATATGAAATGGTAAAACCGAGCTATTCATTACCAATCAAACCGTTAACTCTACTGTTTACCAGAAGGGAATTTTGTAACCTATTGTTGTTCCTTTTGCTCGTAATTACGGCCCAGAATTTCTATTCGTGGATGACAACGCTCGACCTCACAGAGCGTGAAGTATCACAGAGTTTTTGCATGCACAGCACATCAATAGGATGGGCTGCTAAGTCTCCGGATCATCGAACACGTTTGATTTTATTTAAAACTTAAAGATCGCGTGATGTACCCCCTAAAACCTCAGAAACGCTTAGTGGGGCCATTCGTGAAGAATTGGAGAATATTCCACAAGAATTTATAAATAATCTTGTGGATCCTTTACCAAATTGATGTTGGGAAGTAATACGTCGAGCAGGAGGACCAACAAAATATTAGTTTCTCTTGTTTTAATTATTTTACCCCATTTCGGGTAAATTATTACCAAAGATTAGGTATGTAAAGATAGGACACTTGCCATTTTTCCATTGATATTTGCCGGTTGCTTTCAATGGTCTCGTCCTTTTAACACGCTGTTGCCAACAATAACCCAATTTCATTGTAAACTCCGAAAAAGCAAGTATGCAATTCCTATCTTTGACGCAGTGGGATTAAAAAAAAAAAAAATAATGGACTGACAATTAATGTTTTTCAGGCTAATTTTTTTTTATTAAAAATTACCAATACCAATTACCACTGGGTATCCCCATAGATAAATTAATATTAAAAGATAAACCGTTTAAATGTACGGCACTGGTAACAAGTGGTTAGCGTGGTTAGTTCCCGGCCATACTACTTGGAGCCACCATCGCAAATTAGATGGCAGCGATGTTGCCAGTTTCCAGAAACTTTCATGAGATTAGAGTTATTTCAAACGCATAAGCGGCATCTTATTTTGTTCTTGTCGTGCTCGATACCATCCATACAATGGCCATACTATTTCTGGGATATTTTAAAAAGAGGTTTGACAACCTCGTAAAAAATTAAAAAGGGAATGGCGGTGGGCGAAATGGTCGAAAAACCCACAAAAAAACATGAAATAAAAGTTATTATGATAATGTAGATAGATAGATAGATAGGTAAGTTATTTTTAGGTTAAGAAGATTGCTAAGTGCCGCTTTGATGTAGTAATTAGTAAGTATTAACAATTTATTTTAATAAGGTGTTAGATTTGTTTAAGGACTGTGTTTATCATTGTTTTCTTATAGCCTTAACGAAGTAACATTTAATTTTGGATCGATTTTCAATTCCTTTTTAATATACCTATTTGTAACAAAACATGTCTGGCCCGGGTAAAATTAAGTAATTTTGTTCAACTCCTAATTGTTTAAATAAGTATTCTAATATTCAGCAGGATGGTTATTCAAATAAAACCTTTTTTCATTTTCCTTCAGATATTAAAATTCGCAAGAACTGGTGTAAGAATTTAAATTTATCTTTAGATATTAAAATTCGCTATCTTTGTGAAGATAATTTTTTGCCAGAGTCTTTTAGTAAAATTGCTTCAAAGCGTAAACGACTAATTGCAAATTCTGTACCAATTTTATTAGATAATAGTACATCCAGTTCAACTATACCTAACTATACTCAACCCGAGAGTTAAATTTTAGAAAATGTTGAGGCTGAAGCACATACACAGCAGCATAAAATAGATTTACTTTTACTAATCCGCAATGAAAAACAAAGTTGCAAACGTAAACTTAGTACTAGTGATAAACAATTTGAACAACCCTCCAAACGGAGAAAAACTGTTTTGCAACAATTAAATGAAAGTAGAGTCAAAAATTTAACTCCTAAAGAGAAAAAGCTTTATTTTATTAATAGAGAACAAAATATTAGAATTTGCAAATTAAAGAAAGCGCTCAGTGTTTCCAAAAATAAAATCAAGAGGGCATTTGAATTATCCAAAACTCATATATTAATAAGAAATTAGATCCGGTTGATATGAAATTTTTTTAAAAGTAGCTTAGAAAACTGTCGAAGAAAAAAACCCTCTTGGACCACTCAGAATAAAATTTTTTCTTTAGCATTGTATAAAAATGGTCCAAGAGCATATAATTGTTTAAGAAAGTTCATTTCGTTGCCAATTAAGCCATATTTTTCTAAATTGTAGTAAACCTACACTAAATGATTTGATTGTTAAAGTAAACTTCTATTTTTTATAAATTTCTATATCATTAACAGTTAATAAGTTTCAATTTTTCCTCCTCTCGGATTGAAACTTTGCCGTGGTGAGAGGGCTTTCGAACTTTAATGATTATTCAATACAGAATTTAAAGGATAACTATCCTTTTTGTGTCTGTTTAAAATGAAAAGTAATTTTCAAACTCAAATTTGTCTGACACCTGCATCGAAATTTGGACCAGTTTTCCAAGAATGAGAGGTGAATAACATTAATTTAACTTACAGTGATTGTTATTTGTACATGTTATGTATATAATAAACGTTTGAATACACCTGCTTACTTTTATTAAATGATTAAACTATACCTGTGTTTCAAATATTTTAATGTAAATATTTTTAATTTATATTTTTTGGAGTTTTATTACTTAAAAAACTAATATCTATGTTGAATACAGTATTTTAATGTAAATATTAGTTTTTTAAAAGTAATGAATGCCAAGAAATGTAAATAAATAATAAAGGACATTTTGAATGAGCCGCGTTTAGGCTTGACACTCTTCTTTTTAATTTTATTCATTTATGCTGACTCTAACTATCAAGTTAATCAGTCAATTGTGTAGCGTGCGATGATAGTAGTATGGCCGGGAACTAAGCTTGTTACCAGTGCCGTGCATTTAAACGGTTTATCTTTTAATATTAATTTATCTATGGGTATCCCTATACATACATACCTACCTAATCTTTTTTATTACAGTACTTTGTGTTTTTTGGGATTGCAGGAACCTTTAAATTAATTTTAGAATTAGAAATTTTGTAAGAATTCACTTTTGGCCGCCAATCTTGTATACTGTAGAATATAATGTAATAAACTTGTTCTTGTCGCTACGTTTTTGTCTATTGTTGACCCGGTATAATGTGTGAATTTCAACCCTCAAATAAAATGCTTAGACCATAGAAAATTTACGTGAAATAAGGATTCCAAATCCGCAAAAATCATCAAAAACCGTCAATCCAATGTCACGTTATAGCATTTTAAAAATTTTGTTACCCAAATTTTATGTTTAGTAGGGTGTACAAGACCTAAGGGTCTTAATCCAAAAAATTACAAAAACATCTAGAAATATTGATGTTACCTTAGTAACAAACCATATTGCAACGACCAAAAAAAAATTTTGCGGAAATTTTACTCATACAAACTTTTTGATTTTTTACATGACTTCATTGATCACTCCGTATATAATAAACCTACAATAAATATACGTCATATAGCTTAATCCGAAAAAACTAGCTCTTAAAATCTGCAAGCCGCATTTAAAATTTTGAACTCCTGTTGAAAATATTGAGCTTTAAATTTTGCCTAAAAATCTCTATGTGTAAGTTCGAGTGTCCAGCAGTTTAGTTTATTTATTAAAGGTGATAGCACCTTCCATTTAGTAAAATGCACTATTGTTTTGCTACATTTTACTTCCATGGGTCCAAAATTAATATTGTATAGTTTCAAATACATTATTGATATGTAAATTTTTACTAATTATCTTAAGTTTGTAATACTTTTGAATTGAATAGTAAATGATACTTCTTTTCTTTTTTGTTGTGATTGGTCTTACAACTACATTTACGGTGAGAGCTCTAAACTTTAATAAAGAGTAAAAAAATCTTACTTGACTTATCCCCTCGCAGCAGAGCCCATAAAAGCTCAGATAAACAAATGAAATAAAAGATAAGTTACGGACGTCGTTGAACATAGTCTTTGTTTGAAGCCAGTATCTACGAACTGTTGACAGCTGTGATCTCCTTGAGCGTATCAAATAATTTTTTTTATCAGAATCCAAAGGATTCTGTCATAAATATTTTGTCAATGACAAATTTAAAGAAAAATACAACTAAAAAATTTAATTTTATTTTACAAAAAATAAATTCTGCTATTTTTTATTCAAACGTAATAAACGATATTTAAAATGGAACAACAATCCCTATTGATAAAAGTAAGCCAAATAGGCCTTTTCCTCACATTTTTTTTTGTGCGCATGCGTTAGTATCAGCCATCTTTTTCGTACTGTTTTTTGTAAACAAGCATGTTAAAATATTCACGTGAAAAAAATTATAATCGATAAATATTAATTTTAAGTATATTCGTTTAAAATATGGGATAAAAAAGTAAAGTAATGAGTGTCTTAATTGAAAAATCAATTTTTGCAATCAATTAATTATGTTATCTTTACGGAAAAGAAAACTAAACGGTATTGTTATAAGTATGTAAAAGTGACACACGGTATAAATTATTATTTTATAAAGAGACTTGCCTGCAATATCGTAAAAAAACAATCAAATCATTAGACAAAATACATATTAAAACATGTTCAAAATGAGCATTATGAGTGAAAAAATGTGGTCGAAGTGACAAAGGTTTTCGATCGATTGATGGATGATGTTACTAAAGATATTTATATTTGTTCTCTACATTTTCATGGAGAAAGTGGTTCAACAGAAGAAAATCCTTGTCTAGTATTACACAATATTTTTTAATATTAAATACTACTTCGGTATAGACAGTAATATTATTAAAAATGTCATGTTGATCCTTAAAATTTTAAATAATTTATCTTATTAGTTATACTCGTGATTATCTTTCATGTTAAAGTATTTTTGGATTTACTGATAGTTGGTTGGCATAATTAATTAGAATAGAGTTATGATTATTATTTGTTTACATTAATTTTTTACACAGTTAATATATATTGAAACCTAACCCCTCAATCACCACACTTTTTTCCTTGTTCCGAACGTCCACGTTACTTCAAGAACCTTCTTAATTGCTCACAACTATGTGCTTCCACAGAGTTATAAAAATGTAAATCACCATCAACGATTTTTCTAATGATTGATTTATATGTATAGATAATATTGATTTTCCAGCCATTCTTGATCAAAACAGTACGAAACTTTTGAATTGGCGCTACTGTAACATGGCGGCTGCGCTTGCGTTCATCACATGATGAAAAGGTCTATTAAATTCGCGCATTACGTCACCACAGGACTACTGGTGAGATTGCGTACAAAGTGCCATTGCAGGTCCGTTTTAATTATTTTATATACTTATTTTAAAATCAGAAATAATTAGTTTTGAAACTCGACAATAAAAATAATCAAATTTAATCTTCCGTTAGGTATCTCTAGGTGGTATTCTTACTACTTGTAGTAATAAATTTCAAATTTTTACCATATACGGGATGTCAAAAAATAGGAATTAGGGCAAAGTTACAACTTTTATTTTAAAAATATGGAAAAAATTATATAGAATCAGTCACCTCAATCTCAAAAAAATTGATATGTAATAGATTTTATCGTTTCTTACTCTAAGAATAAACAAACGCAGTACCGGATTTATATTTTTTATGAGTATAGGCCATTTTATTTCCACCGCCCCATGTACCTTCTTAAAATAATATCTGAAAATTTATTATGTTTTACAAAAGCATTGGTATTTGTCGGGGGTTGAAAACATATTAAAATTAAAAACGTCACATGTTAAAATAACGATAATAAAATATTAATGAGCCTACTTTATAAAGTCAAAAAACAAAAAAACTGCCAAAATTTTTAATGTTCACAAAAGCAAAATGGATACTGGCAATGAATATTGAAACGGTTTTAAGAATTCAAATTTGAAAAAACTAATTTTTAATTTATAGAGGTGCTGCCCTCAAGCAGGGAGTGGCAATACTAATATTTAATGAATTTCAAAAAATGATGTTGAATTTCAAAAAATGATGTTTATAATAAGTAGTAACGAAAAATCTTCACTAGGTAGAACCACAAAAAGTTTATTAAAAAAATGGAAATATGACTAAAAAAGAAATTTAAAAAGTGTGGGGACAATTTTTTAATATTTTCTTTTTTAGTCACATTTCCATTTTTTAAAAAACTTTTTGTAGTTTCACCTAGTGGAGATTTTTCGTTACTTATTATAAACATAATTTTTTGAAATTCATTAAATGGCTATACTGAAACAAAAGTGATCCAAATAGCATATTTTAAGTTTTGAGATAATCAGGAAAAAGATTTTTCTTTAATTAAATTTTTACCTACAAAAATGTTCAAGCTAGTCGTATTAAGCTTGATTGGTAATCATAAGTATAATCTTTTAGTAAATACTTTTAGTAATTATCTGTTTACGTTTAACAAAAAAAATTAAAAAATTAAATTGGATCACTTCTGATTAAAAAAAAAAAAAAAAAAAAAAAAACAAATTTGGGGATCAAAAAGTACCAACTTTATTATTTTAGTAGAAAATTAAAACAAAAACTTAAATATTGTCGAACAAAATAAACTAAATAAATGTTTTTCTGAATTAATTATTAAAAAAATATTTTTCTTAATCTTCATCTTCTTCATTTTCATCACCCAGTAGATTTGGCAGAATGTTAAAATCCTCTTCTTGCATGGCATGACCTCTTCGGTAAATATGTGACAAATTTAGATAAAATTGGTGATAAATGGATGGCACATATTGTAACATTTTTTTAAGATCCTGCATTTTAGCGTGAGTTTTGGATTTTACGTTATCTTTTGCTTCTGTTGGTTTAAATGAATGTAATGTTTCAAACATTGTTTTGGTATTGCCTGATTTGTTTAACTCCAAACTATCGTAAACATCATAGTAGTTAATATTAGGTAAAGTTTACTATCACCTTTCACAAATCTGATTTTCTGCATCTTTGAGATTACCACACAGTTACCATTAGTACTTTGGCCACCTTTACCCATAATTTTAAAGAGATCTTTAAAGTCAATAAATTTTTTCACCCATTCATTCTTCTGGAATATAAACAAATTCATTTCTCTTCTGGGCTTTTGTAATATCTGAGAAGTCGGAGTCATTTGGTAGAAATGAGTGTAACAAACGATTATTTCCGTTATAGCTGGATTAGAATAATTCACTACATACATCATAAAATGAAACGTATTCTAATTCCTATTTTTCCCAGAGCATGAATCACTAAAAGTATAAAGAGTTTTTGTGTTTGCGGGTATATTATAATAGAGGCAGGATATCACTTTTTGGGATCCTCTACCCCCAGTTATCTCATATCACATATTCATTAGTAATGAATCATTACTATTCTTTCGCCAATTGGTAAATAAAGATGCGTCCCAAAATTAAAAGTTTGAAGTTGTCTTAGAGAGTAAACTTCTCCAGTTTGTACCAGTGGGGTTGGAAGGGTACGTTGTAGGTCAAAAGTTATCAAACATGATCTACTCAGAGAAATTTGTTTGTAGCTATTTAACAAATTTTTAGCTTTAGAAACAAGAAGATGGTGATTGCCTTGATCTTGTTTAATCTGCATAGTCTTTACGGCATAGGTTTCGTTTTGAATTTGAACACGAAACATATCACGTGCCTCACATGTATCCTTTTTTAGAAATGTAAAAATGTAATTGATATGTGCGAATTCCCCCTTTTCTCTTACCCACTAGGTGTGCCTGATGAAACCGGTCGCCGTTCAAATACAAATTTCTTTGTGATATATAAAGGACCTGTTTTCTTTCTTTGAAGTTTAAATATCAAAATTGTCTAGCATTAGAGAATACCATAATCGCATGATTGTCGTTTTGGTGATCGAACTTTCTTGAGAAGTCCGCTTTCGTTGCTATGTGTTTTCTGATGAAAGTTAGAGAATAACTCCTGTTGACTTGTTCTAGTTTAACAAACTTCTTATGAATGAACTTTCAACATGTTTTTAAAGTTTTTAAATATTTTAATATTCTCCAAAATGATATGTACCATAAATATTTTCTAAAAATGGGCATTTTTAAATGTACCTATTATTTTTAACATAACTTTTTATCTCTGAATTTAGGCGCTTTTATAGATATCGGTGTAACAACTTGAATTTTCTGATCGAGTATGTGCAAATTATAATTATAAATGTCTCCTAGACTATATCTTTCACTACATTCAGTAGGAAGTAAAAATAAATAATAATCATTCTATAAGTAGTATAACTCACCTTATTGTTAATTTTCAGAAGATGCGAGAAACTCTTTGGATTAGTTTATATTTTCATAAAATGTATTCTTTCCAGGGAGCACTAAGATTTATTTTACTTTGTCAAGGAGAATACAATATAGCATTAATTATTTAAATTTAATCTCTTAAGTTTAAAATTTATTAATAATTCGTATTAGATAATATTGTATTACATAATGTTATTATAACTTACCTGAAGACGGACCAAGTTGAGATTTAAATAAGATAGAAACTGCTTCCAGCTTTAAATTCGTCTTTCATGGCAGAATTCATAACAAAATAATAATTTTTAAAGTATTTCCTTTAGTGTTTTTGTTAATTTTATCAACTTCAACCATTCCTTATTTTATGTTTTGAATCCAAATTTCGATTGCTTCAAAGTTTGTAGGAAAAATTACTAATAATAATCCACAATATACGTGTACCGCACATGTTTTTTATTTACTTACCTTTGAAACGACGTGGAACTACTCCAAATTTTTGTTTTAGGGCAAAAAAACATTGAATAGTAATTTTTAGACTTACAACTAACAAAATTCGTTAAAAAAACATTTTAGACACTTTAAAATCTTTAAAAATATGCCCTGGGAATATAAAATTACACAAAACTGACAGTTTCCAAGTGCTTGTTGACGGTTATAAGAAAATTTTGGCGCAGCTATTTAAAATAGACGAATCACAATCACGACCCAGGAAAAAGAGAAAGTAATAGATAAAAGGGTTCATACTGGCTTCAAACAAATCCAGACCGTTAGGTATCTATTATTCATTTGTTTATCTGAGCATAAAAGGAAGTAAGCATATTCAAAGTATTGAATCGAGAAAAGAAAACAAAAGAAGTACTTTTTAATCGTAGCATTTATTGGTGACTGGGTTTTTTAGCCGTTAAAATATAACATAATCTCTCGGATATGATTTTTGAAATATATTCACAGTGACCTTTTATCTTCATATGGTAAAATTAAGTAGCTAATCCGTAATGGATACACCATGGTAAATCAAATTATTGCTAACTTTTTTTCTAAAATGTACTAATTTCTGTTAAAATGTCAATTTTGTATTAGATAATTTTATACTTTTTAATAGTTAATACTCCATGACTTTCCATTTAGGTGTGCATGATAAAGTAATCAGTTCAAAACCGGTTAAAAATTAGACTCTAGTTGTATTTTTCATTTGATAAAAGATAAGCGATTGTTTTTTTCGAGAGTTGAAACATCTTCTAAGTAGTTACATCGTGTAAGTGTGTCATCTTTTCTTCTTCTTCTTTTTTCTCCTCTGTTATCCTTTTCCTAGTTACAGTTTATCTTCCAATGTCTAAAAATATTGTTTAAAAAAGCCTTACTAATTATACATAATTTTTTTTTTAGGAATGTAGCTTTAGTAATAATTTTAATACGTGCTGGTTTGGATCTAGATCCAAATGCGTTAAGGAGACTAAAGTTTACAGTGATCAAATTAGGTTTAGGCCCATGGGCAATGGAAGCTGTTATGGCTGCAGTTTTATCGGTATTCATTTTGGATATACCGTGGAGTTATGGTCTTCTATTGGGTTAGTATATTTGTCATGTATTATACAAGTTTATCATAAAGTAAGGGATATATTTCAGCTTAATATATAATTAAAAAAAAAAATAAGTTTAACAGGATGAGATAGATTGCTTAAATGATGGGATTTCTTGTGTCCAACAGTGGTTATCGCAAATGTTCAATATGTGAAATAAAAATAAATATATTTATTGAAATAGGTAACCCTAATATACAAACAATTTTTTTTTGTTACAAAATAACTCAAATTCAAAATACAAAAATCAGGAAAAAAAAATTACAATTTAGGACTCAACAGAACAGAAAAACAAAGTCCAAAATATAAAAAAAATAAATATATATAAAAGTTCCAAATACAAAAGTCTAAAATACCAAAAATATACATATTATTACAACCAAATAAATTTTTTTTAAAAGAGATTTGCACATTTAATCTACTTTACACTAATTTCATCAATCATGAACATGTTTTATCATTTTCTTTTTAAAAACTGTTACTGACGAACTAGCTTTAATACCAAAAGGCAATTTATTGTAATGGTCAAAGTATTTAAAAAATAAGGACTTCATTGATGTTCGTTTTTATTTATTCTAACTATGTGCAAGTTACTGTTTTTTCTGGTGCAGTAGTTAGGAATCTAATTGTTAAAATTAATATATTATTATTCTAGAAAATAAGGTGGGGCCAAACCATTTAATATTTTATATACAAACACCATAGTCAAATATTATGATCTCTGATAAACCGAAATCCATTGCAGTAATCTATGTCATACATGTTGCTGCTCTACAATTATCAACAGTTCCTTCAAAGTGTACATATCATTACTTAGCATTTTTGGTTGAATTGCAGCAATTTTAACTCTAATAGAGTCCTTTAATTCTTAAGCATTGTTAGTCGTATTTTAAACAATTTTTGTTAAATAAACATACAAACAGTAATCCAATGGGTTAACATCAGGCGATCATTACGTTTACTCGCTTTTTATTTTGATAACAATTCTCTAAATCGCGATGATTATGGTTGACACTTGTATCAGCAGTTGATACGACAACTCTTTAATGTTCTATAGATATAGTAAAATCCAATTATTGAGCCAAATATATTTCATTTACTTTTTGCTAGTAGCTTAATTTCTTTAAATTTTAAAAGACTTTAAAGTATACCCCTTACTTTATGAAAAAATCACTTGATTATTTCAATTTTATACAAAAATCTGTTTGAGTCATTTTTTGTGCTTTTTTCAAAAGTGCAAGAGGATTTTGATAAATATTTTGTTATTTTGAGGGCACTACAATACAGTTTTTGAGATAAGAAAACGATCAATAATTAAAAATTTACCACTAATTTAAATATATGTAGATAAAGTGTGGTTTAAAGAAAGTTTTTCTAAAGCAAACCATGACGACAACGACAAAGCTATGAGTCATATGACCATGACGACTAGGTACGGTTCTTCTTCTTCTTCTTCTTCTTTCTTTGGCCTCTTGTCTTTTGACATACAGCCAACTATTTGTTTTCTTATACGTTGTAACTTCATGAAGGATGCACATTGCTGTGCGTCTGGAGTCTACTGTCCATACCCCTCATGTGTAACTAGGTACGGTTCTGAAATAAATCCAAACTGATACGTAAAAAAAAGAAGAATAATTGTACTGTACGAAATACGTGAATTTTTCCAGATACGTTTTTGTGGATCACTTTATATTTAAACAGATATTTAGGCTCTCCTAGAATATGCAAAAATTTTGTATTAAAAGATACCAATAAACGAAAAACTAATTAAATTATAAAAATTTATGTTGAATGTCGAATATATCAGTGAATTTGGCATATCATCTACAATAATAAGTATACAGTCTCTGTCTATAAATTTTATTCATAATATTCAAGTTGGGAACTAGACTAACTTACCTTTTGGTGTTGGCAGAAGTTGCAAGAAACCGTATATTAATTCAACAATTATTGCATATTTTATGCATGCATTTTCATTAAAAAATAAACGGCATAATATTATAACCTATAAATCTCAACAACCATGCCAAAAAAATGTTCAACTACTATAGAACTTTTTTAAAATTAAATTAAGTTTTCTCTCAATGACACGAGAAAAACGGTATAGAATAAGCAATATTTACCAGACAGAGGTAGAACAGACCGCGCCAGCTCACTACTGGTAGAGGTGCCGTAACTATGCGTTCGATCACAGCAGGCACTCAGATGATTCACGAGAGTCCCTCCTTATTTTCTCACGTGCAAATACATGTGGTCCTATTAGTGCGTAATTGTTCAATATTTCAATGTGTGTTTTAGACACGCATACAAGTTATAAATAAAAGTTTTGGATTTAAAAAAATACGTATTATTATACTGGTTTTTGGTATCACAATTTATTTCAATTCAACTTTACAATAACTCAATTCTACTTTAACAATAACGATACAACTGATAACATTAACATGTAACGTCTATCATAAAACTGAAAACTGATGTCAGGTCGTCGCCTTATATAGCTTGCCTCGACCTTCTAGCACCTTCTCGAACAATCTGGACTTTTCGTTGACAAGGAATGATATTTCGAGACATTTTGGGAATATTCTATCTTCTTGATTTACTTGTACCTTTACTTATGATGACCGCAGCACGCTACAGGGTGCTGCGTAACATTGCTCCCTCCTCTCTAGTTATTAGCCCCGAATAACTTGATTACTGGTACCTGGTTGAAGCCAATGGGGATGATCTGGACCACAATATGGCGCTAACTTTTCAATGTGAACTACCTTGGGTTTACTTCCCGCTGACAACTGAATGCGGTAGATCAGGTCGTTGATTTCCCTTAAGGACGGAGTAGGGGCCTCGCCAGTTCCGTTGCGATTTCTGACAAAGTCCTCCTCGCTGCTTGGTATTGCACCGCCATACCTTGTCGTCCCTCTTAAAATGTGTATCTGTGGCACGCCAGTCGATTCTAGCTTCTGCTTTATCGGTATGGGCTTTCAGTCGTTCCTGAGCGAATCCATAGACCTTTGTCCTGCCATTGCATACATCACATCTTTTACACCAATCCGCTACATCCCGTCGGCAATTGACCTGTCAAAGAAAAGTCCAGATTGTTCGAGAAGGTGCTAGAAGGTCGAGGCAAGCTATATAAGGCGACGACCTGTCAGTTTTCAGTTTTATGATAGACGTTACATGTTAATGTTATTAGTTGTATCTTTATTGTTATAGTTGAATTGAGTTATTGTAAAGTTGAATTGAAATAAATTGTGATACCAAAAACCAGTGTAACATTGGTGACAGCGGTGGGATAAACAGTTAAAATTCATGGTAAACACTAGATCCACGGAGTACGAAGCAGGCATGGATACTTCAGGCCCACCAACATGGTTTTTGAAGATGGAAGAGGAAAAGGAAAGGCGTAGGAAGGAAGAAGAAAAAGAAAAATAGGAAAGGCGTAGGAAAGCAGAGGTAGAAATTATAAATGGCTTAGTACAAATCCAGGAAACCTTCAAGCAAGAGATTATTCAGCTTAAAATTAGAGTAGATCTGTTAGAGCAACAGCATCTAAAAGCTAATTTAGAACAGCAGCAAGAGCATTTAAAAAATAATTTAGAACAACAACGAGATAATTTAAAACAACAGGAAAAGGCTAGAGTAGAGTTCGAAAGGTAAATTAGAACTGAACTAGTTGAGTTAGAAAGAAGAATTCGTAGCCTAGCTTCGATAAGAAACAGAGAAGCTGAAAACACTACCTCGTCCTCATCTGTAATCGAACCAAGCCATATTCAACACACAGTTTCACAAATCCATACTAGCAAGATCATTAAGCCACCCACGTTTGACGGTCAGACAACATGGGAAACGTATCGCCTCCAATTTGAAGCTGCAGCTAGAGCCAATGGCTGGGCTGAAAAGGAGAAGGCGGCTGTATTGATAGTGTCGCTGCGAGGACAAGCAGCAACCGTTTTACAATTACTTCCTCAAGAAGAACCCAGTTAGTCATCTCTCGTCCAAGCTTTGGAGACAAGATATGACCAGCAGCATTTGAAACGGGTATTTCAAAGCCAGCTAAAGATTCGTAGTAAGAAACATAATGAGAGTCTACAGGAATTCGGGGCCGACATAAGAAGATTGATTCATCTGGTCTATCCGCAGGCTACCAAAGATTTTCAAGAACAAATCGGAATAGAGGCATCACAAGACGCTGAAGGAGAGACTGATTGCAGCCCAGGAATATGAAGCGGTAAAACTCATATACAGATCTTCTCGCGCAAAAATGAGAGAAATTAAATCCCAGGAAAGTGAGGAGACCCATACTAATGCTATTCCCCAACCTACCCTCTCGCAGATATTAATTATCCTGCAAAATATACAACGAAATAGCCAAAATAAGAACATAAGATGCTTTAATTGCGGAAGAATTGGGTACCTTAAAAGAACTTGTAGAAGCAGAGCTTCTTCTATAAATAGAGAATCGGGGAATGAAGCCGGAAAGTCAAAAAGATCAATCTTCTGAAGCCCGTCACGAAGTCCAACAAGAAATAGTCACAGCAGCTATGCATCCCGAAGTAGCCAATCACCCACACCGAGCCGGTTTTCTAGCAATAATCAGGAAGTAGAGCATCGTAGAGTCCATCTGTATAGCAACGCAACGCAACGCAGACATTCTCTCCAGGTGACCCTGTTTAGAACGAGAATTCCAGTACAGTAAGGGGCTCGGAGAACGGGAGGAACCAGTTGATAAAGTTACCCTTCGGACAACCACTATCAAGCCAGAGGGAGGCGAAGAAGAAATCACCCTTGAAAGTCTGAGACAGGGACAGAAGAAAGACAATGACTTAAAGGCTGTCCGAGAATGGCTAAAAAATAAAGTCACACCTACTTGGCAAGAGATAGTCAAATACAGTAGAACTATAAAAGGCTACTGGACCTAGTGGGATTCCCTGTATCTTTACGATGGTCTATTGCACCGGAAGTGGAAGAGCCCCGATGGAGTACATGTAGGCCGTCAAGTGATATTGCCGAGGTCACAGGTGAGAAATGTATTGGAGAAGCTTCATAGCAGCCGTTCAGGAGGACACTTTGATACTAAGAGGACACTGGCAAGAGTTCGGGAATATTCTATCTTCTTTATTTACTCGTACCTTTACTTATGACGACCGCAGCACCCTACATGGTGCTGCGTAACAGTATTTTAAAAATATTTTTGTATATACAGGGTGTTGCGTTTTTGCCTGGCAAATAAAAATGAATGTTTTTGAACATAACACCCTGTATGTTATTTTATTTTTAGAATCGTTTGGTAATACTGTATTTAACTAAAAAAAAAATTTTAAAAAATATTACATGGTTACATGGTTGCCAAGCAACTAATTCTTTTATGAAATTGGAAAATGATGCATACCCCAAATTAAATTATCATACTTTAGGTAGGTTTACAATTATTTCAAGATTGTTAAAATACAGACTTATAAGATACTAAGCTAACGAATAATGGTGATAGAACTGGTTTATTTTATACAGAGTGTCTTAAATATAGCTAATTTTAGGTTAAATTTCACTTAATTTTTTCAAATGCAACACCCTGTATATTATTTTAGCATAAAATTCCTTATAAATTTATCTTGTCAACGATACCAACATGTTAGCCAATAACACATATACAGGGTGTCTGATTAGTGCGTAATTGATCGATAGCTTTTTTTTTATTGGAAATAAAAAAATAATATAAAAATTGTATGGCCATGTTTAATAAATATTCTTAAATATACAGGGTGGTCCATAAACGAAGGGCTGATCAAACTTATTTATTTTTAAAGCAAAGCGTCCTGTAGGAAGTTATACATATTTGATTGTTTTCACATCGTCAAAAATTTTTAATAGACTTCATTTATTTGCTATGTCGTATAAATGGAGTATGTGTCATAACGCGGGGTAACGATTTTCTTAATTTTTTAAATGGAATACCCTATATGTTATACCACCAATTAATTAATTAAAGGTATTTCATTTAAAAAATTGAGAAAATCGTAACCTCACGTTTTGACACACCCTATATACAATATAGCAAATAAATGAAGTCAATTAAAGACGATGTGAAAACAATCTATATATAACGACCTGCGTGGTGTTTTGCTTTAAAAAATATAGTTATACAATATAGTTATACAACTTTTATTTTAAAAATTTCTTGGTGGTATAACATACAGGGTATTCCATTTAAAAAATTAAGAAAACCGTTACCCCCCGCATTTTGTAATACAACCCATATATGACATAGCAAATAAATAAAGTCTACTAAAATTTTTTGACGATGTGAAAACAATCAAATATGTCCTACAGGGCGTTTTTATTTAAAAATGAATAAGGTTGATAAGCCTCTCGTTTATGGACCACCCTGTATATTTAAGAATATTTTTAAACATGGCCATACAATTTTTATTATTTTTTTATTTCTAATAAAAAAACAGCTATCGATTAATTACACACTGATGGTTATTGGCTGTGTTATTGGCTGTGTTATTGGCTAATAATTGGTATCGTTGGATAGCTAAAATTATAAGGAATTTTATGCTAAAATAATATACAGGGTGTTGCATTTAAAAAATTGAGTAAATTAAACTTAAAATTAGCCATATGTAAGACATGTTTCGAAACACTCTGTATAGAATAAACCAGTTCTATCACCACTATTCGTTAGCTTAGTATCTCGTAAGTCTGTATATTAAACAATTTTAAAATCAATGTAAACTTACCTAAGTTATGATAATTTAATTTGGGGTCTGCATCATTCTGTAATTTCAAAAAAAAATATTAATTGCTTGGCAACACTGTAATATTTAAAAAAAAATCAAGTGTTGAATACAGTATTAGCAAATGATTTTAAAAATAGAATAAAATACAGGACGTTCTATTTAAAAAACATACATTTCTACTTGGCAGGCAAAAACACAACACCCTGTATATCCAGTTTTTCTTTAAGTTATGTGTTTTCAAATCCATATAACTTTTATCTGAAACTTGTTTGCTTGTCTTTAATACAAATTGAAATATTGAATAATTGCGTACTAATGGGACACCTGGTATAATTAAGCGTCTAATCTTTATTTCGAAGGATCCAAGGGTTAATGCACTGTATAAAACGTGGTCCGTTACAAACGTCACTCAAAAATTAATTTTAGTTTGGGGCGTTTTACATTTAAAAGTTGAAAAAAAATAACAGCTGTCAATAATATCATTTTTTTTCTCTCCTGGGCTCGTCTGACTATGTGTCTCCGAATATCACTGAAGCCTATTGGCTTATTGTGTTTTACCCCATGTTAGTTCATAGCACCCACTCTATCACCTTTGTACCTTGTACAAGTTTGTACAGATCCTTGGGTGAGTGGGTTCTATACGTTGTTGGATCAACCTGGGATTGTCCAAAAAGAGCCTGTCTTTTGCGATCTAGAGCTTCGCATTCGCACAGTATGTGTTTGGCCGTTTCTGGTTTCTTGTGACATAGTCGGCACATGAGTTCCCCATTGTACATGCCAATTTTGTTCAAGTGTCCCTTTACTGGGGCGTGCCCAGTCATGAACCCTGTTATCACTTTCAACTGGTTCCTATTCATTAAGAGTAGTTCTCCAGTTCTTTTGGGACATGGTCTGCCTATGAAGGCTTTTCCATGTGCCTGTTTTTGGGGTGCTTCCCCAATAGTTGATATGTTGTTCCCGAATCCAGTCATTTATAAAACCCCGGACTGTACTTTTGGATACTCCTGGGTTTGTGTCTGGTTCCGGTGTTTCTTCTGACCCTCTTTTTGCAAGTTCGTCAGCCTTTTCGTTGCCTTCGATCCCTTTGTGACCTGGCACCCAAAATAGTTTTACTCTATTTCGGTCTGCCAGTGTTCTTAGTTCTTCGATGCATTCCCATACCAGCCTCGACGTAACTTTCTGACTCGATATGGCCTTAAGTGCCGCTTGGCTGTCTGACAATAATGTCATAATATAACGGGGTTATGATTGACAACCTGTGTTATTTTTAACAGGTCCTGTTATTTTATAAACACACAGAAATTACAACCTGTTCACAAATAACGTGTCTGTTAAAAATAACATTACTTGTCTATCATAACCCCGTAATAAGCCTGGCATTGCCCTTAAATATTTTATTACTATTAGCCTACTTGTGTCTGTATTATTTTTCTTCCTCTTTTTCCTTTTGATTTTATTTTATCTATTTATGTCAAATACAAAATCCAAAGTTCCATAAAACAATCAACCATATGTACTAATTACGCCTTTAGTCTACCCATCACACATACTTAGAAAATCAAAGTATGTGACCCATCAACATTATTGACAGCTGACATATACCAATTTTTTCAACCATCAAATGTAAAATATCCTGAACTAAAAAGTATTTTTTGAGTTACAGGTACAACATGGTATGTAAACGGCATAAAAGTAGATAAAAAACCAAAATGTAAAGGAAAAAACAGCCTCTTTGTGTGACCCGATTTATTACGTCGTTAGTGTCAATTTTATTTTGTTAGGTAAGCACAGACTCTTTATTGCATCCTGACGGTCGTACGTTTGTATCAACTGAACCGATAATTTTAATACTTTCGGGCGTTCTTTACAAAGACGAGCAGTAGCATGTCTTAATAATAACGGGCGCCATTTAGATCAATTATTTAGGGTTGCAATTTAGTGTTTTCGGTTTTAAAAATACATTATGTGTTATTTTTGGTAAAATAGGTATACCTACGTCTTTTTTGTGTTTTTGTGTTAGTGCAGCTTTTATTTTTTTGAAAGTTTCAATGTTGAGTGAATATATTTAATTAAAAAATATTTTTTATACATTTTGTAGCGAATCGGCAACAGCGCAAACGTTTCTGTTTACATATAAACTTAGATAACTAAAGAGTAGCTATCTAAGGGCCAGTTTTTCAATAAAAGTTTAAACTTTCATTCACCTGAGCTTAATGGTGTTTTTCAATCACAGTTCAGGTCATCTAAGTTTATTTTTTATATTAGGCGTTCCAACCAACGACCTGTCAAACAATAGCTGCCAGTGGGAAGGGCTCGTAAATCTAAGGGGGTTGCGATATAGCCTTCCATCTAGGACGCTATTTGTATTTGAAATAGTAGTCGCCAAGCTTGTCAATTTATAGAAAATGCATAGGCGGTTTTATATAATAAACATTTTGTTTGATATAAAATATTTAAATTTAATCCATTATTTATGATTTTACGTAATGTAGATAGACTACATCGTATGTCGCCACCATTTAGACATACCAAACCATAGCACCGCGTTTCATTTGTTTGTAATGCCTAATTGGTAGTTCTAAATCGAGAGACTTGTGACAAAACTGAATTCTCTATGTCAATTTGACGTTTTTTAAAAACATTTTATAAAAGTAAAGTTGAAAAATTGTACGAAATGGAAAAAAAATGACAGACCGTCAATTTTTTGAGCAAAGAAGACGAATTGTTGCTAAATTTTGCTTGCTGTACCCTTATTTACTCTACAGAAGTAGCCTGTGGTATTTAGGAAAGATTCCGATTCAAAAAATCGTATAGTTAACAGAACCATAACTCATGACTTTAGCAGTTAAAGCATTATTTCTAGATTAAAATATATATGTTATTATAAATTTTATTATCGAATTTTTAATTCATTAAATAGACAGTAATGTCACCATCGTCTTCACTTATTACTGCGAACGTGAAATATACAAAAATTGTCAAATATATTATGTCAAAACATTGATCTTAGTTTAAACGCCCAACTTTGACGTTTCAATTTTTCTGATAGTTTGAAATAAGTTCAGACGTGAATTACTTTTAGACCAGAGCATACTGGCGCATTCGTTTGCAAAATTGTTTTAATTCGTAATTTTTTTTAAATATCCGGAAGTCTTGCCTAATTATAAAAGTGTAAAATGACACTCGATATTTGTTGATGTTATTGTTTAAACAACGAAAAATTAATTAAGACAGAAAAAATGTATTTTTTGCAATAAATTAATTTTTTTTATACTCTTTAGGATATTTCGAATAAAAAAAGTCCCTACGCCCATCATCGTATCTTCAACCCTTTAATTGTTATGAATTTTTTAATATCCAAAATTGACGAAAATTCTAATTTTCTTGAATTAAATAATATACCTTAAAATTTAAAATGCTATAATTTTAAATTTTTTGCCGAATATTCAAACTATAATAAACAAAATTACCTAAATAAATTTTCAAAATTTTGTTTTGTTGTTTTTTTTACGTTATAACAATATGCTTCCTACGCGCCACGATGCCACCAAAAAGATTGTTCACTAGTATTTTCATTAAACAACAAATTAAATCGCACCGTCACGTTATCGTTTCGACGAAGAGTTGCATTTTTTAATTTTAAATATTATTATGTAACAGGTTTCGGACACTTCACTAGCGCCTCGCCATGATCACAAAATAAACACTTTTTGTCGTCAAATAATATATTTTTTTTTTGAAATTAAAGAGAACGACATTATTATTCAGAAAATTACACGACTGCAAAGTAAACCAGTAGATGTAGAATCGAGCAAGACTGATTAACAACTGAAAAATTATTTTCAAAACGAGCCAAAAATTCTAAGGTAGGGTTGAATTTTCTATTTGAAAGGTTGTAAAAATTGTTTATGACAGGAAAAAAAATAGAAGAAGAGTTAAACGTACAATTTTTTCAAAATACGAAATAAGTCCCTTTACCTATTTGTATTCATAGTGCAATAGATTGAAAGTCATAAAAAAATTTCATATTTATAGTTCTTACTCTCAATATTAGAAAAAAACATTTTTTTTTCCTTATTTTTGTTAAATGGAGAAATCATAAAATTTTATAACCCCAGTAAGCCTAGTATGTTCATTGTAACAGGTAGAAATTTTTCACGGATCACGACAAGTGCATTTGACTTTTTTATCGTATTGAAAAAAAAAAAAGGTTGAAGAAGATTTTACTTCTCAGGCAGTATCTGACAATAATTTTTTCATGAATAAAAATAAATGTTAAAAATAAATGTTTCTGTTAACTTTATTAAATAAAAAAAAGTATCTAAAAAAGTAAAAAAAATCACGATACAAAACTATTAATCGGCAAATATAACAAAGTGTTATGAAAAATGTTAATATTAATTTTTTTAAACTTATTACCTTTGAAAAACAGCAAAAAATTGATTCAGCGCGTCATCGGGCTTTCTCTTACCCATCTTATACATTGAGTTGGAAGTACACGCGCGTAGGAAGCATATTGTTATAACGTAAAAAAAACATACAACAAACAAAATTTTAAAAATTTATTAAGGTTATTTTATTTAATATAGTTTGAATATTCGGTAAAAAATTTAAAATTATAGCATTTTAAATTTTAAGGTATATTATTTAATTCAAGAAAATTTGAATTTTCGTCAATTTTGGATTTTAAAAAATGTATAACAATTAAAGGGTTGAAGATACGATATTCGAAATATCCTAAAGAATATAACAAAATTAATTCATTGCAAAAAATGCATTTTTTTGCCTTAATTAATTTTTCGTTGTTTAAAAAATAACATCAACAAATATCGAGTGTCATCTTACACTTTTATAATAAAGCAAGCCATTTAAAAAAAAATTACGAATTAAAACAATTTTGCAAACGAATGCGCCACTATGCCCTGCACTATTTTGAAATACAGTTCATTTACAGAACTCACTTTAAACTTTAATTTAAAAACGGGTTCTTACTGAGCAAAACATGAATTTAAATTAACGTAAGTTGTCAAGGTAATCCGTATACCGGTTACCTTGGCAGAAGCAAGGAAGGAAGAAAGAATCTGATCTGCAATGACAAAAAGAACATGCCCAGTTGATGTAATTTAGTTCAGTTTAATGGTAAAAATGATGGTCGGAAAAAGGGAAAATTGACCTAATAAAATCCCATTAATTTTAGAATTTATTTGGTGCTATTCGTTTTTGCATACCTTATACTCCTGTCACTTTTGAATGCTTTTCAATAACACCCTATATACCGAAACGCATATTTATTTTTTTAAGTTCTCTATATAATAGGATAACTATACGAACAGTATTTTCAAAGTTTGGCCAGCATTTGATCTTGTACAGCAAACGTACAGCAAAACGCCGTATTTGTCCAGCAAAACGCCATTATCATCCAGTAGTGTAATACATAATTTACTGAAACGTAAGAAATAAGACAAAAGCGTAATAAATGATTTCTCTGTTTTTGGATTTATCTTTGGGGGAGCTAAAATAAGTAATCACCCATCCAAAGTTCATCAGTGTTGTAGTATTCGTGTTATTCAGCGTCCAGCAATGTGTCAAAAGAAATATGGGACACCCCACTATATAAACCAATTTTGTATATTTTTTAGATAGTTTTTCTGTATGATATTATAATCATACTTTTTAATCCACAAGGCCCCGTTTATTTTCAAAAATAAAAAAAGTTTCTTCGTTATACGGCAAATATGCACCGACCAGTAAAAACTTTTTCGCGGAGTTCCAGTCTCCAGAAACATAAAAAATTCAAAGTTTCGATATATCTTAAAACTTTTTCATTTTATTGCCCATCGATACTGGAGCAGACATTGAAGCCATTTCAAATTAAATAAAAAGTTTTATGAAACGGCAAAGTTGAAACACTTCCGTTATTGAATAATATTCGGATTTTTACTAAGACTTTTAGTAACTTTTAAAATCCTTGATCGCCATTATTTGTGCAGGTTATATTTTGTAATCCCCCATTCTTCAACAATCACAATATTTTAGATATTATATTGATCATTCAAACAAAACTTAAATTAAAATAATACGAGTATATGATACTTTTTGACATATTTTGCAAACAAATGGGAATCGTATTGGGATAAATCAGGAATATAGGGAGACTCTCCAATTCAGTCAAATAAGCGGCATTAGGATACCAAATATTTTCTTTAAATTATTTACCCATGGTAAAAATTACAGCGGTTTAAAGTTAAAATAAAAGTTACATATTGAAAGTGTCAGCATTACTTTACAGAGTAAGCGATGCTAGCCATATACAAAATCTATTTCAATATACATTTGTTTTGTGCTGCTAAGACTCAGCCCACTCGCCCCAGAAATGTAGGTTTTCCTAACTCGGTACATATAACATACTATTAATTAAACGATTTTTTATTTTAGGTTCAGTTGTAGCTGCAGTATCTCCAGCTGTCGTAGTCTCATGCCTGTTCAGGCTGAGAATAAAGGGATATGGGGTAGCTAAAGGCATCCCCACGCTCATTATAGCTGTTTCGGGAATAGATGATGCAGTATCCGTTGCTGCATTTGGAATTATCAAAAGCCTAATGTTCTCTGACAGCTCCTTGACAAATTTGATAATCGAAGGACCTGTATCTGTGATAGGAGGTAAGCTTTATTATTATTTATTAATTGTTTATTATTTATAAATTATTTCTATTCTGATATCAGCTTTTATTGGTTGACATATCGATGTAGTTATCTATATTGACTTAGCTCTGTTCATACCTGCTTGCTAGGTAGCCATGAACAGAAATAAATAAACAAGCCTACCGAGGCATATATTCTATGTTAAAAACAATCTGTTAAAATTAAATTTGTTCGGTCACCAGAAAAGTGAAGTATAAAAAAAAATTGATTAAAATTTATTTATTTAAAAATAGCCATGAACACTTTTCGAATGGCAAGTTCCCATAGGGCGTGTTAATAAATAAATAAAATTTTATAAAAAATATGCGTTATCTGGTTATCAGATGAGTGAAGGTCGATCTCCCACGGTCTTTTCTTCTAGTACAATATGAGACAGATCTAGATACAATTAGGTAGAAGTGGAATGGACAGTGGGCGTCTGTATTTAACTACTGTACTTACTAACTCTCTTAATGTGTGTGTGTTTTGTATGATGGCCTTGATCTCAGATCAATTGGCCAGAGCTAATGTTATTAAAACGAATCTAAACCTACTTACAATTTTCACAAATTACAACAATACAATAATTAATAATGAAGGAACCTAAAATCTATTAAAAGTACAAAATTTTCATCATATTAACAATTAAACAACAGTTAAAACAGTTGTAATACAATTAATTATACATAATTATATTTTAGTCGACGAATTCTTTTTTTTATTTATATATTTTTTTTTCTTTTTAATTTTTTTTTTCTTGTTTTTGTTTTTTTTTTTTTTTCTTTTTTTTTGTTTTGTTTTTATTATTATTTTTTTTTTTAATATTATATCTGTATTTTTTTTTTAAATATCTTGATTCATTTTTTTCAAATGTTCATATATAACATAGTACAGTTTTATATTTTTTGAACATAAAAGCGCATCTAAGTTGGTGGGGAGTGTTGCTCCTGTTAATTGCAGGTTCTTGTAAAATTCTTCATTTAGATTTTGAAAATTAGGACAGCTAAAGATTAAATGTTGTAAATTACCCAATTGCCTACAACTACAGAATGGGGAATCTGCCAAACCTATCTTAAATTTGTGTTCAGGATATAACCCATGTTTACATCTTATTCTATTTATAGTTTTAATCATATGGCGATTTGAAATATCAATAAACCATGGCTTTCTACTAATTTTGGGATTTATCTCTCGAAACCGTACTCCTACTATTGAGTTGGAATATAATTCTTGTCAGCTTTCTAATTGTTTTTTCTTAAAAAAAGATTTTAAATCCGAGGATGGCATTAGTGGTTTATCTAATAGTATTCCAGAGTTTGTAGCTAATTTTGCAAACTGGTCTGCTTTTTCATTACATATGATACCTTGATGACCTTTGATCCAAACCAAAGAAAAGGTCTTCCTCATAGTTAGGAGAATACTAGCTGTTTCTAAAATCTTCATTATTACTACTGGTAATGTACTTGAAATTTGTATATTTTTTAAAGAATCAATAGCACTTTTGCTGTCTGTTAAAATTACGAAATTTGATTTATCATGATTAATGGCGTATTTTAATGCTTCTAATACTGCTATAAGTTCTGCCGTGTAAATGGACATTTGAGATGGTAATTTAAACATACGTGATACATTGTCGTTGGAATGGTATAAAGCGCATCCAGTCTTGTCTTCAATTTTTGATCCATCTGTATAAATATATTCTGCGTTTGGCCATCTGGTACTTATGGTATTGTTAGTAATGTGGTTTATGATGTTCCGGCATTGCACGTGTTCTGACTGAAAGTAGTAAAGTTTTAGTTGAAGATCAAGAAGATTATATTCTATGTTATAACAAGGAAGTTTGTTGTTTTTATAAAGGAAGGTCTGAACATTATTTAGTCGTTGTAAACTTGATATTAATAGAGGTTTCTTCTTACGTCTCCAATATGGATAATTTATTTTAGCTTCTAGTTCTTGCAGCTCTCTAGTACGGTTTTGAGACAGTAATTTTGATACGAAAATATTGCTTAAGTATTGGTTCTGCTGCTTCTACTTCTAATACATTTACAGGAGTACTTTGTAAAGTTCCTAGGCATAATCGTAAACTTTTATTTTTAATCACTTCCACTTTTTGTAGTTGACTCAAACTAGCATTTCCATATAGTACACATCCATAGTCAAGCACTGAACGGATGAGAGCTTTATAGAATATCAGGGCTATGTTTGGATCCGCTCCCCATTTGGTATTTGAAAAGGCTCTAAGTATATTTATAGCATTCTCACTTTTTTTAACGAGATGATTAATGTGATCTTTCCAGGATAATTTTTGATTGAGTATTACCCCAAGATATCTAACAGATGATTTACATGGAATCGTAAGTGGACCTAAATTAAAATGATTTGGTGGCTGGTACCGATGACGAGTAAAAGTACATATAACTGATTTCTCTTGAGATATTTCGAAACCATTTCTTCTTGCCCAACGTGTGGCCCTTTCAGATGCTATTCGTAAATCTACTATTGTATTTTCAATTGATTTTTTTTCAGAATATATACAGAAATCATCTGCAAATTGCAGCACTCTTGTCTGGGGTTGCATAATGAAGTTAAAATCTGATGTATATAATACAAAAAGAAGGGGACTTAGAATGCTACCTTGAGGGATACCGAGGGAAGTTGATTTAGGAGGACTAATCTGTCCATTTATTTTTAAATATAAATTTCTATTTTCATAAAGCATGATGATGTTAGTCGTTATTCTCTCAGGAATACCTATTGTTAGAAGTTTCCCGGCCAAAATACGTAAATTAACTGCATCATATGCCCCTTTTATATCCAAAAATAATGCTGAAATTGAATTATTTACAGTAAATGCCTTCTGAACATCGGAAATAAATATGGCACTTGCTTCTATAGTTGAACGTCCTCTTCTAAAACCGTACTGGAATGTTGGTAGTAATTGCTGGTTTTCCAACCAATGTTCTAATCTATTTTTAATTATTTTCTCATAAGTTTTTAAGATACAGGACGCTAGTGAGATAGGTCTATATGATTCTGCAGAATCAATTGGTTTCCCAGGTTTGTGTATTGGGATTATAAGGTATTTGCTCCAAACTTCAGGGATTTTTGCTTTATTTGTCCAGATGTCATTTAATATATTTAAAAGGCGTTGTTTAGTTATCGCAGGGAGGTTTGACAACATCGGGTAGTGGATATTATCTATTCCTGGAGAAGTGTTATTATTTTTCTTTAACGCTCGATTTAGTTCTTGTATTGAAAAAGGACTACTGAGAATATGATTATTCCTAGAATTAATGGGGATTTCCATGGGTTTTTCAATAACCCAATTGGGAGCTATTTTATTGTGAAAATCTTCTGCCCAATCGCCCCATTCCATTACAATCTTATTTGTTTGCTTTCGATTTTTGAATCTGTTTAATTTTGACCAGACCTCTTTCATAGGTGTATTTTTATTTAAACTATTACAGTACTCCCGCCAGCTTTTCCTTTTCGCCTGATTAGTTACTTGTTTTACGACTGCATCTTGGTTCTGGTAATTATAAAGGTTTGTTACGTTGGGATTTTCTTTGAATATTCTGAAAAGTAGTTTTCTTTTATCAACTGCCCTATTACATTCTTCAATCCACCACGGTTTGCATTTTTCTGGTTTGTATGCCTTATTTGAACTGTACTTTGGAATGGCTATACTGGCTGCTTCATTTATATCAGTAATTAGCTTATCGTAACTATCGTTTACAGTTTGCTTTCTTGGATCATCTAGGTAATTACTAAAGACCGACCAGTTTGCTTTATTTATATTCCAAATTTTATGGGACTTTGGGATTAATCCCGTAGATTCTACAGAACACTTTAAAAGGACTGGTAAATGATTTGATCCATGTGGGTCTTGAATTACTTCCCAGTCAAAAAGATGGCTGACATTTTGAGAGCAAAAGGTGATATCTATCGCACTATTTCTTTGTCCTGTCTTGTGATGAGAGTTGACTCTCCTGTATTTAGAAAAACTAGACCAGATATATTTAATGCCTCTAGTAAATTTTTACCTTCGGTATCTTCTGCTTTTGAGCCAAATGCTTGATGATGAGCATTGAAATCCCCACCAACAATACATGGCTTTGGTATGTTATTAAAAAAAGTTACAAATTGATTTACTGTAAGTTTAGATGACGGTTTAATATAAACTGAAACAATATGTAATTTTTTAAAATTCCCTATAGTAACACACACACACGTAGCCATTATTTTTGATATTATTGCCAATGGAATCTCTAAGTAAGATAAGTTATTTTTTATTAATAAGGCTACACCTGCTTTACCGTCATCCCTGTCCATTCGACAACAGTTATAACCAGCGAAATTATAATAAATGTTGGGTTTAAAACACGTTTCTGACAGTAAAGCTATGTTTACATTGTAATTATGTAGTAAATGTTCTAAATTTGCTTTATTTGCAACTGCTGATCTGCAATTCCATTGAACCATTGTGAAAAGTCTATTTATGTCTGCACACATAGTGTAATGTATGAAGAAACGGAAGTTATTTTTTTGGTTATAATCTACTCTTAGTATTATATTAAAATAGGGTATTTTAGGGAAAGCAGATAACTAGTTTAAAGTGTATTCTGACCTTGTCGATATCGCTTTTCTATGGTAAGTTGAAATGTAATTTTAAAAAAATAATATTTAATGTGATCGAAACTGGTGGATGTTTGACAAGGTCGAGACTGAAGAGATGTTTCTTAGTTTAGAGTTGATTGTATCTAAAATATCTTGTTCTTGTATATCGAATGAATTTTTGTTTTTTAGGGTATTGACAATAGTATTAATTATGTCTAAGACTAGGGAAGTGTTTAAAATATCTACACTATTTTGTGACTGGTTTACAAGTGGATTTAATGTTTTTGGTAAATTAGCGGAATACAATGAAAATTGTAGAATACCTCCTGGGGAAGAAGGAACATTAACAGGAGTAACAATTTGTTTGTGTATGTTTAATATAGGATCAGGAGATTGTGGGCGAGCCCTTTTATTATCCCGATAAATTGTTTGTGTAAAATGGGTAGGTCTAGGAGATGAATTACAGTTAAAAAAGGGTCTAGATTGTGAAGAGCCATTTAAAGTGATTAAAGCGTAAGTCGCTTTAGGTGTTTTTCCACAAGCATCTTTATAAGAAAGGTTAGTTTGTGACATGAGCTTTTTAATTTCTTTTTGTCGTGAGAATTCTGGACATTCTTTTGTGGCATTGGTATAGTGAGCGCCATTGCAATTAAAACATTGAGGGGGTAGATTGACTTCAGGACAGATATCAGGTTCATGGTTTTGTTTACATTTTACACATCTCTTGGAACTTTTACATTGTTTGCCCAAATGATCGTACCTAAAACAGTTATAGCAAAGTACCACCTTTTCGACATATGGAACTACTTCAAATATAACTTGATTAATTTCTAAATACTTTGGCAGAGTTTGTGACTTAAAGGTAACTAAGACAGTCTGAGTGGGGACAAATTTTGTGGTATTATTTTTTGTTATTTTTCTAGAAAACCGTTTAGCAGAATCGACACTAAATTTGCAGTGCATGTCGTGTTCCCTTATGTTGTGTTTTAAATATTCATCTGAGTATTCCAGATCGGCATATTTAATAATACCTCGCTGGTGGAGCATAGAACGGGGAATATAAACATTTAAATTATAATTTTTTAATTGGTTAGAATTTATTAACGAATTGGCTGTTTTATAATCTTTGCATTTAACTCTAATTCTATTACGTCCAACTGAGTCGATATTTTTAATATGGTTGTCGAGATCTGGATGAGCGTTGTAAATAATCTCTCCTATTTTCATAGGTCTTAGTTGTCCTACAAAATTTTCTGAATGGTTTTCAATATAAACAAAATACGGACCTGAATCAGTTGGACTGAATAAGTATATTTCTCTCTTGTTGATTGAAGGAGAATTAATTGGTTTATCACCATTGATTTCTGAGATTTTATCAGTAACATTGGTTCCGTCTTTGCTAGTTGAATTTGTTGAATTTGCGATAAAAGAACTATTAATAGAACTAATTTGACTTACATTTGCTTCATTTATATTTTTGATTACATTACCGCTCATAGTATCACTTATTTCTCTATCATCTCTTAGGGTTTTGGTTGCTGGAATATATTCCATCTGCGTTAAATTGCTAATATCATTCATCATTTCATCATCACTTAGAACAACACGATTAGGGACTCCGAAAAGAGTTCCCGGAGAGAGTGCCTCCCCCATTGGAAAGACACTTCACTAATGCGACTACACTAGTATGTAGTTCAAAAGTATTAACACAAATAACACAAGGGAACCTAAAAATAAAGTTAAACGAGAAAACCCAACACAAAAGACTGAAAATTAAAATTATATTTCAAAATACTATTGTCACGTTGACGTTCTAACTCTCTTAAAATATTGAAACATCGCTGGGATAAATGCATTAGGACTAAGGAAGATTATGTCGAAAAATAACGTAATTATTGAAATATTCTTTCAATTATAAATAGGTCAGAGGTGTTATCAACACACGTAGTTCTTTTTATATTTATTGTTGCATGATGGCCTAAAATGACATATTTTGATTTTTCAGGCATTGGTTTTGGAATAATATGGGGTATCCTCTCGAACTTCATCCCAGAACGTCACGATCCATTCGTAGTACCACTAAGAATCCTTTTATTATTAGTTGGAGGAATGATCTCTGTATTCGGCAGCGATATGATTGGATTCGGAGGAGCGGGACCACTTGCTTGCGTGGCAGCAGCCTTCGTATCTCTAGTATGTTGGTCGAGACAAGGATGGGACATAGAAGAGAATCCGGCCAATACGGCCTTCGAAATATTCTGGATGATTTTCGAACCTATCCTATTCGGAATCACAGGAGCTTCCATAAAACTAAATAAATTGGATGC
Organism: Psylliodes chrysocephalus; assembly: GCA_927349885.1. Classification (NCBI taxonomy): domain Eukaryota; kingdom Metazoa; phylum Arthropoda; class Insecta; order Coleoptera; family Chrysomelidae; genus Psylliodes; species Psylliodes chrysocephalus. The sequence continues at coordinate 40,455,180 of OV651821.1, forward strand.
CAGTCTCGTTTGTTACTGCTTGGGTATTTTAATAACCGTCATTATAATTAGGATATTGACTACTGTCGTGTTGGGTATTGGATGTAATCTGAATCTCAAGGAAAAGGTCTTCGTGGCTATATCTTGGATGTCTAAAGCAACAGTACAGGTAATTAATTTTGGTTAGACAATCTGGAACCCCTTAACGTTTTGTTGTTATTTTTTAGGCTGCTCTTGGACCCGTTTTACTAGGAATGGTAGCGGCTGGTTCCAAGGAACACGAATACGCACAGAAAATCCTAACAATTTGCGTCCTTTCCATAATGTTAACAGCGCCCTTGGGTGGTATTCTGATCACCGTTTTAGGACCAATACTGTTGACGAAGACCAAATTTACTCCGGACCCTGAAGCCTGGAGAAGAAGCCACAGACCTTCTATACGGGATATCAGCATCATTGATGAGGAAGAGGAACGAGAGGGTAACAACGAAAGCGTGGCTGAACAGGGAGAGGTTAAAATCCTGCCGGATATCAAAGAAGATGCCAAGGTGTAAATAATTGCGAACAACTAGAGATTTACCTCATTTAGATATTAGCAAATAGGAAGACAAAATGTATCGTTATGACATATTTTGTGACATTTATTTGTACATATTACAAACGTATATGTTTTCTTATATACTTATTGTTATACTCATTTATTTAGATATTAAATTGAGATTTTAAAAAATAGGATAATTTTATTATAAATTGGGTATTATCAGTAATTTAGTTTTTGTTGATACGACAAGCAGATTTCAAGTCCAATGAATATCGTGTCGATGATGGCATGTGAGGTTTTCTCATTTTTAAATGAATAACTACTATTAATCATCTCTAAGTAGCACGAAGCAATGGCGAATAATAATAATTATAAAAAAAATATCCGTCCCTCTCCCATAAAAGTTTTACTTTTCGGAGTTCATTCGTAAGAGGGAGGGTAAAAATTATTACATATTCTTGTGAACATGTATAATTTCCATAAGATAATAGTAGATGAGATATGGGGCTGCTGGCTCATTTGGTAACATGTTCATTGAGTTATTAAATTCTTCAGTAAAGAGAATTGAAGAAGCCTCGAAGACGAAGACCGATGACCAGAAGAGACCCCAAAAGAGCCACTAGTGTCTCTAAGACGAAGAAAATGAGCTAAAATGTGCCGATTGTATTCAAAGAACTCGACGACAAGTAGCAACATTGCCAAAAGATCCTAAGCTTATATCTCCTCTATTATTGGTCTCAATCGAATGAAACACAAGGCATTAAACTTAAATTGTTATTTAAATATTATGTAATAAAAGAACATGCTTAGTAGCATTGCCAAAAAGACCCAAACATCTCCATTATGGTTTGTTCAATTCAAACGGAGCTAACGTTATTCAGCATCATTCTCTTAAGCGAAGTACTCAAAGGACATCAATTGTAATAAATTTAAATATAAATATAATGTACTGAAAGAGGGTATCCAACTCCTCAGGTATGATCATCTTTGTATAGTACCAAAGTAAACACAAAGTCAATCCCACTTAAAATAATATTACAACCGGTTTTTGGTAAGTAGCTACTACCAATAAACCCTCAAGAAAAAGGTAGTAACTACGCTATTCCTGCGAGAAAAAAATAAGAACTTACAAGTAGCTTAAACAAACAATGTTAACAATGAAATGTGAGATACCTGACAAGATGAATTTTAGTATAAAACATTATTGTCTGTTGGCTATAGCATAAAAGGCAGTAGAAAAACCGATAATTGGAATAATCTCTTGGTGCTAACACTTCTAAGTGAATATAACCAGTGATTTTTACCGGGCATTGCCGACTCGAAGGACACCTTAGTAAACTGAGAGTAGTTGAATATAGTGAGTGCAGATTCTATGAGAAAGAGGATGAAACCTCCATTTATATTTTGACTGAATGTGTGACACTAGAATCCAAGGGCACTACACTTAGTAGCATACCAAATAGAAGAGGGAGATCTACCTTACTTGAAGCCACTTCAAATCCTACACTTCCTTGGTAAGATATGATTGTAAAGCTCGTTATGGGCATCGAGTCTACTTCCTCTATGTATTATTGACACAAGAAGTCACAATTAATATGTTAGGTCACAGTACATTAATACCCCATAACAACATAACACAACATAGCATAAAGGTGCCGGTTTAAAACCTTGGCAGAGGTTACTTGCACAACGGTGCGTCCATACTTTGTCAGTCGTACTGTTAGTGATATTCGAGAAACCACACGAATTAGTAAAAGAGACACAACTTCCCCATTTGGGTCATTGCAAAAAAAAGAGCAAATTTGTAAGGGCATCTAGAAAAGTCCAGTTGGAACCAAAATGTAGAAGGTAACAGATCTGTCTAATGTTTTGTAAGCCCGTAATAAAAGTCGGTAGTAGCTCAGCACCAATGTTGCAAGGTGAACCAGGAGATACTCTAATTGCATCCAGCAAAGTCTTGGTGGTATTGCTCTCACTGATGGTCTGGGAGTAACTCTTTTCTTTAGCAAATAATCTATCACCTATTGTTTTAGGCATGCGATGTTCAGTCGAAAACTACTAGTAGACTAACCTAGTTACTTATTACTACTATAAACATATGAACACTACTAAATAAAAATAAAAAAATTGATTTTTTTAAAAAGTAATGCACGAACCCAAGTAGAATATTTATAAAGTTAGACAATCTAACATGTATGTTCTGAAACTCAATAGTGGCCTTAATTGAAAATCGTAAAGTATCAACAGGAACTATTTCAATACCCATGTTGCCACTAAAATGTCACGATAATTTAAAGTTCCAAGTGATAGTAACTGAAACTTTTTTTAAAACCATTTTCCTTCTCTATGCGGAGCAGGACAATTGGGCGTGGGAGATTTAGGGGCGGGACATTTGGACGCAAGTAATATATAAGAAAAAATAATTAAATCTTCAATGTAACAAATATTTTTGTGATCCTGAAAAGGACCGGAATTTATAATGCTTTTTTTCAGTCTTCTTTGGCGAAAGTACAGCTTGAATGTTTGAATTAAGCTTTTTTTCAGTCTTCTGATGTTACGGATTCATTTTATAATTGTGGGAAATACCTGTTAAAAATTGAATATTATTTGGGCCATTACCGTTATTATTATTAAAAACTTCAACGACATTTTTTATTTTTTCTGTCAACATGAATACATTTTTGTATTTTTGGAGTAGGTTCGGTTTCCACAAGTAAATACTCATAAGCAACATCTCTTCCGTTGGGCAGTTTTCAGGCTCTCGATAAATTTCCAAATGGTTGGATGGTTCGTCGATAGCATTAAAACTGTTATCCATTCTGATAGAAGAATAAAAAAACTTGTTTGAAGTTTACAATAATAATCGCGGTAATGGACCAAGTAATATTATTGATTTTTTAAGAGGTATTTTCTTTAATTATAAAATTAATCCATAACATCATAAGGAAAAAGCTTAATTCAAACATTCAAGCTGTACTTTTCCCAAAGAAGACTAAAAACAAAGAACAAATAAAAACAAAAATACCGGTACTTTCTCTGTATCTGTAACCTGTGGAGGGTGGGTTGCCCACACGGCACTTAGGCCTCACTAGGACCATTGTGCGTCCTCCTAAGATGATAGGACCTCCTAGCTTGTGAGCCAGCCTACAGATTTAATGTAGTTGACAACGTCGCCAAGAGGTACTTTTCTTATATCGGTCAATGTTAGCCGATACTAGCAAAACACAAATTTAATAAATAGGAGCGTCGAGAAATCGTAGAGAATATGCTTGATGGTCTTATCCTTTTGTTTGCACCTTCTGCAGAGTGCGGATTCTAACAGCCCCATTATGTGGAGATGCTTCCGTACTTAGCAATAACCAGTCAGAATGCCTGTGACTAGGCGCAGATTATGTCTAGTCATCAGTATTTGTTTGCTGCAGTGTTTTCAGTATAACTTAAAAGCTTCCTGGCAACTCTGTAATTTTTTGTTCCATCCCATCTTTCATTGAATTTCTCAAGAGAATGTTCTTTAATTAGGTCTGTTACTACCGATTTTGTCAGGCCAATAGAAGGGCCGGGTCCAAAAAGTATTTGGTTGGCTGCTTTCTAGTGAATCAGCAAGACCTTTCGATGTGGCGTGACCTTTGATACATCTTATGGTGCCACGTTGTAGATGTATAATACGGTCAAAGCTTCGTGACAATCTAGTACTAACCCTGTGTAAATTCGATATCTTTTCAGGTTGAGTAGTGCTTGTCTGGTATCTGTATAGATGAGCATGTTCCTTCCAGTGATATTGTTTTTGGTGATTTCTTTTGTTGCGAAGAGAATCCCCGTGAGCCCTGTTTGAACTGTACTGGCACTATTGCTCGCAGCCCATTTTATGTTTAGGTTTAAGGATCTGGAGTATATTCTACATCCTGAGCCTTGTTTTGTTTTAAAACTGTAAGTGTAGATATGAATCGTACCTGCCATTTCCGGCTCTTCTGTTTGTTCTGTTACAATTTTATATGGCCTTTGGAAGATATATCTTGGTGAGATAAAGTTTATGTTCACTTGAAGCGTATCGAGCGCCTCCTGTTAAAAGCCACGTCTTGCCACACCTGATCCTACATCAGATTCTATTTCAACCGTGAGGAGGCGTGTCATTGTCGACAGAGTAACCTCCTTGATGTAAATATCGAGGGGAATGAGACTAAGAATGACCTCTATGACTTTGGTCGGTGTTGTTTGCATGGTTTCTGTTGTGTTAAGACATGCTCTCCTTTAAATTTTTTTTAGTTTAGGGATAGCGGTCAATTTTTGAGTTTTTGGTACCCAGACAACTGCATCGTATGTTAGCATAGGTTTTATGAGAGCCGTGTAAGTCCATGCGACGACTCTAGGGGAGAAACTCAAGGTACGCCCCACAGTTTGATGGCATTGTTCACAAGCAATGTATGCTCTTTTGACTCCAAAACGATAGAAGTAACTGGAATAGGAGTGTATGGGCCGAGAACCAAGCACTCCGAAAGCTTGGGAAAATACCCAAACATCTTCCAGGAAGAAATTTACACCATCGAGAAGTGTATCCAGTTTAACATCCAGAGAAACTATCATATCATGTCCGATAGCCAAGCAACCATCAAAGCGCTGAGGTCTTGCATAATCAGCTCAAAAATGAACTGGAGATGCCTAGAACAATTAAATGAGCTAGACGAGAAATATAGAGTTACTCTCACTTGGGTCCCGGGACAGATTATAGATAGTCTTGCAAGGAAAAGGGCTCAAACACCCTTTGTAGGATCTGAGCCATTCTGCGGTATCAGCAGTAACATAATATTAGGAGAGATTAAAAAAGAATTGGGTAGTAGAAGAACCGGTAATTGGAACAATCTCTTGGGGTTGAGACAGGCTAAGATACTTTTGGGTGAATATAATTAGAAAAAGATCGGAAGCCTGCATCTGTCTAAGCAAGAACAGGCTACGTATTGCAACACCTTAGTAAACTGAGAGTAGTAGAGGACAGTGATTGCAGATTCTGTGAGGAGAAGGACGAAACCTCCATTCACATTCTAACTGAATATGTAGCACTCCAAAATCCAAGGGCACTACACCTAGGAGGATACCAAATACCTTGAACTTGAAGCCACTCCAAATCCTACACTTCCTTGAGAAGATAGGATTGGAAGGGTCGTTATAGGCATTGATACATTTCCTTGGTACATTAGCGACAGAAGGGGACACAATAGATCTTTTAGGTCGCAGTGAATTAACACCCCACTTCCAAAATAACATAACACAACATAACCCCAGGTGCATCCCACGGTTTGGCGGCATTGTTCATAAGCAATGTATGCTCTTTTGACTCTGTTTTACCAGTGTTTTTCAGGACTACAAATTAGTTTGTAGATTGAAGATTTAAAATTCTTGTATATTATACGCGCCCAATTGTCCTGCGCCCAAATATCCCGAGCTCAAACGTCCTCGTGCCCAAAGAGCCGCGTCCAAACGGCCGTGCCCAAATATCTTTTACTGCTCTCTATATACTCATTTACTTTATTTAGGCATATTAGTGGCATTGGTGAGAGGCTATAACTGATTCACTGGTACTATATAGTTTATGCCATTATAGAATAACCATAAAATGATACTGCCCAAATCTCAGAGTAAGTAAGTAGTAAAGAGAGGACAGTAAACAATGTTTGTGTCGCCATGATAATATGGTCGAGAATTCTAATTAGAGAGAAATAGATTAATATCTCTATCTCTTTGTTTGTATTTGTCAGTTTTACAAAGCTTTTCTCAGATAATTATTGCAGTGTTTAATTTAAATTTGTTCGTGTTGTGGTGTTAAAAGTAATTGTTATTAATATTATATTCATAACAAAAAAGTCATATTTTGTTTTCACTTCATTAAAAATGCACCTACCTACCTTTTAAAACATTTTATTTTATATTCTACTTGGTCAACATTTTCGCATTTAAAATGACCCAGCGATATTGTTTTACGGTACGCTACTGCTGAGAATTCTAAAACGAGTGAGAAAGCCTTTATTAGAAAGAGAGATACTGATTATATGATAGCGACATTAATATTGCATAACTTTATGCAGTGGTAGCCTATCTGCTATTATATTATCTAAGGCCCAAATCCAGTAACTACTTAAATGTTACTTTGATTATTCTGAGACCTTTTGCCTCTCTATGATTCCAGTTATTTTATTTAGGCATATTAGTGATATTGGTGAGTGGCAGTAACTGATTCACTGGTACTATATAGTTTTTGCTACTATAGAGTAACAATAAAATAGAATTTTAGCAAACATCCACTAACGTTACCTTAGCGATATACTTTAACCTACCTCTTCGAATGTTTATGAAAAATGTCACAATCTAAATTTCACGTAACGCTAGCGGAGCTCATACGTACATTTACTACAACTTTCTATTGATAGTGCCCAGTTCCAGTACCCAGTAAAGTAAAGTAGCAATATTAGAACATTAGTACAAGGGTGTACCTCAGGAATTAAGGCTTCGTAACAAAACCGAAACGGAAAATATTTGGTACCATTTGTGTGGCCTGGTTTATTAAATGTTTCGCTGTAAATAATACATTTCCATACCATGATATTTTTCTTACTTAGAATAGACATTGCGGAACCTCTTATGCTTATGTGTTAAAATTGAATTAATATTATTTTGCGTTGTTTGTTTCATAATGCATTAAAAACGTGTTATGAAAACCACAAATTATTATTTAGATTGTCAAGAGGTTTTATATCTGTTGGCTACTGAGATGTTTACTTATTAATATGTAAATCATATGAAATAATGTATTATTAATATTTCAGAAACTAGGTATTCGAATTTTAGAAAAATTAGTTTTTGGGGTAAATTAATTCAAATTAGTTTAAATTCGGATTTGAGTTGTAGATACTTGCTTTTGGTATATATCATTCTGAAGAGATAACCATTTCGTTGCCTTCTGAGAAAAGCAAGTCATTTTTGAACCTTTTAAATAAATTTCAGAACAAAGAAAGATCAGAGAATTTTATAAATTGACGGGGAAACTAGTTTCTGCTTATCCAGCAATAAAATACTCTTTAATTTATACATAGATGTTCGAGCGAGAAAAATTATCCGCTCCTAAAAAAGTGAAAAGGAATTACAATTCCAGTTAGCAAAACGATTTTTCATGCTGGATTAATAAATTTCGTAAGAGTAGAAATCATATTCGTGTAGATTCCTTTGATATCGAGTTTTTTACAGACGCATTCAATAGTATTAATATCCATGGTTTTTGATCAGATACTGAACAAGAGTATCATTTGGGTTAAAATGTTTTACGCCTTAAAAATCTTATATTGATATACTGTGCAGAGTAGATAATATTTAGAACTACTCAGTTTCATTTAAACAACGGGCGTAATTTTCAATTTAAAAATACTGTCCAAAATAAAACGACGTGTTCCGGTTTTGACTTCGTTAATTACTAAATCAAATCGTTATATAGAAAACGTCAATCCATACTCTAAATTACTATCATAAAAATCAAGATGTTTCAATAATTAATTACTTAAAATTAAAAAAGTACCTATAATATAATTTTCGATTGGAAGAGAGAGCGATCTTAGACGTCAGGCCTTGATGTTACCTTATGCACTATTTTGTGTTTCATAGTCCTACAAAGATGACTTCAGTACCCCTTAAGTGAAAGAAAGATTCGGAAAAGTACCTTAAGTGTACCTTGCCTGAGTTTTGAGGTTAATGTCAAAAATGGTATTGTTTTTTGTGAGTGCTTTGATGGCTTTGTGGATGCAGAAGAAGTTGTAAGAATTTCTAAAAGATATACAAGAGATATGGAAAATTCACTTGACTATTATTATGAAAGTCAGTTTAAAAACAGATATACAGATTTTCAAGAAAACGATTAGAGAAGTAATTTTTATTTAATGAAGAACTATTGAAAGTAAATAATAGGGAATTACCCATTCCACCACTCCTTCAGCTTTTAATAAGTCTGAGATTTTATTCAACTGGTACTTTCCAGGTAAAAGTTTTTCTGATATAAATTTTAAATACCCACTATATGTAGGTATTAAAGTGGCACAAACTTTTATTCGTGTCTTATATTTCATATTGTTTGTGGAGATTTTGGAGGAGTGTCACCATTAAGTGAATTTCGAATCATAAAAAGAGTGACCCAACTATTAGCTAGTCATATACGAGACTTTGTAAAATTTCCTGACGACCCACAAGAACCACAGTCAAATATAAAAAAAATTGTACCTGGAAATTTTCCTACGGTTTCAGCATGTGTAGATGAAATTCATATACCAATAAAAATCCTGGTGGGGATGGAGAAATTTTTAGAAACTGTAAAGGAATTTTCTCTACAAATGTTCAACTGTAATTTATCGTTTTACTCAGTACCTACTTATTTCACATATTGTTTTTACGCTGCTTGTGGACCATCTATGGAAATATTAGATATTGTAGTAAGATTTCCTTGTTCAATGCATGACAATGTTTATATTTGAAAGGAGTACCTTGCGAATAAATTTTGAAAATAATTACATTCAAGCTAAGTGTTCAGTAGTAGTTTGTTTAGGAATAATCTATGAGGATGTTAAATCTAAATAGTGTAAACATATAATTTTAAATGTCTCAATTTTAGAAAAAATGTTAAGTGATAATGGATACGCTCGTAAAAGATATCTTTTAACTCCTGTACTAAAAACAGTTAATATGGCTGAGCAGAATTACAATATAGCTTATAAAAAAGAAGCACAAGGAATATAGCTGAAAGGACCTTTGGAATATGGAAAAAAGATTTTCTTGTTTAAAACGTGTTCTACTTACTAGTTTAGAAACATTCGTTGAAATAATTTGTGCCGTTGCTACACAATATAGGAAGAATTACACAAGATGATTTTGACGAGGATGATGACGATGATGATGGTCCTGAACTTGGAATAGATTATATAATGGATAACCCAAATACAGCAACTATTCATTATCGTAGGACTTTCATAAATAATCAATTAATTTTTTGTTTTTTCTATGATATATTTTTTTGAGTTTTTATGAGTAGCATTATTTTAATTAAAATCGTAGGTATTAGTTTTTTCTTATATTCCACGAAATTCCAAAAAACAAAATAAAAAATCAGACGAGCAAAAATTACCAAAACACAAAACCAAATTCTTAACATAAAACTAAAAAACTTAAAATATATTCCTTATTTAAAAACATCAAAAAATACTAACAAGAATAAACCTTTTTAACTAAAATTATCATATATTTTTGTTTATCTATATATTCCATAAATTTCCAAAAAACGAAATAAAAAACAAATATGGCCAAAACAGCAAAACAAAATTTTAAATATAAATCTAAAGAACTTACAACATAAAAAATACAAATAAAAAATGAAACTTTTTAAATAAATCTAATTTAGTATAACATTTTTTAAATTATTGCCTTCCTTTAGTAGGCAATCGCCCTAATTTGCCAATAACGTTTCTCTTCTTTCGCTGCTTCCATTTTATCATTATGCAAACCCCCTTTGCTGTTTTATTGACTCCTTTAGCCTTATTTTTCCAAATGTAGCCTCTTCGCCAATGTGAGTATTATATTTTGTTCTGTTTTCCTTATTGAATCTAATTCGTTTCCTTTTTTTAAATTCACCAGTAACGTCTGAATGGTAATGGATAAAAAATAACTAATTACGGGGTCATTGGCCCCGTCCGAAATTATTTTAAATCGCCCAATTTCTCCCCCTCCCTTACTTCTGCACCCATAGGTAGGTCGATATATAGAACCGCTAGACCCTAAGTCTAATTTCGGGTATAATTTCTAAAAAAAAATATTTTTTTAACTGTTTCGTTATGGAAGGGGGTGATAGGGTATAAAATGTTTTTCGCTTTAAAGTGCAATCCATCGTACCTGAAGTTCATTTTCCTAAAAAATAAATAATAAATAAATAAATTGTAAATAGTGTGTTTTAAATAAATAAACTATAAATAAAACTATCGTTACAATATGCAGCATTTACCTATACGTCTTCGACTGTTAGAAAAGGAGAGTTATAGTAATATCCGATAAGTGACAGGTTGGACAGAAAATTTGAATATGTTTTCTTTTGTGTACAACTGACCTTTGGCTCAGAATTATGGATTGGCAAGGCAGTTTTTAGTTGATAGGTTGTAATTTTTCTCAATTTTAGTTTTTAGATCGAATCCTAATATAATTTTTACCTTCTAATCAGTTTATTATAAATAAAATGTTGTATCTTAATTATTGTTGTTGCAACATACTTTAAACAGCGACAAGATTATTTACGAGACAAGACAGAAGTATAATAATTATAAAATCAAACGAACTTACCTCCAGTAAAGATCGATCCTAATTATTATATGATGTATGTACTCTGTGTTTGATGCCTCGTCGAAGTCCCAGACCCACCCAATAATTTCACTGTCCACTATTTATTGTAACAAGTATGCTGAGAAGTGACTAAAGCACAGTATTGCGATAAGGAGATTAGTGGAGAAGGTAGTAGCGAATAGTTCCAGATTTCAACTATATTGTCAAATCCAAGCATATGCAAGAGTACGACAAGGTCTTATTTACTTCGACGAGGCAGAAATATAATTAAGATCGAACTTCACTTCAGGTAAGTTCGTTTGATCTTATAATTAACTGTAACACTCGTATCTAATAATAGTAATAAATTTAAAAAATAAATCTTCAACAGTACCTACATAACCCACGTTACTAAATTGATGTCATCAATGGCAAAAAGGAGGAGGATACTGAACTTAACTATTAGGATTGGCCAATCCCATGTACGTTTCTTTGTGTTACATCATTGCCGGACCAGATATTTATAAACCTTGTGTTGTTTATACCATGGAGGAAGGATAATTAAGAGCTGCCGTTTCTTTGTATAAATATGGCAACATGTTTGCTATGAGCGCCACATTGGAGGGATTTGTTTAACTATTTCTCAGTCGGTAATATAGATACATGCATATTTGATTTTATTTAAAAATTAGCGGGATTTTGTTTGTAGCTCTAATATTAGTATAACAACTAAAATTTTGCATTTTTATTGGCATTTTTTACAACACAGACATGGTGCAAGATGTAACAAAATGCCAATCAAAATGTAAAATTTTATGACCTATAATTTTAGAAAGGGTAAAATAATGTAATATTAAATAATTGTATTATCTATTATATCAAAACTAATTTATAATAAATTTTCTAAATAAACAAACTTTTAATAAAACAACTAAAACTTTCTGTAAACTTGGGTAGGTAACAAAACACATAAAGGAGAACCATCCATATAATCTGAAACAGAAAAAATTAAAAGCAATACCTATTTTAACTTCATTTCATTTTGAATCTCTTTTTTCATTTAGACATTGTCACAGAATTTCTACTATCATTATAATATTTTATAATTAATAATGGTAGCCCCTTCATCTTTTTTAATTAATTGTAGTACTTTTAAAAAACAGATATCTGCGGGATCAAGCTTTGAGGTCCTTCTTTGATTCGCAAATTTTACTTTGCTGTTTTCTAATTATGAAATAACGTTTTTTCTTCCTTGGAGATAACTATTCACTGGTTTGATTTAAAAATCCAAGATCTAATCGTTGTTTTTTAAGTAATAATTATATTTCATTAGATGAAATTTTGATCGAATGTAACTTTCTTTTCACTGGTATTTTGTTTGACGGCATAATAACAATATTACTTTAGTATTACTGTTTAGTGTTAATTTAGCTTTCAAGGGTACCAAAGGCAAAGCCAATTTGCACAGTCTTGTAACCTATAAATGGTTTTTTGCAAGTGGAATGATGAAGTTTATGCAGCATCATTTAGTTCCTTGCTTAATATGGGAAGGAAATAAAAAAATGTGTTCTTAAAATTTACAACATAAATTGTACAGTACTATTTACATTTATACAAACGCTATTACAATTAGATATTATGAATTTATTACAAGCAGGACCTGCTAAACACAAGTTAAAACACCAAAATATCTTTACTTAATTTTAAATTTAACATGTTTAACTAAAACTAAAATTAAATAAAAGTAAAAGTACTTAGCACGTTTTATTCAGCAACCATAACCATATTATTTGTTATTGTATCGGTTCGATCGGGCGACAATCCCAAAGTCAGATTTACATTGTACAAAAAATTGATCAATTCATGTTTTTCAAATAATTGTAGTATTTATATAAATATATAATTTTAAAACAATACTTTCCGTGTGTTACTTTTGTTACTAAGCGAAATATGTTTGAATTATTCAATTATTCAGTGTACTTTAAATTTAAATATCATTTTATTATTGTAAAACGGACTGATATGCGCGGATGTGTTGCGCACTAACCTGTTGATATAACGCGTATATGTTTATACGTTTGTATATGTTCACAAGAATAAATATTAACCAGAAGGATATCTCCGATCACCTGATCTCGAGGGCTCGTGACCTTCAAGCATACCTACACCGATATTCTACACTGAAACTTTCAGTGCAGTAGCGACCGGCACGGGCGATGGTATCGAAAACGTGAATTTATAATTATTATTGTTCTGTTTCTGTTATTTTGCTTAAATATTTTTATCGTTGACTATTTTCTGATTTTGTTGTGCTTTAATAACAGTGTGAGTTATAGAGAAGACAAAAAAAGTTGGATTTGTTTGTAGTTATAAAGACTGCAAAAATAAATCTTACATCGATACACATTCATTTTACAGATTTCCTCAAGATGTTGAAAGGTAATGTAAATAAAGTATAATATATAAGTCAAATACAGGGTGTTTTAAATTAGCTGCTACTTTGGGATATTTTCTGTATCTTTAATCTGAGGGAGGGTGGGTTGCCCCACAGTACTTAGGGTATATCTTAATAATAGTATATTATGCAACGATCATGTATTATTAGCCATTATATAAAAGTTGCATACCCTATTTTTTCTACGACCAAGAACCAGTTCTTCAATCGAAAATAGATTAATTTAAAAAATTATAATGCTTTTAATCCCTCAAAACCTTAGATAATGACTATTTGTTAATACAACTAAATAATAAAAACCAAAAGTGGTTCGGATTTTTTCCGTTATAGCCTTTAGACTTTCTCTTTTTATAAGATAGCAATTTTGGGTATTCTCTCACATATCAGTTTAATGTTTAATATTCAGTTGTGTTTTTAAAATTGAGCAACGAGTATTTCAATTTGGTTGAGAGTTGTTCAAAGCAACACATTTTTAGAAAGAGATGATACTTCCTTTGTTAGCTTCCAGTCTAAACGTTGACTATACATTTTATACTTTCAATTTCGAGTAGTGTACATGAAACATTATCGCTGTTGGACATCTTTTTTAAAATTTAAAATACCTAGATATTTCAAAATCGAAGATCTAAACGTCACAGAATATAAATCTTTCAGAAACTGTCAAAAACTATTTGGGGAAAATAACTGGATGCTTACATGATTATTACAAAATATAGGTTTACATTGATTAATTTTTCAGTTTCATAATAAAAAACCAGTGCTATAATGAATATCTTTTTGAAACTGAATATTAACATGTAATTAACAAATGATAATACATGAGTAGAAAATAATGTTTACGGTTACGGGTCACTTGCCCAGTTTTTGCGCGAGAGAGAAGAACATAGAAAGAGAGCTCCTGCTAAGTATGGCAACATCGCAAATAAGGGTGGAGCTATGAATGGTAATTATTAGTAGCTCCATCCTCGTAAGGGTCACTTGCCCACTATTATCATATTTATACTAAATTCCTATTAGGAACATTGTGTGAAAAATGTAATCCATTTCGTGGAAAAAACTGATACAAATAGAACAGAATAAGACAAATCCCTAATTTAAACCGGAAATGTTCTATTAACTAATATTAAATATGTAAATATTAACTATACGTACCTAATCTATGAAAATTCTTGGATAAACAAGTTTTAAAGATTTCTAATAATAAGGATTATTTGCCGGCAAGAAAATGTCACAAAAATTAGTTTGCAATAGATTTCCGACAAATAAACATTATTATTATTATTCTGCTGTTTACTATAATGGAAACTCCTAAAATTTGTGAAACGTCAAAGGGAAATCCAGCTTTAATTTTTGAGAACTATGTCCTTTATATAAGAAATAAAGGAAAGCGAGCAACGTTGTGGGGATGCTCCAATCGAAAAACCGAAAACTGCAACGGATGGGTGAAAACTTCTCTTAATGTAAGTTTTACACTTTTTTTAATTGATATACTTTTCAATAAACAAGCTATTATAAAAATTTTAATCAAGTTGGAGAGATTGAGTTTACAAGTAAAAACCTTTTTATTTTTAATTTTTTTTATAAAGTTAGGTATATTTTTATAAAATGTTATGTTTTGCTTGAACATTTTATTTTTTAAATAACGTTTTCTGTCACCAATTAAATAAAATTTTAATTCACGAATTTCATTGAGTCAAATGTTTTGAAATTTTTGAAACAGATTTCTCAAAAAAGCTGTTTTTTTAAATTAATTTTTACTTTATTTCCAAACCTAATTTTGTGTAGGTATTAGGAACATTATAAGCATTTTTAAATTAGCATTATATTTTTAATTTTTAAGGCTACCGGAAACTTACAAATCCTTGAAAAAAATGCCCGCAGCTGCTCAAAAATAGTTTGCGGTGCGGAGATTCGAAATGCAATTTCAAATACAAAAAAACGTGCAAGAGAAGAAGATTTACCAGCTCACAAACTATTTGAAGAATCAGTATTGCCGCTCTATAAAACACATAGCGTAGAAAACCTCCCAAGTTTTTCTTCATTCAAAAGAAAAGTAAACCGAGTTAAAGCGAAAAAACGTTGCACTCCTAAACATCCTACTTCATTGGAAGACATTGTCATCTTGGACGAAAATAAAGAATTTCTGTTGTTCTCCGAAAAAGTAGATAGTGATAAAGTGTTTGTTTTTGCCACTAGAAGAAGCAGAGAAATATTAAAAACAAAACATGAAGTGTTTTTGGATGGGACGTTCAAGTGTACAAGTAAACAGTTTTCACAATTATATACAATTCATACGGATTTGGGAAGCACTGATAGTGAAACGTCAATAGTTCCTGTTATTTTCGCATTATTGCCTAACAAAAAGTACAGCACTTATAACATACTTTTTCAAAAACTGAAAGAGTATCTACCGGAATGGAAACCAAGCAGTTTTATGTTAGATTTCCAAACTCCAGTTATTGAAGCTTTAAAACAAAATTTTAAGAATTCTGTCATTAAAGGATGCCACTTTCACTTTAGTCAGTGTTTGTGGAGAAGAATCCAAAGCGTAGGATTAGCTTCTTTATACAAAAATTATATGGAAATACAGACCCACATAAAAATGTGTTCTTCGCTGGCTCATTTACCTATAAATCTTATTGATGAAGGCTGGCTGGAAATAATGAAGGATTGTCCGATTAACGAAAAAATAGAAGAGTTCAACAACTATTTTATAAACCAATGGCTTGAAAATAACTCGTTGCCAAGATATGTATGGAATTGTTATAATTTAAGACACCGTACAAATAATGCCGTAGAAGGATGGAATAACAAAATACAGCTCCGAATAAGAAACAACCCCAATGTATACGAATTGATTAGGTTTCTTCGATTTGAAGCTGAATTCCAAGATAGCAAAATACTTCGAAAGGAGTCTGGGCTACTATCATCGAACAAAAGAAGAAAATTACACTAGATAGATAACAGAATCAAAAACTCTTTATTAAAACTTACTGAAGACGGAAATATTATTAAATGTTTAAAAACTATAAGCCTTTTACAAAAATTATAATTTTTTTATGATTTAAGTTAATTTATATTTAAATATATTGTTTTATATTTTTTTGTAAAATTTATTTTTTTTAAATTTGTATATTTACATGCAGTGTCATTATTTACAAATATTTATTAAATATTTTAAAAATATTTCGAATTATTGACTTATTTTTTACCCCATTACGGTTACATATTTACATAAAATGCAAGTAAGTACATTTCTCATCTTTATTTTTAAATACAATGTTAAAAATAAGTATAAAAAAAGAATTAAAAAAAAATAGAATTTTTATTTAATATTTCTATTTGCATCTAAAAAAATTATTTCCTACCATTTGCAAATAATAAAAAAATTAATTCCTAAAAAGTTTTTGTAAAATTTAATTAATTTTACTGTATAGGGTTTTTCAGAATAAAGTACTGTAAACTGAAGAATTTATAGATCTTAACCAATTATTAAGAAAAGCTAAATATAATTTTTCTGTAAAGTTCCAGTTTTCATTCTACAGGGTGATAAAGTAAATATAATAAATACATAATTTTCTAAATATCTTTCCTTATGGTAAAGACTTTAATTTAAAAATATGTATATGTTAATTAATCGTCATTATTAGTTGACACTCTAATTCGACAAAATACGATAACTCATTGGAGTAGAATCAAGGACTAAGAACACAATTTTAATCCAAACTTTTTGAACACCCTATAGATACTTAAGTATTTCATAAAGGCTGAAATTAATAATTATTCCTTACGCATTTTCTTACAAAAAATGGACTCTTGGTTGATCTCTGTAGAACATTCCATTTTCAGGATCTTTCAGTTTTAATCCCACTCAAAATATGAAATATCTACATTAAAAAATTCAAAAAATGCAAATTTTAATAATAATAACCATCAAGTCCATATAAACTTTGTCCCATTGCTAATGGACCTTTTAATATTTTTTATGAAATCGTCTCTTGATAAAATTGTACATGGATTTCATAGGACATAGACTAAATAATCTCGATATACATCTACATATTTTTAAGTTAAAATATTTACCATAAGGGAATATATTTAGAAAATTTTGTATTTATGAAGTTTACTTTATCACCCTGTAAAATAAAAAATGTGACGTTTAAAGGAAAATTATATTTATCTTTTCATATTAATTTATTAAGATCTTCAAGTCTTCTATTCTGAAACACCCCCCCCGTATATACTTGAAATACAAGAATTCACACTTCGTCTATTCGAATATTTGGTTTATTTCTTTTAGTAATTTTATTTATTTTTATTCATTTGTTACTACAGTTACTTTTTTTATTGTCATAATATCTAAATAAATTATTGTTTGCTCCCCCCCCCTACTTCTAAATTTCCTTTGCCAATACTACTGATGACGTGATCCTATATCTCTTGATCCTATCTATCAATATCGTGCGACTATGCGTGCGCATCTATCCGATGCTTTGGGGTTGTTTGGTACCATCCCACTTAAGTGCAACGTTGCCGGATCAAAATGTACCTGAAAAAAGCTGGGCAAATGTCCCGACACCATGTTTACATGCTGGTTAGCAAGAACAAAGAAGCAATTAAAAGTAGTCGATTTAACAGTATTTATTTATAAATGGTTTGGGCACGAGTAATATACAAAAATACCTTTTTTTAAGATTCAAAATGTTTCTTTTTTGACCTACAAAATTAAATTATCTCTAATATTTTCTTGTTATGATGCATTTTAGGTAATTTTCAGAATTTAAAACCAATGACAGGTAGTAATGACTTATGAAAACTGAATTATCTCTAATAATTGCTTGTTATGATACACTTTAGGTAATTTTCGGCATTTCGATATTTAATCTCCAATATCTTTCTGGAATTACTCTGATTATACCCTTATTATTTATAAATTCCTTAATGTAATAATTGCTTGTTATGACACACTTTAGGTAATTTTCGGCATTTCTATATTTATTCTCAAATATCTTTCTGGAATTATTCTAATTATACCCTTATTATTCATACATGCCTTAATGTTTATTTTATTAAATCAATAAAAATAATAATCTATTTTTTAATAAACTTTATTGTCGAAAAACTCTTAAGACCAAAATTTTTAATGAAAATACCAATTAGAAAAAAATTGAAAAATTATAATTATAGAGCCCAAATGTCCGGTTTGGATCTTGAAGTGTAGTTAATTTTAGTTAATTTAATGTCTAACTTTACTTATTAAATTCACATTTAAATTCAAAAATATATGTTTTTAGTGCATATTTTGACTGTTTTTCTGCATATTTGCATCCACACTTTGTTTTATAAGTGCTTATCTCCCAAACTTTATTAGTTATCCCAAAATGTATACTCTATCCCAGAAAATATAAGTCTGAAGCTATTAGGTTAAATAAAATAAAAAATAAGTGTAAATCTTTTTCAGAGCAAAATCTTGGCTCTTAGCGTGTTATAGACCAGATTTAATATACAAAGTAGACACTCTTCACAAGAGCTAGAGAATTTGTGATGTTCATTTTTCCACGAATGTTCCAAAAAGGCAAGAGACAAATACTGCGAAAAGATGCTGTTCCACTCAAATTCGTTTCAAGTGGCATCATTGACGAGGCAGTTCCAAGTACATCCACTTCTAGCACTGAAACCTCTTAAGTGCCATGTACGAGTATTTTATATCAGCTTTTGGAACAGTCAGCTTCAACCATTAACAACTCTTCCGATAAGGCAGAATCGATTCAGCGGTCTCCAATACGTTTTCCTTCACGGAGTGTGCAAACATCAGAAGAACAAACTTTTCGAAGCCCAAGAAAGGAAAAACTAAGCAAGTTCAACAATATTCAAAAGCCTATCAAAATTTGGACGATACATCTTTATTTTGTTACTATAAAGCTTATAACAACTCCAACTTAGATTTATTTTGTGACTTAAACATGCCACACAATGATTTTGAAAAATTTATCTCCTTTTTAGAGGTAATATTTCAAATAAATAATACACAAAAATGTAATAGATACATTTCAAAGTATTTGTAGAAATACAAGTTTTTCACATCCATGTGAAAAATTTCCACATAATTATTTAATAAAATTATTCGGTAGAGTAAGATTATTTTATACTCTTAAATGTATTAACCGAAATTTTAAAAGTACAAGAAGGTTGTTATTTGGAAAGATAAGTTAATATTTTTTATATATATAAATCTTTTACTTACCTATATTTGTAATGTATGAACTTAAAAAATAAATCAATAGCTACCCAATATTTTTTTTATTTTCCTGATTATTTTTTTGGTGCGCCTATGGAATACAAGTAATAACTAAAAGACGAGATCATAGCTCGTCTGCATCAAATATAAAGGAATTAAATGAGAAATATCTTTCTGGTTATTATTTATTCTTGTGATATGGTTTTTAGTATATTTTAAATGGTTTTTGTAGCTTTTTAATTGTCTGGACTTTTTTATAGTGTTTTTAAAAAAGTATTTATTTGAGGTAAGTTCTACAGTGGCAAAAATGATTATTAATAACATTAATAACTAAAATAACTAAAAAAGAAATAACGGGAAAGTCGATTCTTGAAAAGAAAACAAAAAAATAAAGAAATAATTGTTTAAAAAAATATACTAAAATTTCCACATATGTAGAGGTTAATGAAAGCAGCACAATTAAAAGCGAAAAGAGTGCCGTTGAAAGAGTTAATTAGGAGCAAAAATATAGTATGCTTAAAGGTGATTTTAAAAATATAAAAACCCAAGTAAAGCAATAAAAGTTTTATGAAAGAAAATATCAGAGACTATTGGGACAAAACAAAGAACAGAAGGTCAAGAAAAAAGTTTTTACTAAAAGAAACGTGTTGACTGGACATTTGAAGAAGCTGCATCTGCTTTTACCTTGCGATATTTCAGCAAAAAGGCATATCTGTATGTAAAACAGCAATTATATTGTACACTTCCTGGTTTGTATTCGTTAAAGATCAGATTTTTCAAACACTTTACTGTATGATACAACACAATTTAAATTGTATAAGAAGTTGTATCGAATCTTGTACAAGAAGTTGGGTAGTCTAAAGCAGTCTTTAGCAGATGGGCTAATAAATTAAATTTAACAAATCGATAGCTTAATTCTAACACCTCGTAACCCATAAAAAGTAAATTTTACAGTAGAGGCAGAAAATTGTTTCCTAAAATGTATCGTACGGTTTAGGACTGGCTGGAATCCACTAGAAATATTTTTATTTAAGTCAAGAGGTTTTCGTGATATAGTGTTCATCTTTTTCTATTAAGTAAACGTAAGAACGTAAATTCGTAAAAAAAGTTATTTATTATTTATGTACCATTTATTTGTGTACTTTTTGTGTATTATTTATGTACTATTTATATTCTAATTATGTACTATTTATGTACTATTTATGTACTATTTATGTACTATTTATGTACTATTTATGTACTATTTATGTACTATTTATGTACTATTTATGTACTATTTATGTACTATTTATTTACTATTTATGTACTATTTATGTACTATTTATGTACTATTTATGTACTATTTATGTACTATTTATGTACTATTTATGTACTATTTATGTACTATTTATGTACTATTTATGTACTATTTATGTACTATTTATGTACTATTTATGTACTATTTATGTACTATTTATGTACTATTTATGTACTATTTATGTACTATTTATGTACTATTTATGTACTATTTATGTACTATTTATGTACTATTTATGTACTATTTATGTACTATTTATGTACTATTTATGTACTATTTATGTACTATTTATGTACTATTTATGTACTATTTATGTACTATTTATGTACTATTTATGTACTATTTATGTACTATTTTTGTACTATTTATGTACTATTTATGTACTATTTATGTACTATTTATGTACTATTTATGTACTATTTATGTACTATTTATGTACTATTTATGTACTATTTATGTACTATTTATGTGCTATTTATGTACTATTTATGTACTATTTATGTACTATTTATGTACTATTTATGTACTATTTATGTACTATTTATGTACTATTTATGACCTATTTTGTATTATTTTGTAGTTATTGTATAGGATTGTCAACAATCCAGCGATGCAGACCCGGAGAATAAAATATTTGTTGAGGAATATGCAAACGAGCTTTTTTGATTTTCGGTCGTCAACCTTATTTCAATATCTGAGACCTATGTGTACTTTTTAAGTACTACGTTTACTATTTGGGCCACAATGTGTACTAGAGTGTACAACATTTTCCTAGTGGTTTACCCTTACACTACACTAAAATAGTATTGTTTCAATTATTTGAGCAGTAAACATGGAGTAATTAACATTCTGATGATATTTATGAAAACATTACATATAAATTGTCAATTAAGTTTTATTTGTATATTTGTTTTTGTAATCAAATATTTTGACTCGTCCTGTACATAAAGGATCAATAAAAAATTATTGTTTTCAATTTGTGATACTTGTATTTATGGTAAATGTGTAGGTATTTCATTGGGAATTTAATAAAAATATGATGGATTATTTTTAAAGACGTGTGCTATTAGATGTTCTGAAAATTTATTGTACCATCACCGCCCACAATGGGGCATGTTCAAAAATTTTGAAATTTTTTTATGAATAATAGATTTCAAAATAAAGCTACATTTAAATTTTTTTTTTCTATTAATTTGCCCGAGTTAATAATTTTTTAAAATTTATGACGTCACCGGGAATACACCAATCGGAACTAGCCACACAACGTTGCCAGTTAGACGGTATAAGAAAAGTAATATACATTCGTTTGTGTGCACCGTCTTACTTTTGGACTTCTAAAATATCGTTAAATAAATATCTTTTAAATATAAAATATCAAATATTTTTAAAAGTATTATGTTTAAACTTTCACCATATTTATAGTTTCATTGTTTTAAAAAACGACAACTAATAAACAAGAAAATGGAAATGCGGCAGCACTGCATGTGTTATCTGTTAATCAGAAATTTTTGTGTTGTCAATCGATAATTATTCAATTATCTACCATTGTAGTAACGATGTTTTTTCTTTTTTTTTTTAGATACCAGATGATTTTGAAAACTGTTCATTTTGTAAATGATGGATAAACCTTTATATATAAGAAGTGGGTAGTACCACACAAATGTCTCCACAGTTCTTGTTATTCACCACACAAGAATCAGTGAGTTGGCACTGATTCTACCAAAAAAAGAAATACAGAAAACAAAAAAAAAATGTTGACTGGAAAATAACCTTCTACTAGAGGCATTTTTCATCTCTATTTAATAAACATACACCGGATCTTCAAGATGCAGCAGCAATTTCTGACATTGCTCCCTTCGGTTAATTTAAAATGAGCCTACTATAAGTTCGAAGGTGTATATCCTAAAACCCCTTTTGCAAGAACCTGCCTGGAAACCTCCTGAAAGTTTTAAAGATAGTGAAGTTTTGTCTGAATCGGAAGAAATATCTTTAATATCTGATTAAAAGGGACTCTATAATGAGCAGGATATTCAAAACCAATGAATTCTCAAAATTGAAAATAAACCGAAAGTACATTTAGGATTGCCCAACAGTGTTTTTAAAATCCTCAATATTTATGAGAAGGAAAGTATAGCTTACATAAACCTTTTACATTTCTGTGTAAATTAGTGGTATTTTTAACTTAAAAGAACTCATTTTGTAAGACTAAATACCACATAATTTAATAAACTGTTTGTTTTTTTTTAATTAATTTATCACATTTCAGAGATTATATTAATTGTATATAAACAAAAATGTAAAATCTATGAAAATTTTATTTATTAACCTATTATTAAAAAATAAAAATAACTGAATAATATAAACGAAGTAAAAAACACTTTATTTACAAATAATAAAAATATATACACAAGCCCTAACAATAATGGAGATGTCAAATTAAAATGTCCTCTAAAGATTTATTATCCAATTCAACTTGTTATCGACTTCATTATTTACTTCAAATGTGGAAGAAACAATGCAAAATACTTTATGTCCATGTGTAATTATTCTGTTTACTGGGGAAATATCTCTTTCTCTCAAGTTATTTATGGGAAATTGCATTATCTCCATATTCTTGCTTGGCAGATCTAAAAATAATAAAATATTTAATAATGTAATAATTTTTTTGGTATTTTCAAGAGTACATTTTTATGGATTCCTATTTTTTCAATTTTGATTACTTTTCTGTTCCAAATTATTTCACAAAATATTATAGTAGATTTATTCTTGTAAATACTAGACATGTGTATAATAGTTGTAACGGAAAGAGTTTGTATATTTACAAACGTAGTCATTCATTCACAAAAATGTACTTATGTTACAATTATTTACAAGACATAACAAGTAGGTAATCGTCGACCAAATAAAAATAGTATTACAGTAAATATATGTGCACTACCCCTCTAAATAGTTTTAAATGTTATTTAATTTTATTTTTTGAGATAGGCAAATTGTATGCACTCGTTTTATATAATAACAAATTTGCTATTTCTCAGGTAATACGTAATTATACTTTTACTTCTAATTATAGAAATAATACCAACAGCACAGCTTTAAACGTCGAAAAATATATTTTTCTTATAAATATAAATGAAGTAAAGGGTAAAGAAAGGTAAAATGTTTATTTTTGAAAAACTCTTACTGTTCAACAACCCCAATGACTTGAGATAAATATGTTTTTACTATAAGGTGTATTGCTCCATATAAACTGTAACTACTATTAAAACAAATTATAAATAAAGTCTTACATATATTTGTGTCTTTTATAAACTGAGTATTGTTAAAAAATGCAGTAATCATCTCCGTAATCATATCTTGGTTTACAATTGGTAAAACACTCGAATCAACTTTTATAAATCCACCTAACAAACAAAAAACGAATGTTAGGTTAGGTGGTCTAGGTAGTGTCAATTTTAAGTGTCACTTAGATGTGCGTTCACTTCAACATTCTGTGTGTCGGTTTGTTCGTTGGCTTGATTCTGTATAACAAAAATAACTTTGACGCAATCTGATTGATCTATTCTCGATGACGTACACATTTCAAATTTTAAATTTAAATTGGTTTTAATTTAATAACTTTTTTAACAAACTGAATATGTAGAATAACTTGTATAGCGACTAACTGTTACAATATAATTTAAAAAACAGCATATCTCACATGTGAACATGGCCCATTGCTTGTATTTTTTTTGGCATATCTGAAACGGTTTATATTTAAAAAAAGCGTTTATTAGATGACATTTACTGTTGCTATTGTTATTTTCGATGAAATGTAAGCCAGAGCAGTTTAAAATCGTGTTAATTTTTAAATTCGCGATTTCGAAGGTCCGAGAACCACGTCATTTTTCCGAATACTTCTGATGATACACGATGCATTGAACAATCCCATGGAGATCAAACTTTTTTGGTGACGGAACCTTTTTGAAAAATGAAATATTTGACGGAGCCCTAAACACATTTCGGAATAAATATAGTTTAAAAAAACTAAAGAACCCGCTTTTAGAGCATATCAAATTAAAAAGTTAAAAATAATTTTTTTAACACGCTTTTATTCAAATAAGCTTAAAACAATAATAAATGGAAAATACTAGTATTATTGTAAAAAAAGCGTCGAACGCTCGATGTACGAGAAATATGGACAAAGCGCCCCACGCTTTTTTCACAATAATACTAGTATTTTCCATTTATTATTGTTTTAAGTTTATTTGAAAAATTATTTTTAACTTTTTAGTTTTATATGCTCTAAAAGCGTGTTTTTTAGTTTTTTAAACTATATTTATTTTTCACTTTTTAGTTTGATGTATTATAAAAGCGTTCTTTTAGTTTTTTAAACTATATTTATTTTTTACTTTTTAGTTCGATTAATCATTAAACAAAAAAAAAATTGTAAGTTGAAATTGCTAAAAAAAAAATTATTTTTTTTCAGCCGTGGACAGGATTAGAACCCACGATCGGTGAGTCGACGTGAGCAAAGACCTGCGCCTTAGACCGCTCGGCCAACGAACGAACTTGAGGTAGTGGGATATACTGACAGGACAGTAATAAGTCAGTTGATTTTAGTCCAAAGGAGAGTTACAAACATACATACATACATACATACATACATACATACATACATACATACATACATACATACATACATACATACATACATACATACATACATACATACATACATACATACATACATACATACATACATACATACATACATACATACATACATACATACATACATACATACATACATACATACATACATACATACATACATACATACATACATACATACATACATACATACATACATACATACATACATACATACATACATACATACATACATACATACATACATACATACATACATACATACATACATACATACATACATACATACATACATACATACATACATACATACATACATACATACATACATACATACATACATACATACATACATACATACATACATACATACATACATACATACATACATACATACATACATACATACAGGTGAAGTTAATAAAAGCGTGTTAAAAAAGTCCTCCCCACTCTAGCCTCTTGCCAGGTCCCACCCGTTTCTTTGCAGAGCCCCTACAAAATCATATACGCCTTCCGCTACCTGGCTTCTAAAAAAAAAGCTCTTCCAACCCAAAATACCAAAATCATACCAAAACCAAAATCGTAAACTCTTTCCTCTACCTGGCTTCTAAAAAAAAGGTCCTCCAACACAAAATACCAAAATCGTATACTCTTTCCCGTACCTGACTTTAAAAAAAAAGCGATAGGTACGGCTTTTTTCTGTTATTTTTTGGCGGAGCCCCACAAAGGCTTTGCCGAGCACACATTGAGTAACGCTGCCATAGAGAGTCAAATATGCTTGGCCAAAAGCAACATTAATAACTTGTCACTGCCCTATTTGATATAACTGATACTTAAGTTTTCAAAATATCACTAAGAATGGAGAATGGCTATTTTCATAAAACATTTTGTTTTATCAGATCACGTGGGATATGGACATTGTTGAAGACGTTAAACTTATTTAATTTTTATAAAGCAAATTTGTTTATTTTGTTTTTTTGTGATACTATTTTTTTTCAACCGTACCAGCATCCAATTAAAATACAATTAGCATGAAAAAAAAAATATACAATAGGATTGAATATTTTACGTCACTTTTTTAATATACATAACATACGTACTTATTAGTAAAATACTGTTATGTAATCTTTGGATTTAGCGCATACAAGGTGGCCAAAAAAATACGTTTCTATTTTCTTCAAACAATAGTACAGGAGATAAAAATAGTTTTGTCATTACCATTAGAATACTAGATGCTTATGTTGCCAGTTAACGACGGAGTACCACAAGGTTCGGTTTAAGGAGTCGTATTTTTTGTATTATACAGAGTGTTTCATAAGTTACGCTTTTTAAACCCATTTTTCCAGCAACTTTTTTCTAAACTCAAAATTTACAAATATATATTCCCCTTTTTTAATTACGGATCCAGTTCGTTTGGAAATTATCTAAAAATGTGCTATTTGCGCTTTTACTATATCGATTAACTGTATGTTTCTAGTTTAGTGTTTTAGGTAGTTTTTTTTTGCTTAGGATTGTATGACTACGAACATTCGCCTATTTTACCGATTTTATCGATTTTGCTTATTTTTTACATTTACAAGTTCTACAAATATTAGGTACCTATTTACACCGTAACGAAAAAAAACCTACACCCCCCACTCCGACCGGCACAGCGGTGCGGCGTTAAACAACTTCTCATTTATTCAATAAAAGAAAATCGAAAAATCGAAAAACCGAAAAATCGAAAAATCGAAAAATCGAAAAATCGAAAAATCGAAAAATCGAAAAATCGAAAAATCGAAAAATCGAAAAATCGAAAAATCAAAAAATCGAAAAATCGAAAAATCGAAAAATCGAAAAATCGAAAAATCGAAAAATCGAAAAATCGAAAAATCGAAAAATCGAAAAATCGAAAAATCGAAAAATCGAAAAATCGAAAAATCGAAAAATCGAAAAATCGAAAAATCGAAAAATCGAAAAATCGAAAAATCGAAAAATCGAAAAATCGAAAAATCGAAAAATCGAAAAATCGAAAAATCGAAAAATCGAAAAATCGAAAAATCGAAAAAATCGAAAAATCGAAAAATCGAAAAATCGAAAAATCGAAAAATCGAAAAATCGAAAAATCGAAAAATCGAAAAATCGAAAAATCGAAAAATCGAAAAATCGAAAAATCGAAAAATCGAAAAATCGAAAAATCGAAAAATCGAAAAATCGAAAAATCGAAAAATCGAAAAATCGAAAAATCGAAAAATCGAAAAATCGAAAAATCGAAAAATCGAAAAATCGAAAAATCGAAAAATCGAAAAATCGAAAAATCGAAAAATCGAAAAATCGAAAAATCGAAAAATCGAAAAATCGAAAAATCGAAAAATCGAAAAATCGAAAAATCGAAAAATCGAAAAATCGAAAAATCGAAAAATCGAAAAATCGAAAAATCGAAAAATCGAAAAATCGAAAAATCGAAAAATCGAAAAATCGAAAAATCGAAAAATCGAAAAATCGAAAAATCGAAAAATCGAAAAATCGAAAAATCGAAAAATCGAAAAATCGAAAAATCGAAAAATCGAAAAATCGAAAAATCGAAAAATCGAAAAATCGAAAAATCGAAAAATCGAAAAATCGAAAAATCGAAAAATCGAAAAATCGAAAAATCGAAAAATCGAAAAATCGAAAAATCGAAAAATCGAAAAATCGAAAAATCGAAAAATCGAAAAATCGAAAAATCGAAAAATCGAAAAATCGAAAAATCGAAAAATCGAAAAATCGAAAAATCGAAAAATCGAAAAATCGAAAAATCGAAAAATCGAAAAATCGAAAAATCGAAAAATCGAAAAATCGAAAAATCGAAAAATCGAAAAATCGAAAAATCGAAAAATCGAAAAATCGAAAAATCGAAAAATCGAAAAATCGAAAAATCGAAAAATCGAAAAATCGAAAAATCGAAAAATCGAAAAATCGAAAAATCGAAAAATCGAAAAATCGAAAAATCGAAAAATCGAAAAATCGAAAAATCGAAAAATCGAAAAATCGAAAAATCGAAAAATCGAAAAATCGAAAAATCGAAAAATCGAAAAATCGAAAAATCGAAAAATCGAAAAATCGAAAAATCGAAAAATCGAAAAATCGAAAAATCGAAAAATCGAAAAATCGAAAAATCGAAAAATCGAAAAATCGAAAAATCGAAAAATCGAAAAATCGAAAAATCGAAAAATCGAAAAATCGAAAAATCGAAAAATCGAAAAATCGAAAAATCGAAAAATCGAAAAATCGAAAAATCGAAAAATCGAAAAATCGAAAAATCGAAAAATCGAAAAATCGAAAAATCGAAAAATCGAAAAATCGAAAAATCGAAAAATCGAAAAATCGAAAAATCGAAAAATCGAAAAATCGAAAAATCGAAAAATCGAAAAATCGAAAAATCGAAAAATCGAAAAATCGAAAAATCGAAAAATCGAAAAATCGAAAAATCGAAAAATCGAAAAATCGAAAAATCGAAAAATCGAAAAATCGAAAAATCGAAAAATCGAAAAATCGAAAAATCGAAAAATCGAAAAATCGAAAAATCGAAAAATCGAAAAATCGAAAAATCGAAAAATCGAAAAATCGAAAAATCGAAAAATCGAAAAATCGAAAAATCGAAAAATCGAAAAATCGAAAAATCGAAAAATCGAAAAATCGAAAAATCGAAAAATCGAAAAATCGAAAAATCGAAAAATCGAAAAATCGAAAAATCGAAAAATCGAAAAATCGAAAAATCGAAAAATCGAAAAATCGAAAAATCGAAAAATCGAAAAATCGAAAAATCGAAAAATCGAAAAATCGAAAAATCGAAAAATCGAAAAATCGAAAAATCGAAAAATCGAAAAATCGAAAAATCGAAAAATCGAAAAATCGAAAAATCGAAAAATCGAAAAATCGAAAAATCGAAAAATCGAAAAATCGAAAAATCGAAAAATCGAAAAATCGAAAAATCGAAAAATCGAAAAATCGAAAAATCGAAAAATCGAAAAATCGAAAAATCGAAAAATCGAAAAATCGAAAAATCGAAAAATCGAAAAATCGAAAAATCGAAATATCGAAAAATCGAAAAATCGAAAAATCGAAAAATCGAATAATCGAAAAATCAAAAAATCAAAAAATCGAAAAATCGATAAATCCTAAAATCGAAAAATCGAAAAATCATCATCTACATTAACTGCTTCTGAAAGGGAAAGAGAACTTAAAAACGGAAAACCAAGGTTTGTAGAAGTCAATTAAGATATTTTCTCATATAAACAAGCATTATTATGATTTCAGGAAAGCGATGCTTAAGAAAAAAATTTAAAGTCATTTTTTGATAAAAAATTAACTCTTGCATAAAAGAAGATTCTATGCTAAAAAAAATTATAATTAAAAAACTATATGTTTTACAATGTGGATTGGAGTCTTTAAATAGTATGATAGGATATATATAAAAAATAACCCTTAACAAAAGTACAGATACACTTGTGGATGTAAGAATTAATTCCAGTAATTTTCATAAATATTTTTAATGAGGAAACATTTTATTTATATATGTTATTTTGGAGCAAATTAGTTTAGTTTTTAGGCTTCTCTTGCAAGTGGATCTAAGGAATTGGTCAAGAGAGCAGTTAAAGATCATTCCAGAACAAAATACTCCCCTGAATTTGTTTGTTTTTGTGTGATAATTTTAAAATGTTTTGTGCCCTAATATAGACAGTAAAATGTAACTGAACATTTTTTGCCTGAAAATGTGTATGATATATCTTACGAATAAATTGTAGTTTTTCTGTATTCATTCCATTCTATAGATAGTTGGTTTTTAACTGTTAAGTGGTGACCTAAACAAATAAATAATAAATAAATTTCATGGGAATTCAGTAGCATTAATGTTTATTTTATTTTTTGTTTTGTTTTATAAAAAGCTTACTTCTACACACACATATATCATATCTAGGCACAATCAATAACTATGTTTCGATTACATTGATTAATAATTTTATTATAAACCATGTACATTTAAGGTTTATATGGACCCACCTCCTCACTCGTTTCTGACTCTAAAGATGTCGAATCAAATTTAGTATACAATTTATTGAAGTTACAGGGTTCTATCTGTGATAGAACAATATTTCGTTAGTTTATATCGCCGCCAAAAGAGACTGCTAGCCCAATAATAGATTACGCAGGAGATCTTTATAATTCGATGCGAAGAACGTTGCCAAACTTCAATACATATAATTATGTTTTATTTGCCGCGGGAGGTGAGGTGTTGAGCGCGTACGGCCCAAGCGATCCAGCTAAGAGATGGATATGACCTGGCGAGCTTTTGTTAAGTCTTCCACTGGTCCGCTCAATCATTCTCAACTATGAACTTTACTGAAATAAAATTATTTAGAATTAGAACAATATAATCTATGTGGTTTGGCGAATGGACTCATTTCGCGCAGTCAAAAAATTGAAATAAAAAAAACTGACTGGAGGATACGTTTGCGCGCTATGGTTGGGTACTATTTAATAATTAAATGAAAATTAAATAATTTCAATGAAAACTATCCACAATTTTAAAGGTGAGAAGAGAAAGAAAAAAAATAGACAGAAAGGGAAAGAAAGAAAGAACGTAAACAAAAGCTCAAGAAATGCAACTTCCAGACGATTCAATGTACACCTCAGGTATACATTTTTGAAATTGAATAGTATAAAAGAGTAGAAAAATGTGATAGTATACAGAGTAACTAACTAATATGTACCTTAAATGTAAAAAAATGACTCAAAATCAATCCCACGTAATTTAATTTTAGGAAGTTAAATGACAACCGGTTTCGGGATTAGGCCATCATCAGGTCTAAAAATAAAGTAATAAGCGCTTACAATATAAAATAACGTTTCCATAAAATATTTAAAAAAAATACACGTGTATGATTAAAAAGACAGTTGTAAGAGATACCATATGTGGGAAATATGATATAAATTGTACAAGTTGAAAAAGATTTGCATAAAGAAACTTATAGGCTAACACTACTCATAGCCATATTCTCACATTATTTATCAACATGTCCCACATATGACATTTCTTACAACTACCTTACCCTTTTGTTGGGGCTCGGTTTTAATCATGCACGTGTATTTTTTTAACCTTTTTAAGGGGACGTCCTAGTAGTGTTTTGTTAGCGCCTATCACTTAATTTTTAGACCTGATGATGTCCTAAGGCCAAAACCGGTTGTCATTTAACTTAATAAAATTAATTTATATGGGATTGATTTTGAGTTATTGTCTTACTAATATAGAAGGTGTTTCATTAAAAAAAAAAACAAGAAGAGTGGTCATAACCGGGGAGGAGACCGTAAAAGTTACAACGAGTAACTTATTTAGAGTGGATAATTTTCATTGAAAATTCCTGTGTAGGGCAAAGTGCCAATACAATGACGTTGTATCAATTTTTCATCTCTGATAGACGAATCGTCATTTCATTGGTGATATTCGCTCCGTGCGCGACAGCAGCGCCAATTCGTTTTGATACTAATGGAGGATTTCGGCGTATACTGACAAATGCAACTTTTAATAGAATTCGTAATTAAAAAGTATACATGTTAGTTTTAATAAAAGTATATGGATTTGTAAAACAAGTAAAACATTAATTTATTATTATTATATATTTTTATCGCTTAAATTAAAGAAAATTATGTATAATTGATAAAAATCCATAATAAAATATAGGCAGGCAACAGTATTTACAGGAAAATGTATGAGAAGTTGCCTAAGTCTAATAAGTTTTCATTGAAGAATTAGTCTATTCTGTCAAAATACAAAAATACCATTTAATAATAGCGTGAAGTTAAAATGTATAAAAAAGGATCATTACTTATATATTCATTTTTGTTCGAAAGAAAACATAGAATGAATGATTAAAACTGATTTCCTATCAGTAATTTACAAAATTGCGTTCCAACCACATATAATAATCAAAGGCAGAAATCTTGAAATCTAGTCCTTGCTGAATGAACATTTAAGAATAAGGGATATTAAAGAACATGGTAAAATGATAATCTATTGTTGATTTAAAACCTTTCAAGTTTCTGATGTCTACTATTTGCAGCATTACGGTTATTATTACAAAAATAAAGGTAATTTTCCTTCTTATTGTATATCTATCCATTCATTTCTTTAATTTAATTTCCACTTTGCTACTGAAATTTTTTATATAAGTTTCACTGTTTTTATTGCTAGTATTTGTACAATTTTCAACACAGTAACTCCGGTTGCTTATTGTATTGTTTTTACCTACTTTTTTTGAAAAAAGTAAAATGTATACGTGTATTTGATATGCCAAAATTACAAAATATCCCCCTAAAATGCACGAATTATCCGCAGCTAGCGCTAGTATCGCTTTTGCTTCCCTTTCCATGACTTCGCACGGAGCGAATAAGATCACTGAAAAGTCATAAATATTGAATAACAAAAAACTGGTTATTTAGCATTTGTCAGAGAATTCAGTATAGGATTAAATTCAAAATTATTCTTTGAATGTTCCAATTGTGGATTTGTGAAATCAATAACCACAAATAAAGAAACTTAAAAGTTAAATCTTCTGGCTACTACATCTATTAGCAAGGGACATAACACTCTGCAAGAAAATTTGTTAACATTGGGTATTTCTTCTTTTGATATTCTCACGTTTTGCATTTTTCTTAATAAAATATGTCACAATTAATGAATTTAGGGGTGACCATTCAATAATTATATCACTAGAGCCTTAATCATATTGCCTTGAACTTGACTTCGTAGCCCTTAACTGAATCAGGGTCCTACTCTCGACATTAGGACCTAAGACGTCTCTGTAAAAGGGCTGAAAAAAACACAATGTTTTCTTAAAACAAATAGTATTTCTATTAGGAAATATTATATATTCGGCAATTTATGAGTTTTAAGATATAAGTCGAATAAAACGTTGTTCTAGGCAACAGTAGTACAAACTAAAACCACAATGATTGACTGTTTGAACTAGACTGCTTTACCCGGGAATATTAATTGTAAATCATGCCTCTTCCATTACCTTAAGGGCTAACAATTTCTGTGCAACAAAACAATTCTACAAAATACTTCACAGCTGAACATACACAAATATGGGCCAACACTATCTTTAAAACAATTTAGCTTACCAACTGCAATATCTGCGAGACATGTAACAACAATTTGTTAAAACCGCGATTTAAAATAAAAAAGGACTTTTAATTTTCTACGATGGAGAACCAGAGCCTTTGGTCGAAATCTTAGTGATCAGGAACCGTTACTGGGAATATCCTACAAGGAGGCTCTCTTATGAACCCGATGAAGAGGATTCTCTATTGTGGAAAACGCCCTGTGTGTCTCTTTGAGATTACCTTTATAACTTCTGCATAGTTTATTGTTATTAAACTAATATTTAATAATTATTAAATAATCAATTTTGTACATGATTGCAACTTAAAACCAATTCGCGAAATAATTAAACAAACTTTTACGTACAGGGTGTTATTTAAATAAATAATTAAAATTTGGAAAAATGTGAATTTATACGAAGCGTGACAATAATAATAAAGTTATAACAAAACAAATCGAAGAGTCGGAAGAGGCAGGTACGATTCATACCTACAACAACGGTTCTAAAACAAAACAAGGCTTAGGATGTGGAATATACTTCACATGTTTAAACCAGTGTAGTTCAAACCGAGCTCATGGGAATTCTCATAGCAGCAAAAGAAATCACAAGAAACAATATCACTGGAAGGAACATGCCATCTATACAGATAGCAGACATGCTGTACTTCTCCTGGACAGACCACGAATTTACTCAGGGTTGGTACTAAAATGTCATGAAGCTTTGGCCGAAGTATCCATTAATAATGTGTTTAATTTAAGATGGATCAAAGGTCACGTCACATTGAAAGGTAATTGTCTTGCTGATTCACTAGCCAAGCAGGCAGCCAACCAAATACTTTTTGGACCTGACCCTACTATTGGCCTGACAAAATCGGTAGTGACAAACCTAATTAAAGAATATTCCCTTGTGAAGTTCAAGGAAATATTGAATAAAACAAGAAGCAGCAGGGAGCTTTCATGTTATCCTGACAACACTACAGCAAACAAATACTTGACTATCACTAGATGCCTGATTACAGGCATTCTGACGGGTCACTGTCAAGTAGGGAAGCATCTCCGTGTCATGGGGCTGGCAGAATCCGCACTCTACAAAAGGGGCAAACAAAAAGATGATATCATCGAGTATATCGTCTACAAGTGATCGATGCTCACATTTATTAAATGATTTGTATTCGTTGATAATTGGCTAACACCAGCCGATATAAGAAAGGCACCTCTTGGCAATATTGTCAACTACATTAAATCTGTAGGCTGGCTCACGAGCTAGGAGGTGCCGATCTATTTAGGAAGATGCAAAATGGGTTTAGTAAGGCCTAAGTGCCGTGGGTTAACCCACCCTCCACACGTTACAGATATAGATGTTAAACTTAACGAAACTGTTGCAATTGAAACATATGCTTCTATTACAAAGAATACAGTTGTTGAATGTGGTTTATTCATCTTTTAAGAAAAATGTTATCGTTTCTTAGGAACTTCACCGGATGGATTGGTAGATGATGCTAAAAATTTTTAAGTAAAGTGTTTTTACTCCGCTCGAGAATTTGCACTATTAAATGCACAAAAACATGTTAAATACTTTTGTTCTACTACTGCTGATGGAAAAAAATTGTTCCTTAGGAAAACCATAACTATTTTTACTAAGTAAATGTTTAGCAATGATTTATTTTTTATAGGATAAATAAGAATTTTTAAAAGGTATATTTAATAAATTTATTTATAATAGAAATAGTTTTTTTTTTAGTTAAAAAAAATATGAAATACCTACTAAGGTAATATGGTTTTTATGCCAATCAGATTTTTACGAATTTATATTTTTTAACAGAAAAAATGTCATTACTAAATACCTGTTGTTTTAATTTCAAAATCCGTTTTTTTTTTACTTGCCAACCTTCTTAAATATCGTCCTACGATCCAATTTCTACCAAAAACTAATCAACATGCAATTAACATGATACTGATATTTGGTAAACATCTGTTCAAATTTTTTAATTGATAAAACATATGCATCATTCAGAATGTACCTTTCATTTAATAATTAAATATTCTGTAAAATGAATAGGTACGTTTGCATCGACCGAATTATTAATAGAACAATATTTATTTAATCCAGCGAACTTAGTAATACAACTCGATCTGGCAACACGGTAGCGTTGGTGTACGCGGACATCCGAAATTTCTGTTTGAGTAGAAAATTTAGTGCTCTCTGTGAGCAATTTTAGAAAGTACTAATTGAGATGGCAGCACCTCTCAGAGATAAGACTTTGAAAGAGGAAATTCAAAATAGTGTTACTGTTTAATTGAATTTTTCACTAAATTTATAAAAAACTTATTAATGTTTTGAGGTCAATGTCAATGAATTCAGTTGAAAGCGTACAATTTCAAAATATATACCTACAATAAAAAAAGTTTTCAATCCTAAACGATCATGTAGTAATTTCCAGTAAAACATGTTTACAATACAGTGTATAACGAAAGAATAACATAAATAGAAGAAGAACATTGTTAAACAAATTTGTTTATTAATCATGCGAATCAATTATCTAAATTATTAGTTATTGTGAAATTACAGTGCATAAATGGTAAACATAAATACGAACCCTTTCAAACCGTACGCCATTGAGAATGGAGTACCTACCCCTCTTCCCTCACGCCAAAAGTGATGACTAAGCGTATACATAACAAAATACATTGAATGCTATCTCTAGT
Source organism: Psylliodes chrysocephalus (assembly GCA_927349885.1). Classification (NCBI taxonomy): domain Eukaryota; kingdom Metazoa; phylum Arthropoda; class Insecta; order Coleoptera; family Chrysomelidae; genus Psylliodes; species Psylliodes chrysocephalus. Next base: position 40,491,500 of record OV651821.1, read on the forward strand.
CTTATATGCTCTAAGAGATAAAATGTAGATTTTTTTTTAATAGGATGAAATATTAATTGATATGGTAAAGGAGAATCCCGCACTTTAATGAAAAGCAGAAGTTACAAATACAATATAGTTAAAAATTTTGCTTTATTTTGGTCAATTACTATCTAAAAACTAAGAATTCTTCTTCGTCTTTTTCTTCCATTAAAATAATCGCTACTAACGCGTTATTTAATTCATGGGAACTCATTTTCACCTGCATGTATCAAAAGAACAAGTTGAACTAATTTATATTCTAACAAACCACTTCTACTAAAACTGGCGTGAGTAGAACGTGACAGATTTTGCCGTATGATTACGTCGAGAACTGTTCTAACAAACCGTAGCTTAAGAATGTCCTGGGCGCGAATCGTCTACGATAACGTTTCATCCTTCGTTAATCACTCAAAAACCTGATTGTGAATTAAACACTTTACGTCCATATCATTCTTTTAATAAAGCATACGTTTTTGAGAAATCATTCTAGATACGTTTCTTTAGAACGTAAGGACGTACCATATAAACATACATGTTTCTAAATGGGATGTTTCTGGCAGATCGGTGTTATTAGGGATATGACCTTCGTAGTATTTACCAATTAGCCAATTTTAGTTTGATTATTTAATGTGCGTTCTTTGTTACTTTTTCTCAGGGCCACTTTAGGAATAGCACTGTTAATTATAAACCAACAGTGAATGGTTCGACTAACAAATCGTGCCTGTGCATCAGAATTAATTTTTAAATAATTAAATTATTTGGAAAAAATTCCGGACCTTAGGCCCCCGGCCTCGGTGGAATTCTAATTCCGGACCACTGAGTTTAAAAGTACAGACTCTAACTATACTGAGCCATCCATCCACAAATTTTTTTTATCTTTAGCGAAAATAAATTAAGATTTATTTTCGCTAAAGATAAGTTGGTTTGTGGGAAAGAAGAGCTGACCCCTTACCCAAAAATCTGTAAACAATAGAGCAAATTAAATGGAGTACCGGATACAAATTTGAAAAGTGTCAGTTATACGGCGTGGCTTTGGCAATGGATAAGTACTAAAAAGATTGGAGAGCCATCATAAATCCTTTGATGTTGACACCTTGAATCCTGATAATCTCTCTGGAATTTAAATCGATTATTTTATTTTATTAGTAATTTGTTTGGTATAAAGCGTGAGTATCCAGCAGTTGTATTATTTTAAAATTTAGAATTCGTTGTTGCCAAGATTTTTAATAGAAAAAGATTGTAATAAATTCAAGATATAATAAGTATGTTACAAGTAATGACCATTTAATGCGTATGGTAAAACAATTATCAATAAAAAAAAAAAATGTAAAAAGAATATCAATAACACTAAATGGGTACTACATTTTGAGATAATACCGTCCTCGACAAAAGCAACGGAAGCTTGTTTATGGCGGGTCCTAAAGAATCGGGATGAACTGTACTCTGTTTATCATTAGTTTCCTTGTTTAACGCTGCAATCTGTAAGACAGTCTGTGATCTGGGCTTAATCCCCCCTTTGAGAAGGAGAAGGAGGCCTGTTACACGGTGAATGATCTATGAAACAAAGTTGTTCTGACCACTCATACTCATATAGTCATCATTATTATTATTAATATTATTTTTATTATTGATTATTATTATATTTTAATTCGATCCAATTTTAAAGTTATATCAAACCAAACGTAACATTTTTCAAAGAATATTTGCATCGCGTATTTCTGTCTTAACTTTTCAACGGATTCGCCATTAGCCGTAATAAGGAAATAAAGAGCCATTTTAAGTAATTGATAAAAGTAGCACAAACCAGATGCTGTATATATAATCCAGTCAATAAGGCTTAAATTACGGACTGAAAGTATTCGATCCTTGACAAGAAAATTGTAGTAGTTAACTGTTAGTATTCGGAGAGAGGGTGAAGATCGCTTCGGGACTAAAAGTGATTGGTTTTCCCGGAAAGGAAATATTTGGAAGTGCTTGAAAATGTGCCGAAATAAAGTTGTAACGAGAACTACATCATATTTTAATAAAATGTTAAGCTTATTTTCTTTGAGAAAAACATAAGTAAAAGTACTTCAAAGTTTAACTTATTTTTTTTACGGCTGTAATACGGCTTTCTCAAATAATTTTGATTAAGAAATGAGATTAATTTCCTTATTTTATAATTCTGATAACACAAAGTTATAAATTCCCTATCAGATCTTTATCTGATAACTATGGATAAATGATTAAATTGGAAAAACTATTGTTTAAGCCTAATTTCAAAATTTTAAACCTTTTTTATGTTTAGAAACAGGTATGTTATATCCGGATATTCCCGATAACATTAGAGCTATTGCCATAGTGCCAATTATTTAAAAAATATTTGAAATGTTAATGAAATAAAAATTATTGTCACATTTTGAAAATAAATCGTTATTTACAATGGCTCAATTCGGTTTTCGTAAAAAAATACTCAACGATGAAAGCCTTAATTGCAGTCATTCATAACATAGTTGATGGCCTTGATGATGGCCTTAATGACGCAGCAATGTACGGCCTTTGATTGTATTATTGTCAAATGATGCTTTTAAAATTGGAGCATTATGACATAAAGGGAAGTATTCTAGAACTTCTTAAATCATATATACCTAACGGGGCGGACACGGCTTGTAAGCCTTAACGATATGGACAGCTACGTCCGATTAACAACGGATATCCCTCAGGGCTCCGTTCTTGGGCCGGTTTTATTTCTCATCATAGCTGGGTGATACAGGATGTGTTCTTTTCGCAAACGATACTGTCAAGAGATGGTGAATATCTCAGAGGAATAATGCTTAAAACGGCGAAAACTTGGTTTATTTGCAACAACTTAAAACTAAATAAGTCAAAAACACAAAACCTATTATTCAGTTCAGATAAATAATTAATAAAATCAGAACCAATAAAATTACTTGCTATAACTGTAGATACATGTTTAAACTGGCCAAATTATATTAACGGATTATGTGATGACTCTCCTTATAGGTATTTGCCATGCGTTAGCTAAGGATCTCTCTTGACAATAAGATCATTAGAACTGTTTATTATAAATAATGATTAATTGGATCATAATGTGATATGATACGTCATCCTACTGTGTTGAAATGCACCTAACTTCTAGAAGATAATTTACAAAAGGCTGCTGTCAGGATTATTGATATGGTACCATATGACGCACACTGTGGACCATTGTTCCATAAGTACAGGTTTCTGTCCTTACTTCGTGTTTATATCCGGGGTGGTTCTCCATTGGTTCATTTGTGCAGTGAACAGTCAGTTAAATTTCATAAAAACACAATATTTTAAAATCACATATATAACATAAAAATATAAATTCAATTTTAATATTGTTATTATTTTCATACATGTTATTCTCAATTTTTTTTGGTACGTCACTGCGCTCTGGTTTGTCGCGTTTCTATCGGTTCAATGCTAATTGAGCACCATATGGACCAGACGTTTCCACAAATGCCTGTAGTTAAAAATAAGAGAGAACAGCAGATCTGTGAAACAAGGAGCTTATTTCATAAAACTACTTTGCAACTTTTCGCTTTGAATTTTGTAAATTTACGATTACAAAATATTTGTCATTCATAAAATAACATGCTCAACTTTGCAGATTATCAATTTTTCATTTTCACTTTTCAAATTATTTATCAAATTTTACTTTTTAGTTCATCAAATTTCTGGTTTATAAAGCATAAATTTAGTAAAATATGCAAAATGCAAAGTAGTTTAATGAAATAGGCCTCAAGTGAAACAAACCCCGATAATTTGTGCATCGCTCATAATCAAGACGTGACGTCAAAAAGTAAGGCGAGAATACGAATCTATCCAATTATTGATATAGAATAAAGAGGAGATGCTAGTGCGAGGTTACGATTTTTTAAATTGTTTAAACGAAATACCTACTCTGTATGTTATAACACTAATTAATACCGTATACAAAATTGAGAAAATGGTAATCTCGCCTTTTGGCACACCCTATATACAACATAACAAATGAATCAAGTCATGTCAATGTGACAATAAAATATATATGCACCTGCAGGGTGTTTTATTTTATACAGCCTCTCATTTATGGACCACCCTGTATATTTAAAAATATTTCTTAAGTATGGTCACACAACTTATATAATATTTTTTTATTGTGTGTAGTTGTATTTAGTTGTATTTAGTTGTATTTAGTTGTATTTAGTTGTATTTAGTTGTATTTAGTTGTATTTAGTTGTATTTAGTTGTATTTAGTTGTATTTAGTTGTATTTAGTTGTATTTAGTTGTATTTAGTTGTATTTAGTTGTATTTAGTTGTATTTAGTTGTATTTAGTTGTATTTAGTTGTATTTAGTTGTATTTAGTTGTATTTAGTTGTATTTAGTTGTATTTAGTTGTATTTAGTTGTATTTAGTTGTATTTAGTTGTATTTAGTTGTATTTAGTTGTATTTAGTTGTATTTAGTTGTATTTAGTTGTATTTAGTTGTATTTAGTTGTATTTAGTTGTATTTAGTTGTATTTAGTTGTATTTAGTTGTATTTAGTTGTATTTAGTTGTATTTAGTTGTATTTAGTTGTATTTAGTTGTATTTAGTTGTATTTAGTTGTATTTAGTTGTATTTAGTTGTATTTAGTTGTATTTAGTTGTATTTAGTTGTATTTAGTTGTATTTAGTTGTATTTAGTTGTATTTAGTTGTATTTAGTTGTATTTAGTTGTATTTAGTTGTATTTTATTTTAACAATTTTTATTTATTGAAATTCATCACAATTTATTTATGATGAGTAAAGTTCCTATTATTAAAAATATTGATACTACGAAACAAAATTTCACCCCTCTGTTTGCCACCCCCCTTAAAATTAAACTTTCCCCCCTTCAAATGTAAAAATTTAAAAATCCTGAATAACTTAATTATTTATTTATGATTAGTAGCCTAGCATTTTAATTTTTAATTTCCTAACTTTAAAAATCCGATAGCCTATACAAAATTTCAACCCGTTTCCCCCCATAAAAGGTAAATATCCAGAAACCTTGAACACATTTTTATTTATACATGATGAATAACTACAATTCCAATTTTCAAGTTCCTACCTTTAAAAAACCGATATTCCCATACAAACTTTCATCCCCCGTTTCCCCCTCTTAAAATGTGAGTAACTATGCCAAATTTTAAGTCAATCGGGCTTATAGTTTTGGAGATCTCTTTATGAGTGAATGAGTGGTATTTCGTTTTTATATATCAGCACCTCAAAGGTAATGTGTGTTGTCACTAAATCAGGAGAGGCATTTTAAAGGTCACTTATAGCTTAAAAAAAAAATGTAAACAAACGATGAATTTACAAAAATTGTTTGGTCAATTTATTTTGATTTTTGTTAGATTTTTTTACTTTGTCCAAAAATTTTGACTTTGATGTGACTTATTAACCCTAAATTTGCAATACTTGGTTTGCGACTTCCATCATCTTTTGGCGAAAGATGCAACTAGGGAGTGAAATTTGTTTTTCACTAGATAGAATTTGTTATGGTAAATTCACAAGTGGAAAAAACTCTTGTGACTTAACACACCTAACCTTTGAGGTGCTGATCTATAGATTAATTACATCATTGTGAGATACAAAGGACTTTTTTCTACCCTTCAATTAATAAACCAACTCACACATGGCTACCTTAAGTTTAAAATAAAAAAGGGTAACAAATAATACTTACTTTCCAATAAATACATTTTTTCAACCCTATTTTATATTCTCAGAAGATTTAACAAATAATTTGTATTAACCAATTCTAGCTAAAAAATATTGTTCATTCTAAAATGTTTTAAAAATGCGATTGCTTAATAATGATTCACATTAATCTGTAATACTACAATTATTTTATAAAAATAAACAAAATATTACAAATACTTTTATTACAAATATAGTTTCCCACTCAAGCTAGTTGAAAACTTAATTAATAATTTTTTTATGTATTTAACGACTGGGCTATTTTATTAAAAGTAGAATAATACAACAACGAATATTCTTCTAAGTTTAGTCTACCCTGTACCTAAGTCAAATGGGGGACTTCCCATCGGCCAAAAATTTTACAATTTCATTTGGTAATATTATAATATAACATCAACTGGTGTGTGTATAAAATAATTAAAGGCCAATCTAATCGTAGCATTACGAACATTTACGTTCTACGCATCCTTGTTCAGTGTTAGTGCACGGCCTTGGTTAAAATTTTCATTTGAAACTGATTTGAAAAAATTTAGTTAAAGGTAAGTTTAGTTCTATAAAGACATTACCTACTTATGAAAAAAATTCAAAAAAAAATCGGTGCTTAAATTTGTGTTTTTATTGAACGACTATTAACTAGCAAGTAGTTTTAAAGAATGTTCTGGAAGTTCCTTATCAACGCATAAACTAAGAAAACTTGAGGAAGTGTAAGTGATTATGTATTATTTACAGAAGGGTTCACAAAGTTAATTTATTTTGTAGGTTAGTAGTCAATTTGGTTTTATTTATAAAAATATAAACAATTCCAACAAGAATTATTTTATTCATTCTGAAAAAATATTATTAGCCTATTATTTAGAGTTATATTTTTTAAAAAAGGAAAAATTCAGTAGCAAAATTTCATCTTATTAATTGAGTGATTTTTTAAATTCAAATTTTCATTTAAAAAAATACAAAAATTTTTGTTTTCACTTCATTTGAAATATATTGATTCGTTAGAGATTAACTGATTTTGATATCTAATTCAGAAATTACATAGATTTTTTAATTCACAACTGAAGTATCATCAAGGTAAATGCAGAGTTGAAGAAGGTTCACAATAAATTACTAATAATTTTGTCCTGGTGATTTTGGTATAAAAAATAAGTAAATCTGGGTTCATAACAAGTCCTTGTAAAACCAAATAGCACAATATTTTATTTCTTACTTCTAAATCAAATTTTGGCTGTAAGAAATTCTGTTGGGATTATTTTAACACGGATATAAATTATAATTAGTAAATTCGTAAATTTCAGAAATAAATTGTCCTTTAAGTTTACTGATTAGCGTAAAGTTCTCAAAACAAATTTATATATAAAATCATATAAAATGGCAGAAAATGTGTCACTATTGATTACAATTATTATTAAAAAATTATTAAAAACACATTTCTATATCAATTGATATTATTTAAATTATGATACCCCGTTAATTTCACTCCTCAAAAATTTTTAAATATCTTAAAATTGTTTTCATTTTAATTGAAATATATACTGATTTGTTAGAGTTAAACTGATATTATATACCACAGAACTTTTGTTGATTTTTAGATCTAATACAGTATAGTATTCAGATATTACATGGTTTTTATAATTATTAAGAACTATAGTGAAGTATCATCGACATAAATACAGAGTTGAAAGTCAAATATAAATTAATAATTTGTACTGATGATTTTGGCATAAAGAATAAGTAAATCAGAGTTCAAAACAAATCTTGTGAAACCATATTCTTTCTAAATCAAATTTTAATTGTAAGAAGCTTTGTTGGGACTATTTTAAAATTGATTTAAATTATAGTTAGTCTGAAGGTAAATTCGTAACTTTCAAAATTAAAAAAGTCCTCTACGCTTACGATACTGCTTAGCGCCAAGTTGTCAAAACAAATTTGTATAGAAAATCTTATACAATTACAAGAAATATGATTACAATTATCAATAAAATGTTAAAGTTTCTTAATTAGTCTAAAACAGATTTCTATATCAATTGATGTTATTTATATGATCAGTAGCGACTCGTGGTAATTTTTTCCAATAATTTTATCATTTTTAAGTTCGGTCAAAACTTTTTACAAGCGCCAATATCGCAGTTTTTTTTTATTTGAGTTTGTATTAAGTGTAGTTATTATCAATATTATAATTTGTTTTCAGGCACTACACTATTAATGAATGAATGCATGAATGAATGTTTTAGTTAGTGTAATATTTGTTTTGTTTTCAATACCTTTAAAACTATCTATAAACATTATAAGTTATAGTCAGCTGACTTTTGATTATATTTTGAGATTATTTTTGAATATACGGAGTGGCCCAAAAGTCTGGAAACGGCCAATTATCTCGTAAATTGCTAGTTCTAATTGTACAAAATTTGGAGTATACCTATTTTGGGATACGGAGATTCCAGATTTGATATTTGCAATGTTGCCAGATTTACCGTTTCTCTTAAATTATTAGTCACTTTGGTTTTTCAAATTTATCACCCTGAATATTCAGTCATTATTGGAATCTCCTATTCAATACGAGTTCAACCATATGTAACACCTATGATTTTATGTAGTCTGGAAGGTCTTAAATTAATAAAACAATCATGGAGAAATGTGGTAAACGCATTCTACCATCGATTAGGGTACTGTCAATTCACAAATGGAGCACATTTTAAATACTTAATAAAGTAACCATTATGTTAAAAATGTTATAATCTTTCAATTGTTACGTTTTAATGTAGTTGAAAATAGTTTGTATTAAAAAATTTATTGAGACAATTAGGCGTTGCCAGACTTATTTTATTTTTTTAAGACCTTCCAGACTACATAAAATCATAAAGTGTTACATATGGTTGAACTCGTATTGAATATGAGATTCCAGTAATGACAGAATATACAGAGTGATGAATTTAAAAAATCAAAGTGACTAATAATTTAAGAGAAACGACAAATCTGGCAACATTGCAAATATAAAATCTGGAATCACCGTATCCCAAAATAGGTGTACCCTAAATTTTGTACAATGAGGACTAGCAATTTACGAGATAATTGGCCGTTTCTAGATTTTTGAGCCACTCTGTATATCAGGTTATGTAGAAAGCTTGACATTCATTTATGTGTAGAAATATTTTTCTCAGTTTTTATTGTAAATTTAATCATTTTCACAATTTGTCAGATATGTCAAATAAAATAATATATGTTTTAAAAAGATATGTCATAAATTCTTTCTCAGATAGATTACCAAAACATAAGTGGATTTGACTATATTTACCTTTATCAAAAACGGACTCCTATAGTCTATTTTTATGTATGAGAGAGTATTAAAATAATAAAGCGTTCGTAATTCATAGGCGTAACACTTCTTTTAGTAGAGAGTTAAAATATTTTTTGAAGTTATTACTCGAGTATACACTTATATTTTCACCTAATTAACCTGCTTATAACTTCTAAACAGCTGAAGGTAAAAAAGTGCAATTTTTTCTAAAATGTTTTATTTTTCCACAAGGTATGTTAAGAACATTGTGTCAAACGGGTTATGTAGGTATAAGGGTTTAAACTTTGACTTTTAAACAACGTTACGTTCATAAATAATAATTTTAATATAAAAACTACTTCTTACCTACAAATCCAAATCAGAATCGAAATCAGAAGATGAACTGTCGCAACCAATATTTACAATGAGTGGCTCGATCATTTCATCAGTAATATTGTCCAACTTCCACATTTTCTCTTCTTCTTTAATCGTATGATTTACTGCCTTTTCCCAGTTTTCAGGCTTCACATTATTTACAGCCTCCAAAAACAACTGTCATCACTCATTTTAAAAGATTTATTTTTTCTTGAAACTTCTCCCTTTATCTGTGCCCATATCAGTTTAATCGGGTTTACTTCGCAATGATATGGTGGTGATCTAACCACCGTTATCCCACGATTTTTTTGCAATTTCATCAATTTCATATTTTTTGAATTTCTCTTTATGAAGGGAACACAAATGATACAGTTCTTTTCTCACAGAACCGGGATGGAACTTAATATTCTTTGAATTTAGCCAATTCTGTAAATCTTTTTTTAACCACTTGGTTGTGGGCATTTTTTCTATGTCTCGAGTGATAACTTGCATTATCCATTACTATTATACAGTTCTGAGGAAGAAGATCTAGAATTTGTTCGAACCACTCTTTAAAGACATCAGCATTCATGTCCTCATGGTAGTCACCGGTACGAGTAGATTCAAAAGTCAATAAATCACCTTTAACAAAACCGTTTGAACTACCGATGTGTACTATTATTAGTCTGCGCCCCTTTCCTGATGGTGGATTTAAACCAGTAGATAAATTATTTAAAAAAGCCTGTCTTCGACTTGTAACAGTTTCATCTTGCCAAAATTTATTTGGTTTATGTCCCTCGTTGATCCATGTTTCATCTAAATAAAATATATTTCTTCTTTGGTTTCTCATTTCTTTTATAGTCCTTAGGTAATTTCTTCTCCATACTACAATATCGCTTCTTTCTAATAAAATAGACTTTCTGGAATGCTTTTTCCATAGAAAACCTATTTCTTTTAAAAGTTTCCATAGTGTGCTTCGACTCATTTCAGGGTAATCCTTATCATCTCGAACCGTGACAAGAACTTTGTCTACTGTCGGAAATTCTTTTCTAAAAAAGAACGCATGCAATTTCCTTCAAAGTCTTTCTTTCGAAAGATTTTCTAATTGAAATTTTGGTTTTCCTGTAGCTTTACGTGCTGTTTGAAACTCGCCACATTTCTCTTCTTTAACAACCCTGTAAATCGTAGATTTCCCAACACCAAGCGTACTACTAACTAATTCTACTGTGTCATCAACACTTTTACATAAATGTTTGTCTGTAAATGATTTAAAACAATTAAATATTAATGTTTTTTCATTAACTGTTAAAGGACCGATTTTTTTGTTGTTTACGCGGCCCTTCCAAATTTTCCATGATCACACTAGAATTCACACTGCACCTTGCAAGTTGCAACTAAACGACATTTAGTAAACTGTTAAGAATACACAACTTGGACCTCCTTACTAAATGGAAAACCTATAATCGCATTTTCGGTGAAATTTGTTGGGAAGGTATTTATCTACTGTAAGAAATTCTTGGAATTAAAATAAAACAAAATTGGCAAATAGGTACTTATTGAAAATAATCTTAAGATACGGCTATGTAATCTTTAATACACAGGGCTTGTCCAAACCTTTTTCTATTGTTCTGTAGAGCTTATGTTTATAAAGGACCAATAAAAGACCCAAAACTTGTAATAGCTCAGGTACATTTATTACAATTTTAGGAAATATTTAGATTATTCTGTAAAAATATTTAAAATGACCGTACTAAGTTTTGCATTAGAAATGCTGTTTTATAACTCTCTCATACATAAAAATAGACTATAATAAAGGTACAGGCCGTTAAACTATTTTTTTTTGTAAAAAGTTTGCTGTTCCGATTTTTTCTTTGAAATTTTTGCCAGTGCTGTAGAGTTGAAGGCCCAATATTCTAAGGAGAAAAAATGAAAGTTGGGGGGTTGGGTACCTATTAACTTCCCTGTATTTTTTTTTTGATATTAGGAAACTTGCTTTATCGATCTTAAAATCAGAAAGAACTATGAATTTTTTTTATAGCGAAATGAACTTTATATCTTTCTTAGTTAACGAGCTGTTTACAATTTTTTAACTGAATTTCTAGAGCAATTCGTCCGTCCTGGACTTAACATATCAACAAAACTAAGAGTAGGTCAGGAGTTATTGTACAAAAACGCATATAAAAATCAGTGGTGTGGCTAGGGTTGTGCTTGAGCCGCCCATGCAAAAACTACCTCTTTTATTTATATTTTTGTAAATAAGGTATTTATATTGGATTGGCGCCATAAAAATTGTCACCCGACCTTATGGGTTCACGATGCCACTCATAAAATTACACGTTAGTTTGGAAATGTATTATTAAATTTAATAGTAATTAAAAAAATATATTTTTTAAATTAAACAATTAACAAAAAATTAAAAATTAAAAATAAACACAATAATTAATATACATATTTTATAAACTATTTAATTGAATAAATGTTCAACATGTCCTCCTCCTTCTTGAATACAAAAATATAAATAAAAGAGGTAGTTTTTGCAGGGGTGACTCAAGCACTGCCCTAGACACACCACTGATTTTTATATGAGGGTTGCTTTAATTTTTTGTTCTCCTTAGAATATTGGGCCTTCAAATCTACAGCACTGGCAAAAAATTCAAAGAAAAAATCGTAACAGCAAACTTTTTACAAAAAAAAATTTGTTTTTTTGAATGTCAGTTTATCACCCTGTAACTTTGTTGGGAGCCAGTTTTTGATATAGGTAAATACAGGCCAAATCCACTTATTTTTTGGTAATCTATCTGGGGATACATTTATGACATACCTTTTTGAAACACCCTGTATATTTGTAATACCCTTTATTGGCAAATAAAACAAATGAAATAAAATGTTTAGTTTATAAGATGTCAGTCCATAACAATACATAATATTACATAGATACAAACTAGAATGAAGATATATATGGTTTGGCATTCCAAATTATACTCTTTACAGTTAAACAGATTTTTTTTTTTTTTATGTTAACCCTCCTTAACCTTCACTTTTATTATTTTTTTTTTGTAATCATTAGGCTTTAACTCCTTATAGAGCTTGAATTTTACTAAAAATTTCATGTTGATGTCGCTTTTCATTTTTGATTTATGATTTTTTTTTTAATTTCAACCGTTTTAAACTCTTCCATTTTTATTCAGATTTATTCAAAATTAAAGGGCTTCTTCTATTTTTATAGCTTGTTGTTTGCAAAAAATTTCAAGTTGATATAATTTTTCGGTTTTGAGTTAGGATTTTTTTTTATATTTTAACCTCCCTTCACCCCCACATTATTTAAATAATTTTTTCAGAATCAATTGGCTCTATCTTCTTATACAGTTTTAGTGCTGGTTTAAGGTACTTTTGGGCCCGGTGCTACTTGTAACCATCGCCCCTACGTATTAGTAATTTATACATATGAGATTATTGAATTTGTATATTATGTAAAAAAAAAACAATATTACAAATTCCAACTTTATTATATCTATAAATTCACAACGTATTAGTAAAACAGAATGGTCAAAAATAATTATAAAACTAAAACGATAAAACACAAACAAAAACAAAAAAGAGGCCAAGGGAAAATCGGAGGCCTCGAATCGGACACTATCTACCTGAGAATATAAAAGGTTTACTCGAACCGCACACTCAATAGAGGATTAAAAATTTGCTCACTACTCGAACTGAGCATTAACAATTAAGGCTTGTTTGACCGGAGCACACTGGGGCAACAAGCCATCAAAGTTGGCAATAAATCACAGACTCTCTTTATGAATTTGTAAGTTAAATATTGCTTTGTAGAGGTGTTAGTATTACAAATGAAAATACATAGAGGGCTTATAAAGTGTTTATAAAGTTTATAAAAAAAAAATAGGAAGTTATTAAGAATATAATATAATAAAAATTTATATTCTATTAAGTCCTCTATGTATTTGCTTTTGTAATACTAACATATAATATAATAAAAATGTCATGGACCTAATGAGGCCTAAGTGCCGTGGGGGTAATCCACCCTCCACACGTTAAAGATACAGATAATAAAAATGTATTATAATAATTTCATTTAGAAAAACTATGATAATTGTAATCAAATTTTATCGTCTTTAGAATGTGATAAGACATTTTCTTCATCGTTTCCACGGTCATCATCAGTGGCATGAATATACCATGGCTATGAAGCTGTACGAGTCCAGATTTAAACAAATCTACTGCCTTTTTAGGAAAGTGCTGCAGGTTCTTTCTTTTTTAATTTTCGTTTGCTCGTGATTACAAGGTTGAAACTAAGTATAAACGAATTAAAGATGTCCTCATTAGTTTTCTCTGTTAATTAGTCTATAGGCAACAAAGCAGAAGATATTATTTCAGGCTCATGTATAAAGTATTTGTGCAATGTCGGAGGCATATTTACCGTGGGTACTTTTCAAAATAGTATCTAGCGGTGTTGTGAGCAAATTCTATTAATTTCATTCTTTCCAGAACTTCTCATGATATCAAGAAATTTCTTTCTCGATAAAAACATAGTGATTAACCTCGTTCCTGAAATAAAATAAAATATAAATTAAATTGTTATGTGCGAAACACTGTTGTTTTATTTTTACCGGATGGGCTATAAAAAACTGTATTTTGTTTTCATTTTCATTTTTTAAATAATAAACCGATTTTACTGTTCTTAGGCTCCATGTTATAGATAACTAACTATGCTCCCAGATCTACCAAAAATAAACTAGCTCTAAATCGACACATATTTCAATTAGGTTCGCCATCCTGGAATTTAAAATTTCCGCCATTTTAATTTAATGGTCGGAAAGTATGTTTACATACCTACCAAATCAGACACAATGAGTCCAAATCGGTCAAAAACTAAAATAGCAGCGTTGCAAAGCATAATGATGTGTTATTATAAGCTTCTATGAAAACATAAAAACCAGACAACTTTGATTGTCTATATCTTACGATTGAATAAACCAGTCGTGCTCGGAGAGGTCTTAAAATAAAGAATATAGGTTAGATATTTAACTTTTGTTATTAGATTTTATATTTAATTTATAATTATTACGCAAAACGAGCTTAAAATGGGTTACTTTTAGGCTCGTTTTTTTTTCTTCAATTAGGTCGGCCATCTTAAATTTTACATTTCTGACATTTTGTTATGTCTGTCTGGAAGCATATTTAGTTGCCTATGAAATGAGCCTAAGGACAATAAAATTGATTTATTAATAAACGAAATATATTAAAAAAGACAGAATTCGTTTTTGACGATCGTCCCGCCATATATTTATATACTTTGAAAAACCCAAATAGTGAAGAAAAGTGCAAATAAGTGCACAGAAAAAACTATTTCGAAAAGTACACACAATATTCATTATGAAAAGTCGAAATTTAAAGCTTGGACTGCTTTGGAACATAACAAATAGCCTTCATGTATTTAAAAATATTTTAAAATTTTAACGTTTAACCTTCATTTTACTTAACCCCAATATTATAAGATTACGTTTATTTTTCTACAACTTTTTACTTATTAAAATAATACATAGCTGAACTTAAAGGCTCGCTGCCGGAAATTTGAAAATAAAAAATCAAAATACAGCCTAAACACAGCACAAAAACAAGTTAAAAACTACGAAATAACAATGAATATATAAGTAATTTCGACTGAGGGTGGTGATGAAACGCGTGAGACAGAAGATTGCACTTGTTCGTTTTATTATGTAGTGGACAGTAATATATCAGAAAAAAATATGAGGTAGAGTGTATATGCTATTTAATTTTTTTATTTATTGCCAAATTTGAGGGCTTCTTGCCCCAGTGTGCGGCGCCTCGGCGGGCGGTCCTAAATCGCAAACCATACTGGATTAGGCTTACCTTGCGACACTCATATTACTGATGTTGACTGTTTAAAATGGAACCAAAATCTATTTAATACTAAAAAATCTGATTCATTTAAAAACTACTTTATTATTACAAGTTCAATAAATATGTACATTTTTTTAAAATAAATTCAACATATAATAAAAACTTCAAGAATAGTACATAAATATACATAATACATAATAATATGAAAACTACACATAATACGTAATTATACGTACTATAATACCTTTAATAATAATACCTATCCATTGTTTATAAAAATAACCTAAACATTTTACGAAATTAAATTTCTCGTCGTTTGTATAATTATCTATTTTCAATTTTAAATATTCATGTCTACGTCTTGTTACTGGATCTTTTATCCTCATTTTTTCATTTAAACTTTGTAATTTTATGTATGTGTCTGTCTGAAAATCATTCATTTTCTGTATAAAAATATATAATGATGGATGTGTTTTATAAAAACTTGCGTAAAATCGCGAATAACATGATTCTTACGCGTTTGTTGTTCTGTCCATGTTAGCACTGAATTCTTCCAAAGTGTTGGAGGAAAAGTGGAATCAATTTCAATATAGTTTTTTACAATATAATCGGAAAATTTTATAACTCGAGAATCGTTCTGTATAATTGCCATCAAGTCAAAAATATAGCTGTCTTCTACTTGGGAATGGTCTAAAAATGGCAAACCAAATATATAATTTAGCCATTTTCCTAATTCACTACTTGCACTTTTATGTTCGGTCACTAGACCTAGTTGGTGTATTTTTCTGAATCAACACTGGGCTAAATGGAATCATCATCCTATCAATTTTATATTTGGCAATACACTTTTAAGGCTTTTATGAATACCTATTTCAAAATCTAATACACAAAATTTTGGATACAAAATGAAATTATTATTGAAGCATAACTGTTTTAATACAATAAACACATTTTCATATGTTTTTGAGTTTTTATCAGGCAAAACGCAAAATGCTAACGGAATATAATACCCGTTATTATGAATATGTATAGTAAATAACTGCAAGAAGAACTTCAAACAATAGTTGAAGGTATCGTCTAAATATATTTTTTAACATTTTGCAAAAACTAAATTTTACTTCGTCTAACACAAGAAACTCTTTTCCACGTTCACTTAAATGAAACTCTGCTTCCATGTTGTAAAACACAAATTGGACCAGGCACCTTTCTTATGGAAAAATGGCTTTCCCTCAAATTTTCTGAAACGTTGATATGTTGTAGAACTTGATGCTCTGACAAAAAGTGTCCATTGGCCCAAACCGATCCTATGACTAGTTTTCGAGTTACAGGGTGTTAAACTTCAAAAATGCCACTTTTTTGTAACCAGATTTCTCATAAATGACCTATTTTATTCGCGCTTTTTGTAGAAAACATGATTTATAGATTATTTACCATTAATTTTTTTAAGTAAGTTACTGTGGAAACTGGTTAATTACAGGGTAGTTCGGAAATAAGTAATACAGTTTTTTTCTTAAATCTTTTTTTTTTATGACAGCGTTAAATGAACGAAAAAATATAATTTCACAATGCAAATATAGTGCAAGTAATTGCTTCTGGTTGATAAATCCCATTTTATACAGGGTGACTCATAAATATGATTACAGAGGGTATATATTGTTTTTCAGCTTTATCGAGTCACCCTGTATAAACGATGTATCCTGAATTTTCTTTATTACATTAAGTACATGTACGACCTGTCACCCTATGTCATACATGGTGTTAAATCGATTGCAGAAACTTTAAAAATTGGCAAAGTAGTTTTTTGTGCAACCCTGTATTTTAAAAGTTTCTCCGTCAACTTTGTAAATTAATACATTTTTAAATTAAGAAAAGTTCAGTATTTAACTGAGCAAAATTTTGTTTTAATTCTATGACCAGTTTTTTGAAAATATTAATCCAAACTTACTATAATTAAACGATTTTTTAATATCTATTTTGCTGGTCTGGAACTGCCTTGGAATACTTAATAATCTTGTAACCCGCAACAATCTAAAACTAGCGTGGGTACCGGGACACCAAGGTATCCAAGGAAATGAAAAAGCTGACGTACTCGCCAAAGAGGAATCAGATCTACCATTTACAGGACCCGAACCTGTATTTGGGCTAAGCAAAACCTCTGCCCGACAGGTAGTGAACAGATGGATATTCACTAAACACCAAATTCGCTGACAACAGATAAGAGGACACAGAAGCAGCTAGCTTCATGTTAATGGGACTAAACCCACGCATGGCCGCTGAGGTACTACAGCTTGCAAGGCCTCAGATATTAACCGTCGTGGGATTACTAACGGGGCACTGCTTGCTAAAACACCTTCATGTGATGGGACTACTCAATGATTCTACCACGTGTAGACTACATGGAAGAGGAAGAGACCTCGTATCATGTTATCTTGGAATGCGAAGCTCCCGCTAGGCGGCTATTTACTCTTTTCGGTCTAAAATCAGAAAAAACGCCCAAGAACCTAGTAAAACTTACCAAAGGCACAGGACTATTCCAACGATAGTACCTGAATACGAGGAAAGCAGGAGAATACAATAGACCCAAGAAGCCGCAGTGGTATGTGCCAAACCTAACCTTGCCTGCTTATACACGACAAAGATAAAGATGCTAATATGTATATGTGTATACAGACTTAGCAAAATCAAATATACAGGCCTTATTGTCAGCTATAATACTCGGCGATTGTTTATACTTGAGACGATTTGATTTATTACGACGTCACTGATTGAGTCATTAAATCTTACGAACGATGTACAGATGGTTATACAATGCAGCATCGATGTTAAATCGCTCTTTGTCTTACATAAACAATCGCCGAGATCTGTTGCTAATTCACGACAAAAAAAAAGTAATTGGGAAGATGTTAACAGCTTCTTAAAGGAACGTCTTAAGACACTAACATCTATTTCGCGACATCAATTCGACAAAAGAAAAACAACTTTTCACAATTCTTTTTAAATTGAGGCTTGGTATATCCCATACCTTTTTACAAATAATATTTAATTATTGCATTTAGAAAATGACCAGTAAAATTATATAACTAGGTAAATTATCATTATTCCAGAATTTTGCCCCATATACTGCATTCGCCAATCAATTGTATATTTCTATTCCAAATCTTCCTAAAGCTATTCTTTATATAAATTGCACATATAACAAAATTGAGAAAATTAGTAATTTTCGAATTTTGCGACAATCTTATTGTTTACAAAAAAAAAGAACATTTATTTAAACCTGAACTAATCGTCTCGCCAAAAGTATACATATTAACAAATAATGGCCCTTTCTTTCCTAATTCAAAGAATAATGATGCATATTACGCAGAGAATTCCAATAGGTATTATGCAGAGAATTCCAAAATGACATTATAAGAACTTGGTTTTAGTTATTCGGTTCTTCTTTTTAATGATCTTTTACTTATTGTTCACATTCTTTCTTTTCTAAATCACAACGAAAATCAGTACACAAATATTGCTGCTAATTAATCACGTCTGATTTCAAGTACGAGATGGGTAGTGGAGGCAAGAAACCGTCATTTAAAGTAAATTTTTAAGTTTTGCCTCCAGTCGATCCTAGAATATCATGCTGCCAATTTACATGACTTTTACTACATCAAGCAAATATTAAGCATCCATCTGCACGTTTGTTTAAATATATTGAGAATATCAAAAATAAGATAATTGAGGAAGATCTAGATAATGGTTCTGAACTAATATTAGGTCAAATATATTTTTGTTGCACCTTATAGATACTTCATTATTAGTTTTTTTTACTGTTCTCGTAAAAATGAATTGATAGCAGACCCTGCTTTTAAATTATTAACATTTTCATGTGTTATTTAAAAATAAACCTTGAATATATTTTTTTCATATAGCTATCACCAATTGTTATTGCAACTAACCATCACATAACCTTAATATTCCTTTGATACTTCTATCTCTAATTCTGTCTATTTTTTTTGTTCCTATACATCTTTTATGCTGTCTGTATACACATATATATTAGCATCATCCAGTATTCTTAAATAATGTATTTAATTATATTTGATGATTTGCAAAATATATATTAAAAAATCGTTTAACTATAGTAACTTTGGATTAATATTTCAGAAAAACTGGTCATAGAATTACAACAAAATTTTGCTTAGTTAATTACTAAACTTTTCTTAATTTAAAAATGTAATAATTTACAAAGTTGACGGAGAAACTTTTAAAATACTTTGCTAATTTTTAAAGTTTCTGAAATCGGTTTAACACCCTGTATGTCATAGGGTGACAGGTTGTACATGTATTTAATCTAATAAAAAAAATCAGGATTCATCGTTTTTACAGGGTGACTCGTTAAAGCTGAAACGAATAAATACCCTTTGTAATCATATTTATGAGTCACCCTGTATAAAATATGATTCATCAACAAGAAGCAGTTACTTAAACTGTATTTGCATTGTGGAATTATATTTTTACGTACTTTTAAAGCTGTCATAAAGGAAAAGACTTTCAAAAAAAAAACCGTGTTACTTATTTCCGAACTACCCTGTAATTAACCAATTTCTGCAGTAACTTACTATAAAATATTAATGCCTAATAATCTATAAATCATATTTTTTACAAAAAACGCGAATAAAATAGGTCTTTTGTGAGAAATCTGGTTACCAAAAAGTGGCATTTTCGAAGTTTAACACCCTGTACCTCGAAAACTAGTCATAGGATCGGTTTGGGCCAATGGACACTTTGTCAGAGCATCGAGTTCTATAACATATCAACGTTTTAGAAAATTTGACGGAAAGCCATTTTTCCATAAGAAAGGTCCTGGTCCAGGTACCAACAAATTATTTTGCCAGTACTAACTAACCAAGAAGATATAATTAGAACTAATTTTTGATTTTGAGGTTTCATTACTTATTATACAAATTTGTTTGTGTTTAAAACATTAGAAAATTATTAAGGAGGGGTTTAAGATAATTACCTACACTAATTTGATTTTGTCACATATTATAAAATTATTTAGGTAAAGGGGCTGGAGAAGGATAATTCCATGGGTAGTGCTCAATTCGAGAAAAATTTCGCAGGTACCTAAGGCAACCCTTGCAATATGATTTTTAGAGTGCCCAGTTCATGCACGCCCCACAAAAAGCCAGTCTGAAATATAGTGGCATTCTTGTTTTCTACAATATATATTATTTTAATAGGTACTAGGGGGTTGGTGGCTGAGTGGTTATAGTGGGTACTTGCGAATTCAAGGGTACGCTGTTCGAATCCCACCGTTCGCCGGGATTTTTTTTATTTGAGGATTTAAAAATAATTCTGCTGCCAAGGTAGAATTCCTTACTCCGACCATTCACTGTTGGGTTGTAATTAAGATTGCTGTTCCTAAGTGGAACCTGGAAACAGTAATCCTATCTAATTTGGTAGATACTACAACAGTCATTAAAGGAAAAAGATACTATCATTAATACATGCCCCCTCCCCATAGCCCCCCTGAAGCCGCCCTTGATATTAAAGTGGAAATTAGCATAAACACATAATCAAACCTGTTAGAATATAAGTATTAAAATACAAAAGGGGAATTTTATTTAGTTTTACAAGAGTAACTTTTCCTTGCTTTTAAATTTGAAAATGTTTGTATTACCTGATTAGTGTCTAAGATTTTTAAAATATCTGAATTTATTAGTAATACGGCATAAAAATTTAGCTTTACTTGCGCAATTGAATTACGAAGAAACGTTTTGCACCCGTTTTAGCTTGAAAATTATAGAAAAATCGAAGGCATTCATTTACATTGAGAATGAACATGTTATTTTTGTGTAACAATTTCACTAAATCTTCAGAAGATTCAAATTTAATTTTATCCCTTAGGTCATTTAAGAGTTTTTTAAAGTAAATGCACCCTTTAGGAAAATATATGTTGTACATATATTTTTCTTTTATAATTTTTGTGCATTTAATACTATAGCTTCGTACTTAATTTTTTTTAATTAAACAAAAATTCGAACTGAGCTGAAAATGTTTTGTACACTTCAGATCTATAAATAATTTTTGTTTGAAGATTATCAAGGATTAGTGCTTCGTCGTTATATGAATTTTTCGTTGGCTTTTCCTTTAGCTTCAAACTCGTTTCTTAGATATTGAAATTAAGTATTGAGCCAATGCAGATCAAAAGGTTAGATATAATACTTATTCATATTTTCTTATTTAAGAGTCTTATTTACATCATTTTTTCGGCGTAAAATATCCAACCAAAATGTTAAAAGAATGCCTTTTTTAAGATGCTCTAATTTCACGGCAAAGTTCAACTCTCACAAACATTTTTTCTTCTCTATTTTGAGATATTTATTCTAAACCTCTTTTTATTGATGCATAACCAGCATGTAGTGTTAATTCTCCCTGCGCGCCGCCCCATTTACCAATTTACGATTTGCCGCCCGGTTCTATAGCACCAAATAGCCCCCATTTTCAGACAGACACATACATAAAATTACAAAGTTTAAATGAAAAAATGAGGATAAAAGATCCAGTAACAAGACGTAGACATAAATATTTAAAATTGAAAATAGATAATTATACAAACGACGAGAAATTTAATTTCGTAAAATGTTTAGGTTATTACTTTCCTATCTGTATACAGATAAGGAAAGTATTCGCTCCGTGCGAAGTCATGGAAAGGGAAGCAAAAGCGATACTAGCGCTAGCTGCGGATAATTCGTGCATTTTAGGGCGATATTTTGTAATTTTGGCATATCAAATACACGTATACATTTTACTTTTTTTCAAAAAAAGTAGGTAAAAACAATACAATAAGCAACCGGAGTTGCTGTGTTGAAAATTGTACAAATACTAGCAAAAAAACAGTGAAACATATAAAAAATTTCAGTAGCAAAGTGGAAATTAAATCAAAGAAATAAATGGATAGATATACAATAAGAAGAAAAATTACCTTTGTTTTTATAATAATAACCGTAATGCTGGAAATAGTAGACATCAGAAACTTGAAAGGTTTTAAATAAACAATAAATTATCATTTTACGATGTTCTTTAATATCCTCTTATTCTTAAATGTTTATTCAGCAAGGACTAGATTCAAGATTTCTGCCTTTGATTATTATATGTGGTTGGAACGTAATTTTGTAACACTGATGTGAAATCAGTTTTAATCATTCATTCTGTTTTCTTTCAAACAAAAATAAAAATATAAGTAACGATCCTTTTTTATACATTTTAACTTGACAATATTATTAAATGGTATTTTTTTATTTTGACAGAATTGCCTAATTCTTCAATGAAAACTTATTAGACTTAGGCATCTTCTCATACATTTTCCAGTAAATACTGTTGCCTGCCTATATTTTATTATTGATTTTTATCGATTATACATAATTTTCTTTAATTTAAGCGATAAAATTATATAATAATAATAATAAATTAATGTTTTACTTGTTTTACAAATCCATATTCTTTTATTAAAACTAACATATATACTTTTTAATTACGAATTCTATTAAAAGTTGCATTTGTCAGTATACGCAGAAATAGTCCATTCGTATTAAAACGAATTGGCGCTGCTGTCGCGCACGGAGCGAATGGGAATCATTATTTTTTTCGACCTCCATTTTTTGACAGATTTTTACGTTTTGGGGTCCCCTGAATCCGTTTTGACTATTTTCGGAATGATGTCTGTGTGTGTGTGTGTGTGTGTGTCTGTGTGTCAGTTTGTCAGTGTGTGTGTCTGTATCCACCATAACTCATGAACCGATACAAAGAAAAACACCAAATTTTAAACTTAAGTTTTATTTCGGCCTAAGGTGAAATTATTAAATTTTGAACAAAGGCGGAACATTTGGGGGGTACTTTATGGGAGGCCGTTTTTATATTTTATGGAATATATTTGGTATTTATGTTTGGAGAAGAAAATTGTGCAGATAAAAATTACTTACAATAGTATTATCTATAATTTTGGTTCTGTACAATTTTTTTTAAATGGTCCGTATTCGAGAAATTTGACAAAATGTAATAAAATTCAAATTTTTAGGAAAATTGTTTAAATAAAAGTTATTTGTGATATCGATCTCTATAATTTTTGTTTTTTATACGATTTTTCTAAAATGGACCGTATTGAAGGAAAATTGCTAAATTTAAATTTTTCAGTATTTTCGTTTTCAATGAATATTTATAGAAAAATGTTTCGAGTTAGATGTATGTGGAAAATGTATATATTTAGTTTATTCTCTAAACATTTATAGAGGTGCTGCAATAGGTTGAACAAAATAATCGGGAAAAGCCTCTAATAACTAGATAGGAAAGTCATGTGTTGGACACTTCAGATTTTTTTTATAAACAATGGATAGGTATTATTATTAAAGGTATTATAGTACGTAAAATTATGTATTATGTGTAGTTTTCATATTATTATGTATTATGTATATTTATGTACTATTATTGAAGTTTTTATTATATGTTGAATTTATTTTAAAAAAATGTACTTATTTATTGAACTTGTAATAATAAAGTAGTTTTTAAATGAATCAGATTTTTTAGTATTAAATAAAATTTTCTGTTATAATCGCTTTTCGTTATTAATTTAGTATTTTTTTTAAATTTAACCAATCTTAGCTACTATATTTAATCATATTTTTTTTTTAAATCAATAGTCTTTATCCCATTATAGAGCTTGATATTAACTTAAAATTTTTCGTTTTTGACTTATCGTGAGTAAAAAAAAACAATAACATAATGGACTAAAAAAAATAGGTACATTAAAAGAATAATAAAAGTCAAAGTTTTGAAAATTATTTAAAAGGTATATCAGTGCCTCGGAGGTAAACTGCACTATGTTCTAGTCAACTTTTCAGTAGAGCAGACTGAATGTTGTTTGGACACTTTTTGTGTTCAATATTTACATACCTATATCAATTATGTTTCTACAAGAAATGCAGTTAGCCCCAATTATTGTTACAATATGTATTGTTTACTAATAATCTAACAATTCAAACTTTTTTTTCATAAAACTAAATTGTTGGTTTTTGTAACATATTTCTATGTTCTGATAACAAATTTTTTATGACATAGTGACATATACCTCCAACATGCCTCTATAAGTAGTACGACTAAGGTGAGACTGAAAAAGTGTTGTTTAACTTGTAAGATTATTGAACATAGGTAGTGTTATATTTTTGTTTTATCAACTTTTGTTGTGACATCACTATATATGGTATATTATAACCCTGGAAAGGTCTAGATGAGCTGATTTTAATAATATATCCATTCTAAAACTGCACTATATTGACGTAGTTCAGTTTTCCTCCCTCTGTAAATATTTAATTTATTCTTGATTTAATGTAGGCCCATGCAATATTTATTTTTTATATTGTCTTTAAAAAAATAATTTTAGTTTGGCTCCCATTTTAATTTTTTTATCTGTATACAGAAAAGGAAAGTATAGGAATCATGATTTTTTTCGACCCTGAGTTTTCGACGAATTTTTACGTTTTAGGGTCCCCAGAATCCCTTCTGACTATTTTCGCGATGATGTCTGTGTGTGTGTGTGTTTGCGTGCGTGCGTGTGTATGTGTGTATGTGTGTGTGTGTGTGTGTGTGTGTGTGTGTGTGTGTGTGTGTGTGCTCGCGCGCCTGTATCCACGATAACTCATGAAGTGATACAAAGAAAAACACCAAATTTTAAACTTAGGCTTTATTCAAGCCCACGGTGAAATGATTAGATTTTGGGCAGATTCGGAACATCTGGGGGTTACTTTATAGAGGGTCGTTTTTATATTTTATGGAATATATTTTTGTTTGGAGAAGAAAATTGTTCATATAAAAGTTACTTTTTATATTATTCTCTATAATTTTTGTTGTTTAAAAAATTTTCCTAAAATGGTCTGTATTCGAGAAAATTTTAACTTTGGAGACGTTTTTTCTGTAACAATCGTTGAAATACTTTCGATTTATTAAAGCAATTTTATTTAGACAGTTTTTAAATAAACACAATTTAAAATTGTCATATAATGGGGATTTATAATGTAGTTAAATGGAAAATCAAGATAAGATCAGATAGAATGAAGTAGAAACACAATTTTACTATATGACAAGTAAACGCACTTTTAGTATAGTCACAGCATCTTCTTTTTATTCTATATCAATAATTAGAAGGAGTTGTATGCCCCGCCCTACTTTGTGATGTCACGATTTGATTATGTGCGATGCCCAAAATGACGTGATTTAAGTGATTTTATGAATACACATTGCTTGTTTATCTGATCTGTTGACGTGTTAACCTCTCTTTTTAGTTACAAGCTTTCACAAAAGTCTCTCGCTCCCGCACTTACTCAGAGAAGTGCACTACAGAGACGTGATTAGCCAAAGTGCAGTGGCGTATCAAAAAATAGAGATTAACACTTATGAAAACAATAAAATTAATAAAATTGAATTTATATTTTTATGTTATTTATTTTAAAATAATGTGTTTTTATAAAATGTAACTGTGTGTTAGCTGCACAAAAAACCAATGGAAATATCGACCCTTATTATGAAATCTCGTTAAATTCACTCCTCAGCTAACTCTTGAGTTTGGATTTCGACAAAATTATATTATGAAAACTGAAATGGGTTTAATAAGGTATTGAAAATTGAATAAAAAAATTTCATCAAACGTCCACGTATAAAATTTTGATTAATATAATTTAGAAATAAATTTTATATTTCTTTTCTAAATGTTTGTAAAGAAAAGGATTTTTGATTTTTATGAGTTGTCGGTTAGTTTTCTAAAAATAGCATATTGAATTTTATTAGTTATACCTATAAGTTTTGATACTTTAATTTTCTTATATGTATAAACCCAACAATATTTTGATATTAATATTTAATTTCTTCAATTTTTGATAAATTCTCAAATATTTTTGGTTCTTTTTGGTTTCATTCTTATGACATAAATAAATACTTTACACGGCCAATAGTAAATAATTTATTTCATGAATAATGTCGTTATATAATATATTTATTTAAATTTGTAAAATTAAATATAATTATTTAATAATTTAATACTAGTACAATCAACTGCGTGATTCTGAAATTGGAGTGTTTCTTCATAAACTGTAAATAAATTGGATGCATTGCATAAATTTTATTATAGTCACTCTATGAATATAAAATTGTATAATTATTAATTCAATAATTACCAACTATAAACATGACTAACCTTGACATTTTCAATTATTTACAATTTTAATAAGTACTATTGTTGTGGGTATTGATACTTGGTTAGGTATATATAATTCAGGATGCTGTTCTGTATTTCCCCGTTTAAAATGGTAATTTTCTACATCATCTCCGGACATTTTCAAAAACGGTCTCAAAATTCTTGACACTTTAAAAAAATGGTATTTCGGACTTCGATCATATATTAACACGTTCACTGTCCTACGACCCATATATGGGTCGTAACAGTGGTGGCTTGTTGCTAAAAAATTGGGGGTTCACAATGATGGAATATTGGTCTAAGTACAGATTTAGGTAAAAAACTTTTAGTGTTTTGGAAAGGTATTTTATAAGAACTGAAAGTTTTTTACCTAATTCTGTACTGAGATCTATATTCTGTCATTGTGAACCCCCAATTTTTTGGTCACAAGCCACCACTGGGTCGTAAATTCATTTACCTATAAGTCCTGCGAACCATATCTGGATCGTAAATGTATGTTTTGTTATAACTTAATATTAAGAAGGACGTGTCAGTAAATTATGGCTTTCTTTAAGTAGACTCTAGGAAAAAAAATTACATTTTGGTAAAAAAACATTTTAATGTATCAAAAAATAACCGAAATACGGCATATCAATAATGGGGTTACAAAATAATGAAAATATTCTTATTAAAAGTGTATAAAAAGGAAACAGAGGGAAAATCAATGATTTTCTGCGTTTTCTCAGTTTTTTTACATGCTTCTTTTGAGTATATAAGAGTATATAAGAGTATTTCCCAAAACACCCATGACAGCGTTTTCTATATATTTTGTCATCGCTACCAGTGATAACTCTTCTAGCTGATGGGCTCCCTCCTCTTGCTTGTTTTCCTCATGCTTTTCTTGCCATTTCATCTTTTTATTTGTTTTGAGAAGGCTGCGAATAAGAGATTCTCTAATTTTTATCATTGATGACTGATCTTTCACAGGACGCACAGAATTATAAAAAATAAAAGTATTGACAATGAATGTCCTACAAGTGTAATAACTAGATAATTAGCCAGAAATGTCTACCCCCTGCTTTCCCTTGTTATACTCTATTATAGCTAAGAGTTATTTTATCTTCTCCATTTTTTTCATTTTCATGGCACGTGGAAAGCATATGGACATCACGTTAATTGTGCCACCTGAAGATTGTTATAAAATTATTTTGTTTGGCAATTATCTGTCCTTTTTTAGTTTGCAGTTGACTACATCCCCGTCGGCTGTTATGTAAGACTTTTTATTTTAATTTGAGCTGTGTCCAAACCGTTGGAGTCTATGCCGGTCAGCGTAGCCAGGTATGGGTTGATATTTTCTGGTGGCGGCGAAGCCGCCACCCTACGAGAAGGCGTTGCTTCGTACTTATAGCATTGTGTTTACGGTATAGGGAATGGAGGGTTTTATAAGCATCAACATTTTCTAGCCTGTCATCGCAATCGGTTGCGTTCACGGTATAGGGAATGGAAATATGCTTACCGTCTAGCGTCCCTAGACAGTTTGGAAAATTCCACAAGTTCCAAAAGTCATTTGCAATCGTTTTCCATTTCTCTTCGGTTGGTATGGGTATGTATTCTTATAGAAGGTTTGATATTATAGCAGTACAAACATCCCTTAAAATTTTTTGGACAGTGGATAACTGAAATGAATCTCCTGTTGCTAAATATCTGAAAAGAAAAAACATCTAAGTATGAAGAGGTTGTCGACGACAAAATCTTTGAAGATAAGAACTGCTCTATTTGTAGTTTCGGTTTTGATTAACACAACTATTTTTTTCTAATAAATATAAGAATAGATATTTATTTCTGTTTGACCTAACTGTATTTTGTGATATTATTATAGATACTTATAAGTTATATATAAGTACAGCTTGTATTTATATTTCTTTCAGTTGAGTGTAGTATGTGAATACTACCTCGAATCCTTGACTGTAGGCGGATCGTGAGCGTAGTGTGACCTGAGCGCCTAGTGAGAATTGGCCTTTATTTATTTATTTATTTATTTGCATTTCATGATTTTGACATAACCTACCATTTGAAACAGCAAAGCAAAGCAAGTTTTTTGATAAACTATGCAGTTCCTTATTATTTTGCAGAGTTGAATTCCATTGAACTGATCTGGTCACAATTAAAAGTTCTGGTTTTCGAAATAATACAACATTTAAATTACCTGATATGCAAAATTTGTTCTTCAAGTCAGTGTTAGATGTCAATGGAAAACATTGGACAAAATGTATCGTTCATTTTAGAAAGGTGGAAAATATTCATTTTGGAAAATGGATATAGCAATGGAAAACTTAATGGACCCTATAATAATAAACCTCAGAAAAGACAATGATAATGATAGTGAAGACAGTGACTTTTAAAGACAGTTCTTAAACTTTTAATTTTTTTTTAATTTTCGATTGTGTTACTTTTAATGCCAAAAGACTAAAAGAAGTTTAATCACATTAACAACATATAACCTCCTTGTTATTTATTGGTTAAATTTAATTCGTTTAATGTTAAAGTGCAATAATTTTGTCAAAATCATAAGACTTATTTTTATTTTTTGTAAATAATATAACATGTTTTATTCAAAATTTAACGAAGTAGGTATATTCGCTTCATGAGTAACGGCAACGCCAAATAAAATATGTACTAAAGGGTGATTTTAGGTATATTGACAGTATTATTTTTAACAGAATTTGTAATTAAAACGTGTATGTTTTGGTTTTAATAAAAGTATATTGATTCATAAAACAAGTGAAAAGATTCATATGTTATATATTTTTATTACTTCAGCTAAAGAAAAGTAAGTATATTTAATAAAAAAATTATTAAAACATGTGCACAGAATAGGTAATTAACAATATTTACGAGAAAGTGTTTGAAGAGTTGCCTAATTAAATAAACAAACAAAATAAAGAGAGACTCTTGTAAATCGGCTAACTGCCTTCCGTGACTACCACTAGTTGGCTGGCGTGTACATTACCGTAAAACTACTTTTATTTGATTTTCTTTGGGATTTTTGAAAATTGACTGATATGATATATGAATTTAATAGTAAATAGTTAAAAAACAGTGAATATAATAAGTTTTGAGACCGACCTGTTTATGAAAAATTGGCTATTATGTTGGAATATAATCGTGAATAGTGGGGTAATAGGAAGTATAACAAAGTGTCAAAGCTGAACTATTTGGACAATTAACAGAAGCAGATTTCCTTAAAATACCTTTAAAGATAATATGTTATATTGTTCTTATAATTAGGCTAATTTGGAACAATTTAAGTGTTTTAAAATTTTACATCAATTTTATGGTTACAATATACAATTTACAATTATTTTCAGTTTCAAAAATTGTTTTTAACGATTTTTCCTTTACTTTCATTATTTCTTAATCTAATTGGGACCAAATTTTGACTAATTTAAGTATTCAAAAAAGTTATATTTTCGATTATCATTTAGAATTTAAAATTTTAAGTGTTTGGTTTAAAAAGTTCTGATTATTTAAAAAAGAAATGGTAAATATATAGAGTAACCCCAAAAAGTTGGTACATAGCTTAAATATAACCTCTCTTAGCTCATCAGCCAGCAGATGTAATGTAGTTGACAGCATCGTCGAGAAGTACTTCACTTATATCGGCTGGTGTTAGCCGATACTCGACGAACACAAATAAATGGAAGCATCATAAGAGATGCTTCCGTAGCAGTGTTGCCAATCTAGTACAATTGTTCTAGATCTAGCACATTATTTAGGAATCTGGTACTCTAGTACACTCGAAGCAAAATCTAGTACTTTTTCTTTTTTAGCCTGTTTCCATTTGACGGGTAAAATATATTGTTGGGTTCTTCCTTGCTTGTGTTCGTTATCGATGAAAGCTTTTTTGCCCTTCAATGAACCAAACTATCACAATTCGAAAAATATGGTACATTTTATAGAATCCGGTACATTTTTATGGAATCTGGTACATTTTTCAGACAAATCTGGTACATAACAAAAATATATTCTGGCAACACTATTCCGACTAGTCAGAATGCCTTGCGGTTGGACGGATATTTGATCTAGTCAGAGTTAAGTATTTGTTTGCTGTAATGTTGTCCGGATAACTTTAAAGCTCCTTGGCAACTCTGCAGCTGCTTGTGCCATCTCATCTTTCTTTTTTAATTTTACAAGGAAATATTCTTTAATTAGGTTTGTCACTACCAATATTGTCAGTCTGTTGGAAGGGCCTGGTTCAAAAATTATTTATTTGTCTGCATTCTTGGCTGGTAAAACAGCAAGAACTTTAGTTATTAGTGTGACCTTTGATCCATCTTAAGATGACTACATTGTTGATGGATACTTCGGCCAAAGCTTTATGACATTCTAGTACTAGCTTTAAGTTAGTTCGTGATCAATCCACGATGAGTAGTGCTTGTCTGCTATCTGTATAGATAAGCATCTCTCTTCCAGTGATATTTTTTTTTGTATTTTTTTTTTGCTGCTATGAGAATCTCCGTGAGCTCAGTTTGAACTATACTGGCACTATTGCTTACAGTCAATTTTATGTTTAGGTTTAAAAATCTGGAGTATATTCCACATCCCAAGCCATGTTCTGTTTTATAACCCTCAGTGTAGACATGAATCGCACCTGCCACCTCTGGCTCTTCTATTTGTTCCGTCAT
This sequence comes from Psylliodes chrysocephalus, assembly GCA_927349885.1. Lineage (NCBI taxonomy): Eukaryota > Metazoa > Arthropoda > Insecta > Coleoptera > Chrysomelidae > Psylliodes > Psylliodes chrysocephalus. Next base: position 40,522,651 of record OV651821.1, read on the forward strand.
AACGTTATATGGCTTATGGAAGATATACCTCGGTGAGATGAAATACATGTTCGCTTGAAGCAATGAAAGAATTTCGAGCACCTCCATTCAAACGCGACGTCTCCTTACACCAGATCCTATATCAGGTTTTATCCCAACCATTCGGACCCTTTTTATTGTCACCAGAGTAACTTTCTTGATGTAAATATCAAGGGAAGTGAGACTAAATTAGATTAGATTTAAAAGGAGTTAAACATTATTTGTTCTTTTCCACAGCGATCTTTTTAGATCTATTGTGGGACTTCGTTGTTTAGAGTATGTCGTCTAGCTTGTTCTTTTTTTATTAGACAAAGTAGCTTTGACAGAGGTTTCTACATGTTGTTGCGTGCGTTTGGCTTTTGTTTGCCTATTGTTAGAAACCTCAATCTAGCCAGGCCTTCACACTGGTACAGGACGTGGCCAGACCCTGCACATTGTTGCTTCTTCTGCTAGATTGATGACAATCATGTGCCTTCTTAAGCGATAGTGTCTGGTAAGAAATACTACTGTTGTCCTAACGATTTGGCGTTTTTAAACCAGTAGGGCTTTCTTGAACTTGGCCTATCTCAGTCTTAGATAGTGGTTCCAGCATTCCTAAGACTTTTTTTGCGTCCGTTGTTTGGTGCGTGTCTTTCACAATGCCTTAGCAACTCCATAGAAGGGTTCTGGGCCTGTCATAGTCTTATTCTCCTTATCCTCCTCGGGCTAATTCGTCGTCCTTTTCGTTGTTCTGATATCCATCATGACGTTCCACCCTGTCTAAGGTCGCCTTGTTTTTACTACTTAGCTGTAACAGGTCTTCTAGACAGAGGGAGTAAGAAAGTGAGACTAAAAATGACTTCGATAACTCTGGTTGATGTGGTTTTTATGGCTCCTGTTTTGTTGAGTCATGTTGTCCTTTGAATTTGTTCTAGTTTTTAGATAGCTGTCAATTGTTGTGTTTTTAATACCAAGGCAACTGCACCATATATTGGTATAGGTCTCATGATGGCCGTGTAAGTCCAAGTAACGACTGTAAGGGAGAAACTCCCGGTGTGCCCAACGGTTTGTCGGCGTTCATATGCAATGTATGCTTTTTAGAATCTGTTTTGTATGCATGAATTCCATGTTAACTTGCTGTCAAAGGAGAGACAGTTAAAAAATAAAATGATTTAACCCAACTTACCTATATCCAAAATCTTCTGGTTAAATCAGTATATGGCATTAAAGAATTTTGGAAAAAAATTAAAACACCCACCCTTTGACATGTACCTAGATTAGATTAGATTAGATTAGATTAGATTAGGAGTTGGACGTTATTTGTCCTTGTCCACCGCGACCTTTTCAGATCTATTGTGGGACTCCGTTTGTTTTAGAGTATGTCGTCTAGCCTGGTCTTTTTTATTAGACTTAGTAGCTTTGACAGTGGCTCCCGCATGTAGTTGCATGCAATTGGCTTTTCTTCGCCCAATGTTAGAAACCTCATTCCAGCCAAGCCTTCACATTGGCACAGGACGTGAAATGATGTTTCCTCTTCTTCTTCACAGAACCTGCACAAAGTTGCTTCTTCTGCTGGATTTATGACACTCATGTGCCTTTTGAGGCGACAGTGTCCAGTAAGAAGGCCTACTGTTATCCTAACGATTTGACGTTTTTGATCCAGTAGGTCTTTCGTAAACTTGGCCGATGGTTCCTTGATGAACTGTTTGGCCTGTCTCAGTATTGGATAGTTGTTCCACCATTCCTGAGACTCTTTTTGCATCCATTGTTTAATGGATGCCTTGCACAATGCCTTAGCGACTCCACAAAAGGGTTCAGGGCCTGTCATGGCCTTATCTGAGCCTTCTCGGCCTTCGTCGGCCTTTTCGTTGCCCTGATATCCCTCATGGCCTGGAACCCAGGCTAAGGTCACCTTATTTTGACTACTTAGCTCTGTCAGGTCTTCTAGACAGTCTTTCACCAGTCGTGATTTGATTTCTGGTGAGAGAATTGCCTTTAGAGCTGCTTGGCTATCAGAGTATATGGCAATAGTTTTGCCTGATACTTGCTGATTTAATATTTCTCTTGCACAGTGTTGTATGGCTATTAGCTCAGCCTGGAACACTGTTGCATATTTTCCTAAGCTTAGTGAAATCGTCGATTTCGACTTAAGTCCATAGATTCCAGCACCGGCTCCTTCCTTGGTTTTTGAACCGTCTGTGTACCAGACGAGTTCAGCCTGTACGGGAGGTCCCTGTTTCCAGGATTCTCGGGCTGGTATTTGAATTTGAAAATTTCTTTCAAATTTGTACATGTACATGTACCTAACGAATATTACTAATTTGACGTTTAAAGATAGGTTTTCCGTTTAATTAAATAATTTTCAATTATAATGTATTCTTATAAAATAATTAATAATAAAATATCAGATCGGATTTAATAATAATAAAAAAAATTACGCTATATAGCGACTAAACCATATGATTTTAGATATAGATAAGTTGGTTTTTCTAATTTTGACATATAAAGTGATATTTCTTCCAATCGCAGCAAGTATCAAACTGATCTGCTTTACGCAACCATTTGCATAATGTTGAACATTATAAAATTGGTTACAAAAAATAATTATATAACCAGTTGCGAAAAGAAAACAATAAAAAATAAAACTTTTTTGGTTTTAAAATCAATGCATACATTATTATTGGAAGTTCATATCAAAGAAGGGTAGATTGACTTATAAAAACTAACAATCTAGTAATATTGTTGTTTTTGTCCTTATTTTTCATTCTAAATCTGTACAAAATAACTAAAATATAATACACTTTCTTGAAAACTAAATAATTTTAACAAGCAACTTAAACACACTACAATTCGTAGAGTATAAATAAATGTAATTTTCCAAATGAAATGAATGAAGTTACGCATATGCAACTAACAATACATAAAAGTAATATTGATTGCCTAGATGTCAGTAATGTTTACCAAAACACAATTTTATAAATAATGTGGTCAAAATTAGAAAACAATATTCTATGTAATACGTTATAAATGCCGTTTTATGCAACTCGTTCATGTTGCGGGACCTCACTCTGCTCATCCCGCAAATATTCACTCGAATTTAAGACATTTCGTAACTGGTTCCTGGTTCCATAAATAGCTATTAAATCGTCTTATTTTTATCCCAAGAATCTAGTAAGCTGTCCTAACGTTATTACAATAAAAAATATAATAAAAAAAATTATTCTCATTGTCTTGAACTCATGACTTTAAACGATTCAATAAGACAGTTGTTTTTGTTGAATTATAAAAATCAATTCTCATTATTTATGTAATCATGCGTTAAGTGTACATCTTTAATATTTGTGATTCATTATAAATAATGTATTCTATTGGTTTTAATGTACCTATCTTACTTTCTAATTATTTATATTCAGTAATTATTTATGCACATATAAACAGGTTTTCATGGTATGTAAATAAATATAAAGGATGTAGTTATTTGAGGAAGCGGTTTTGACATCAATTTTGGCGAATTTAAATTTAAAATTAAAAACATTGAACTTAAACGGTGTATTTTAGAATAAATTGAAAATCTTGCAAACCTTGAATTCCAAAAGCAACCTGGAGGTCATTAGCATACTACTGAACCTCAAGAATGTAGGTAGGGTGAAGTAAGGTATGTTCGTGATTATAGTTTTGTCGTTTGAAAGTAATGAAAATAGTTTGGATTTAGATTTTGGTATTTTTTTATTAAAAAACTTAGAAACTCTTCGTGATAGGATATATTATTTCGTGATATGGGGTAGGTATATTCGTGAGACAACAATTAGTGCTAAAAATTGTAAGATATGGTTTTATTATAGGTTACAAGTTACAATGTATCGCTTTATGCTTTAAATTTTAATCTGAGTAATCGCTGCTAGTACCAGCGCAACTATCGCACATAAAAACAGTATCTTCCTCGGATGCTTGACATTTAAGATGATATAGTACTAAACAGTAGGAACACTGTATCCACCGTGCTCCATTTTTCTTCTTACAATCTTCCAAGTAACTTCCTTCACAAACACCACACCTCCAGTCATGTTCATTGTCATTCTTCTGTTGGGGAACTTTCTTTTCAGAAATAGTCTTGGCTTTGGATGTAGATGACTTCTGAGTCTTGACGTTCATTGCAGATTTTACCTTGACTTTAGAGCTATTAGTACCTGACGTAGAAGGTTCGTTTAGTGAGAAAACATCATCAAAATCATTCAGACATTTAGCTTTCGAATCTCGTTTCCTTTGGTTTGCTTTGGCAGGAACATCGGAAGCACTGGGTGCAACTGGTAGAGACAATAACTGCTTCTGATCAGTTGTAGTGGCTGGCTCAGTTTCATCTGCAACAACTGGTCCTTGAGGAGCTGCTTTATTGGTAAGTAGAGACGGAGCAACAGCCTCTCTGGGAATAGCGTCTTTGTCAAATGGACACGCCCCAGTTTTTTGAAAGGTATTTGTGATATTGGAACGACAAAAACTTGCGATAAATGCTGGATTTAACAGAGAATGAAAATTTTGCCTGTTGGGTTTTTCTGTAGGATGTTCTCTCGTAAAATCGTTTAAAGTCTTAGATCAATTGGCCTTAAGAGATTTATACACGCCCACATCTAGGGGTTGAAGCAAATGAGATGTGTGCGACGGAAAAGTGAATAAATAAATGTCATTGTCTTTAGCTAGATAAATTATTGTGGCATTTATATGAGAGGCATGAGAATCCATCAGAAGGATACCAGGACGAGCTGGAGTAATTGATTTATTAAAGAATTGGAACCAATCCAGAAATAAATCAGTGTTGATCCAACCCTTAGGAGACAGTTTAACTAGTGTCTGATTTTAAATTAACATTCCAGCGAATTCCTTTAAAAATAATTAGGGGAGGAATCCATGTCCCGTCAGCACAGATACAACCAAGAAGTGTATGTGACTCACCCCTATCAGCATATGTTTTCTTGTAAATGTATCGTTTTCCAATAGACGTAATAACCTCACTGGGCTTAACGACATCAGATAGACCCGTTTCGTCGCCATTCCATATTCTACTCGGATGTTCTTTATGTTTAGCTTCTCCATGAGCACTTCTAGTTTTACAAAGTAGTCCTGTATTATCTCTGGATTACTCATAGAGGCGCGATAAGCTGCGAGATTTTCTGGAACGCGTAAAGCAAGATTTTACCTCTTCTTGAATTGTGACCACCACCATTTACTTGCAGAATTGTTACCTTTCTTGAGAAAATTTTCTCTACCAGATTCTTTTGCCAATTCGAAAGCTGTTTTTCTTACCATTTTAACTGTTAGACCAAAACCTAATTGAATATAGTTTCGTTTCAATTTCTGACGTCAGTGCATATGGCCTTCCTAGTTTTGCAACTTGTTGCTGGTTGTCTTGGTTTTTGACAAAAAATCTTTCAGCGTACTCCATGGTATCCCAGTCTCTTTGCTTGCTCTATAGATTGTCATGTTTGTTTCCTTTACCAGCTTCTATTAAATCAGATATTTCATAACTACGATATTTTCTTTTTTGTCTTCCATGTTAAAGCTGAAATTACAAACAATAGGTAAATTCGTAATAATAGGTAAGTTCGTGAAATGTTACATAAGGTTCGTAGTAAATCATAAAAACAAAACATTCTTAGAATATGGGGTAATTTTACTGCGTGCGAAAAAAGATATTTAAAATTCAACAACCCCAGCGTTTTAACATCTTCAGCACATGTAAAAAACGTAAGAAATTAGGTCCACGGAATAAGCAATTACGGTAAAACCAAGACAAAATTTGTAAATCGCATTTGACAGGCAGATTCCCCATTTCAGATAATATAATTGGTATAAATTTCATAAGCCTACCTTTCGGTAATTCCTCTTAAAACAGCAGATCTCTTTCTAGTTGCAAAACCCGCGAAAGATTACGACGTAATACGCACCCACATACTTTGATTTTCATTTACTACACGGAGAATGGTCGCACTGCGCAGCTTTCTGAGTGCCTTTTAAAAGGAGATAGAAAACTCCGACATTTTAAACCCTTATTACGTGTTGCCTTCATCGTGGCAATATTTTAATAAGTGCGTTTTAATCATCCGCTTCTGCTTCGAAATTGTCGGTTTTCTTGTTTTAATCTGACAGGTTAAAACGACTAAACCGACAATTCCGGAAGCAGAAGCGGATGATTAAAACGCACCTGATATTTTGCTTGCTGCTGTCAGTGTCAGTGAATATTATTTTTGAAGTCACAGTTTATTGCTAAAGAATCAGTTAGCTCACTCGGACCAGTTGAAAGTTCCAAAATAACATCCACTTCAGGGATACAAATTCAGGATACGCTGAAGACTGCTGTTTTATTATAGGCGGTTGTCATATATTGTATTATCCGAGATGCACAGTGTTTAAAGTGAAACATAGAGATCAAAAGTGCCGAGGCAGAGTGAGCGATCTGATTCTTTAGCTGTAAACTGTGTCACAGGGTTCAAAATGGCCGCGCCCTATGTTGGGCGTGTCGGACTTTTCTCTTGCCTCGTATAGTAATCAAAGTATGTGTACGCACCACATGTAAAAAAAGTTTTCTAATGACTGGTATGTTCGTGATATCCAAACGCGACAGGTTGCGCCATCTAGTAGCATCATACACCTTCCACTAGCCAAGGATTCATCCATCTAAAGCAATAGGCAACTTGCTGACAAATTTTTATAATTCTATCACGAACTTACCTTTGTCACGAAATTACCTTACTTCACCCTATATAATATATATTTCATTCATAGAAAGGAGGATATTAATATCGTTAAGGATTTCTGATCCTGATTCCTTAAACAGACAAATTGTCATAATAATCATTTTCCTGCATTTATAAATAATTACATTCAATAGAAATTTATTTTAATCTACCTACATGGTAGGCGGCATTTCCTGTATGACTTTAGTAATTATATTATTACAAGTTTTTTGGTATAATTGACATACATACCAGCCGAATGTTTATAACCGGTCATCCATGTGAATATTTTAATTACAGTTATTTAAAGTTTAATGTAACTTTGAGCTAAAGTTCTATCAAATTACAGTCTAATAGGAAAACTTCAAACGTGTTTTAAATAAATACGAGAGACTAGCAACAGTATTTGAATAAATCATAGAGGGTGTTTGTGATACTTCAAGGATACGACACTATTTTATGTATATCATGGAAATTGGTTGCGTGTAAACACTCAAAGTCAAATATTTCTTTAAACAATTAAATAACAAAATAACTATAATTATTATTATGAATAATTATCTCTTGTAAACTTCCCAGTGCTTGAATTACGAGGATGGGATGAATAATATCCATCATAATCTAAAGTATACTATGATTCTGTTCATTTGTGTTTTTTATTTATCATTAGTTATTCTGTGAAATACTCAGATATTGTAAGGTAAATAAATAATAATAGATAACTTAATGTCAAAAATGTACATTGTGTTTGTTTGAAATTAACATATACAAACTAGATTATAGGAGGAAATTGCGGGATTTGTTCACTTTCATCATCCAGTAGCGTATCAAATAAATATTAATAGAAATTCTCAGGATTTTTGATTATAATTAGCTTTAAGATATTTCAATTAGTGCCGTACGTATACCCCAGTTTCGTGGGTTCGGCATAACCAGGCCCGCGACTTCATAGAGCCCGCGGCCAGCGATTGGACAAAAAGAGTGCATTTTTCCATTATTAAGGTACTTCATAAGCAAGGCCGGTTTCTCAATTGGTTGATTTGTGCAGTAAACACCCCGTTAAATTTCATAAAAACACATTATTTTAAAATTACATAAATATTATAAAAATATAAATTTAATTTTAATATTTTTATTTTCATACGTTTTAATCTATATTTTTGGGTACATCATTGCTCTCTGGCTAATCGCGTCTCTGTCGCACAATGTACCTAAGTATACCGAGTCTGTGGCGCATTATGATGAGTGAGCCTAACACGAGTGAGACGATTTCGCGAATCCATATAGCTAAAAAGAGAATACAACACGCCTACAGATCCTTCAAACTGTCAAAGTACACATTAATTGGCGCGCCGCTCACAAACAAGGTTACCAAACCAGTGTTGCCAGTCTAGTACATTCTGCGTGCATCAGTGTTCACGTGTAATATATATAATATATATATTGGGTTCGTTATCAATAAAGAGCCCCTTTTTTCCCTCTTTAATGAATTTAGATGTCATTGCAAATAGAATTCAAAAAATCTGGTACATTTAAGGAATCTGATACATTTTTTAGACAATCTGGTACATAACAAAAACATATTCTGGCAACACTGTATCAAATCAAACAAACTGTCGTTCAGTCGAGTAAGTGTTCTGTGGTTCAGTCATCCGTCATTTCTCTACTATGAAACAATAATTGACTTTCATCGTAAATGAAACTAAGATTATTTTATTTATTCTCATTTAAAAAAATGTGTTTAATTAAGAACTGTGATATTAATAAATTGAAAGTATGTGTGTCATTTCAACGATCGCTCCCGAAAAACTATAAGGCAAGGTAAATAAAAGTATTTTTAAACTTGTTGTTTTATTTATTATTATTATTATAAAGTTTTACGAATCTAATTTGTTTTATATTTTGTTTCAGTGTCTAAGACCATTTTAAGACTTCTTCAAAATGGTCTATTTTGTATCCAATTGTAAATACTATAAAGTAAGAATTAAGCAAAAATTTAAAATTTTTTCCCACAAAATCCGCTAAAAGGAAAAATTTATTTATTCTGATAAGATAACTACATCATTATGGAAATGTACAATAAACGTTTGATAAAGATAAAGACGCAAATGGTTTTTCACTTTAAAAGTCTGAATCGGAAAAATGGATCAACCAGTTGAATTTAATATACCTACTCATAATGAGAAACTAAGAAATGGTAGTACATTTAAATAGTTCATAAGTTATTTTTGCCTGTAATTATTATCAATCGTGTTACCCTCTAGTTTAGATTTTGTGTATACTAACCTGGTAAATTAGTTTACAGTTGATAATAAAGTATGTCTCGAAAAGAGCAATAAGTATCAAACAAATTTTGATTTTGATTAAGCGCTTAACAAGTCATATCCTACATATCTACATGCTCTGGGTCATCAATCGTATAAGTACATATTAAAAAATTAATATTCTATCTACAATTAAACAATAATTTGAAAATACAGATGAAGCCGATTTACCTATTTAGACAAAATACTATTATTCTATTATTTATTAAAACTTGGACATGCAACAGTCAGCCATAAGAGCAAGAATACTTTGGAATATGCTGTGAAATACACTAAGAAAGGGTCATAATATGGAGAATTAAGTGTGATAACATTTTACGATGTGTATCTTACTATTGTAGTTCACAGTCACAGATATCCAAGGGCGGATTTAGGGGGGACAAAGGGAGTTTTAGCCCCCCCCTGAATAATCTTCCACCTTAGAAACCTCTGCTGTAGAATTAAAAGTTCCTCGCATAGCATCTAGACAAACACAGCTGGTCAATATTCCAGTTTCAAATGCAGTAGATTACTGGAGGAAAGTGATTTTTATTCCTGTTTAACAAAATGTTAAAATGTTTTTCACTCAATGAATTAATTCCCAAAAATTTAGTGCTTTTAACGGACTATAATAGTCTTAAAGAAAAGATGACCCTAATATGCAAGCAGTTTTCAGGATTAATTAATAATGTTGAAAGTGAGAGCGCGAAATTGTTAGGTGAAGTACAAATTCGTCAAAAAACAATGGATAAAAATACATCTTGTCAAACTGAAACTGCTATCGAAACACTCATAAGCATGGACCAAAACTTTTATCCTACAATTACAAAATATTTACAAATTTTAGTAACCCTGCCAATATCAGTGGCTACTGCCGAAAGAAGCTTTTCTTCTTTGCGAAGAGTCAAAAGTTTGATGCATTCTCGTATGAAATAGGATCGTTTGGAAGAATCGGCCATGTTGCATATACATAGAGACATTGAAATTGAAAGGGTGATTGATAGATTTGCTAAGGAGTCTAGAAGATTACAATTTATTTTATAATTACTGTATTACTGCGTTTTTAGTTTTTTATTTTATGGACGTAATTTAACTATTTTTAGCATTTATTATTGATTTAATAATTTTGTTTTATTTTCCTAAGTATATGCTTTTGTATTCAAAATTTTTTTTGCATGTTAACTTTCTTACTATACTAATATTATTTTACAGTATATATGAGTATGATGTATCTCTATAAAACATAATTTCTGTATTAAAACGTATTTTTGAACATGATCGCCCTCCCCTCAGAAAAACTCTAGATCCGCCCCTGCAGATATCTATAAATGTTCAATTATGTGCTGCTATTTCAAACTTTTAGTATCAGTATCCTTTGAATATTATTGCTGACCTCTTTAAACTGTTTATTTTACCTTATACATTTTTTTTTTCTACTCTTTATACAGTATTCTGTGAAGAGTATTATAGGTTTACTTTGTCCGTCCATGTCACGTTTTGTGTCTGCATGATAATTCAAAAACGAGAAATGATTGATATTTGAAAATTTTAAGCAAAAATGAAGCTCTTTAAGGGGACAAAGCCTATTGATTTTTAACAAATCTGATTGAAAATAGAGGGTTAAGATGGGTTGAAATTAAAAAAAAATCCTAAATTAAAACGATATCAACATGAAATTTTAGGTAAAAATGAAGATTTATAAGAAGATAGAGCCTATTGATAATAACAAAAAATATGAATATATTGGGGAGTTAAAGGGGGTTAAAATATTAAAAAGAAAAATGATATATCAACTTGAAATTTTTAGCAAACATCAAGCTCTAAAAGGAGAAGAAGCCCTTTATTTATAAAAAAATTTGATTAAATATGGGGGATTTAAGTAAAAATCAAGCCTTATAAGGAGATGAGGCCTATTGATTGTGAAAACAATCTGGTAGAAAATGGGTAGTTAAGGGGTTCTGTTAAACTGCGAAGAGTATCATTTAGAATGCCTGGTATTATGTATCTTTATTCTAGTTTGTATCTGTATTTTCACAAGAAACAGATCCAAATTTGAAAGAAAATTTAAACAATTGTAAAAGAGATATTTATTACCTGACTGATATCTTTGGTATGCTTACAAAGTTAATTTTCAGATGTGGTCTTTGTAGGTAAATTTGCCCTTTATAAACAAAATTAAAGCAGAAAAGAATATTCACAGTGTCCGCATTTATCAAAATTATCAAAAATTCTTCAAGACGATGTATAATACAAAAATATAAAAACCAATGCACGTCATCGATGATGTAATAAATTTTAGACCGTCACAGCTCCACACCGTTGCCAAATTTTGAATATATTTGGGGAATCTTTGAAACAATTGTACCTACAGAAAAGAAAAGCAGCTGTAAATCGTTGTGATGGTAGCCAATAAGAAATACCAGTCAGTGGTATGTTCTACGTATAAGCATGAATCTAATTAAAAACATCAGTTGAGTAAGGTTTTTAAAAAATATTATTATAATTTGGTTTATGGGATTATATTAATACAGCATGTAAAATGATTATTATAATGTTGCAGATATTTTAACTACCTGAACAATATTTGGGTATCAAAAAATGAAAACATAAATATTTTTTAAAACAACGACTTTTATTTTACAGTTTGTTAGTTATATAAAATTCTTATACAAATAAAGTAAATATTAAACAAATAATAAAAGGTAAACTAGATAATAAAATTATTATTACAGTACAGTACTCCAAACGATTATATTATTAGTGTGCATTTGACTCAATAACTCCCAATCATCACCATAACAATTGTAACAATGTCTTTTTCGACGTCCCTTGAGATTGTTACTCAAATTCATTGCTACTAAAATCACTATCATCGCTGTTTGGTGTAATAATAATTAAAACAATTTCTATTCTATCAATTATTCCCTCTCTATCGTACCATTTTGAGATTTATTTTTCTGTATGGCTGATTTTTTCCAAATTTGTGGTATTATGATCCGGAGTGCTTTCGACCACATATTTAAACAATCTTCTTTTTTTACCATCTCGACCAATATGTCTATTGTAATATTGCATTGAAATACCCCAAATAAGTTCAATTGGATTGAATATACAATGATATGGAGGGAGGCGTAATACTTTATGTCCGTATTGTTCTGCTAGAAGATCAGCCATGTAAATTTTTGGTGGTTTATTTCTGAGAAAAGTAATTGAGAAATTACAGACGAAACAGATTTCTTTTACTGACTGTACAACAAGATTCAGAAGTTCCGCTATAAACATAGCAAATAGCATTCTTGTTTAAAATACTGTATAAATGAAGCTATGAGCTCCTTGTATCTGCTATTCAATTTCTTTGGCACTTTTAAACCTGCGAGGAAGACAAAATAACCAATGATGACGTGCATTGGTTTTTATATTGTATGAAGATTATCATATGTCACTCACTTGTGCGCATTACACAAGGATTTTACTAAGAACTTTGGGGATCTCTTAAATTTACAACTTTCTTAATGGATAATAAATCTGTACAATATTACAGCTATTTAGGAAACCAATGTGATAATGCAAGAAGAGTTGAGCCTTATCATCAGAGACGAGGAGCTTAAGCAGAAGTTCAACCAAGACTATCAGAAGTTATGGTTGCAGTGCAACATTGAAACACAATATCATGCATTGTGGAACATTGCTGTAAAATACCTTATCGCTTTTCCATCATCATACCTAGTCGAAAGAGGCTTCAGTATGGTTACAAACATTTTGACAAAACAAAGAAACCGTTTGAAAATCAGCGAACGCAGAGATTTAAGGCTCACCAATATTGAACCAAATTTAACTAAATTGGTAGAAAGTCACACTGAATTTTTAATTTTTGTATCTTTATTTTACGATTTTCATGTTTTTTTTTTTAAGAAATAATTACCTACTGAAGCATAAAGGGCATTGAGTTTCGTTGGACAAAGTGTATTGAAAGACAAGGAGGCAGTTTCAAAACATAAAACGATTTTAGGATTTTTATTTTTTCTCTCTAGGCTAAACATCGTTTTTCCCATCCTCGTACCTCCACGAATATTGTTAAAATTGAAATGTATTTAATTTGTATAATACTTTAGTTATACCATAGATAACTGTGTATACAGAATACGATACGCTCATTATTAACCAAGAATTTTTGATAACCAAAAATAAAACACTATTAGTATTTTATTTATAAACAATAACAGACAAAGGATTGAAGTTATTATGATACCAGCAGGTGCAGTCCAGTATCGGTATAAAATTATTCAACTAGATAATATATTTATATTTTAAGTTTATTGAAAAGAAAAACTATATAACCAAGAAAGATAAATTATCCATATTCTCCAATATGGTCAGTTTTGTTAACAAATGAATGAAACCCAAAATCGGTAACACATAAAATTTTATTTCCTTAAACATAAATTGTTGAGAATAGTTTTGGTTCATTTATACGATCTTCAAAACTACATTAAAAATATTTTACAATCAAAGAAGTAAATTAAATATTACAATATTTACAAATACAATCAACGAAGAAGATAAACATTGATAACTGAAGGTATTACGGTAAAACTAAATCAGATAAAAAATTGGGAAAAAATTAGTAAACTACTAATTAAGTAATTATAATATAAATAGTCATTATTATTTGGGAAAAGATATTTGACAAGCTGGTTAGGTAATCTGGGTGAAATGCAAGCGTATTAGTGGTGGTTACTGGTGATACTGAAAGTGACTTAAAAGGCAATGTGAATGTTTCCACGTTGCAAATTGCCTCTGTAAGAGAAGGTGAACCAGTGGAAATCCAAAGTACATATTGAACCAAATATAACCACATTGCGAACTACCAAAAGGCAATGATGCAATATCAAGAGGAATAAGAAGGAAAAATTGAAGTAAAGATAAGGTTATTTAAAGGAGGGTTGTACCTCTGGAAGCATAACTCTAAACCGGTCATCTACACTGACAAAAACATACTTACTCCATAATAGCGACGAGCAAGAGAGAGATATTGCAAATTTCTATAAAGTCAGCTTCTAATAGTGACAGCGAAATTAGAGGCAAATAAATTCGATGCTATAGTCTAAAGAAAAAAGGAGTACAGTAATTTAACTTGCAGAACGTAGTACAGGTTTATACCTCATCCTTAAATGCTTATTTGTAATTAAAATGAAAATTTTAATACATGTGATCGGCCTAATAAAAGTTTTAATTTAGATTAAGACATGTTTCCATGGTCTTTACTGTCATAAATCTTTTCTTTTGATAGATAAGTCAGACTTTATTTATTCATAGCCGTATCGTATGTATTTTAATTGATTCGGTATTTCGTATTAGTATATATTATAATTTTTTAGTTATATAAGAATGGCGAGTGCATTAGAAAATATTTCAAGCACAAGTGCGCGTAAACGACGTAGTGAACATAAAGCATTATCTTCAGAAGAAAAAACTATTATCTTACTTAATGTATTTAATAATCTTCAAAAAGACTTTGTTTCACTTCCTGTAAGTGAAATAGTCACTAAATGTGTGACCTATACTGAAGTATCTAAGCGGACAGTGTATAACAATATTTTTTTTTTTTTTGGGTCATCGGCATCAACTACTATGGTTATTAGCCTCGTGTTCTGTGTAGGCTTTGTTACTGTCTCCCAGCGCCACTTTAGAAACAGCACTGTTAATTAGTACCCAACAGTGAATGGTCAAGTGGGGAATCCTACCAAGGCATCAGAATTAATTTTAAATAAACCTGGGACCCTTGGATCCGCAGGCAGAGACTACCACTGAGCCACCCACCCCGTAAAGAAGATACAGTTATTGGAGAAGTCTCTCATCCGAAAAAAACCCCAGAAAGAAACAAAACCTCTATTGAAACTTGTGTAAAAAATGTAATAAGGCTCGTTCCAATTTAAAATAAGTGTTCACTTTTTTCAATAATTTTATCATTTCCAAGTTCGGTTCAAAACCTTGTACAAGTGTAGTTATTTATCAAGCACTACAATTATTAATGAATGAATAAATAAATATTTTAGTTATTGTAATATTTGTTTTGTTTTTAATACGTTGAAAACCATCTATAAGCATTATTAGTTGTGAAATGAATTTTCTTCATATTTTTAGATTATTTTTAAATGTAGAAAGCTTGACATTGATTTTTTTATAAAAAATATTATTATATGAAACTTTACCTACCATTTTTCAGTATTTTTTTTGTAAATATTATCATTTTCACAATTTGTCACACATTTTAAATAAAATAATATATTTTTTAAACACCCTTTATTGGCAAAAAACAAGTGAACTAAAATGTATATTTTATAAAGATCAATCCTATCATAATACATAATACTACACAGATACATACTAGAATGAAAATATATAATGCATGGCATTCTTATTTATAAGTTTCACAGTTTAACAGACCCTCTTGACCCCCATTTTCAATCAGATTATTTTCAGAATCAATAGGCTTCATCCCCTTGTAGAGCCTCATTTTACAAAAATTTCAAGTTGATATTGTTTGTTTTTAAGTTAGATTTATTTTAAATATTTTAACCTCCCTTAACCCTCCCACTTTTTTTCAATTTTTTTCACAATCAATAGGCCCCATCTCTTTGTTGAGCTTGATTGATTCTTTTTTAATTTTAACCCCCCTTAAACTCCCATTTTTTATCAGATTTATTTTTTCAAAATTAAATGGCTACTTCTCCTTATAGAGCTTGATGTTTGCTAAAAAATTCAAGTTAATATCATTATTCGTTTTTAAGTTGATTTTTTTTATATTTTAACCCTCCCTAACTCCCCTGTTTAAGCCGGCTACGGACGATAAGCGATAATATAATATATAATATATATTATAGTGCAAAGTGCAAGTCGCCGCGCATTGATGCTATAATATATCTATATCCTGGCGATGCCGGGCGATATATTTAAAGTTGGACGAAATATGCTTTCCGAGCGATTTTTAGGATATATATTTCCCCCTCTTGTTTCGCGCTGCCCGCCAAGAAAGCAAAACGGCGTTGTTTACATGTTTGTTTTGAACGTGATTTGATAAATAAATTTTGTAGGTGTGTAAAATTAGTTGCTATTTCTACACATATTTATAATATATTTTTTTTAAACTCTTTAGTTTTTTAGTAAAAATCACTTTCCTATAACTAAGAATAATCTATCTATATACATACCTTAAAGTAACTACCAGTCGCTCTAAGGAACTAATGCTTTATCGCGTATTTGTATTTTGCTTTTCTATTTAATTTTTTAATAAATCATGAAATTCATAAAAATTAGTTCAATCCATTCGAAAATAATTTGTAAATTTTTCGTTACTTAATTCGTTAAAAAGTATAAATTCTCCTCGTTCTTTTCGGTATTTGATGTGATTTGATAACCAGAATCTTATTGTTTCTTTTTGGTTACTAACCCTAATTGCTAATAATAATACATTGTCGCTTTCAGCATCTGATTTATCTTCTGATGAGCTATCAATAGTATCTAGTAATAACAAATTTTTCTCCATCGCCATTTTTGCAACTACACTATATATTTCACTGGATCAGCCTATTATATTGAAAAATAAAAAATATATATATTCTCGTCCACTGCAGTAATAATATAATATAATATTATAGCTCATTGCCGAGCTATAATATATATTATATTATCGCTTATCGTCCGTAGCCGGCTTATTCAGATTTGTTTCAAAATCAATGGGCTTTATCTCTTGTTATAGAGTTTTATGTTTACTAAACATTTTATGTTGATATCGCTTTTCGTTTTTAATTTAGAACTTTTCCCCTATTTTGAATCAGATTTTTTCCTAAACAATAGGCTTGGTTTTTACCTTAAATTTTCAAGTTGATATCATTTTTCGTTTTTGACCTATCGTGCAGACAAAAACCGTGACATCGGACAAAGTAAACCTGTACCTAATACTATTTACAGACTACTGTGTGAAGAGTAGAATAATAATATAATCAATGCTAAAACAATAATATAATAGCCTAGAAAATGGGTATACTAAAAGAATGATACAGTTAAAGAGTTGAAAATTATTTAATAGGTGTATCTCAGTACTTCGGAGATTAACTGAGTTGTCATTCTAGTCAGCTTTTTAGTAGAGCAAACTGAATGTTGGTTGAACACTTTTCGTGTTTTATATTTACATATAATAATTATATTTCGACAAGAAATTCAGTTGGATTCAATTATTGTCACAATATGTATTGTTTACTAATAATCTAACTAATAATTTTTTTTTAATATACATGAACTGTTGGTTTTTGTAACATATTTCTATATTCTGATAACACATTTTCTATGACATACCTAATGTCCTATACCTCCAACATGCCTCTATAAATAGTACGACTAACGTGAGAGTTAAATACTGTTAAATTTTATCTTGTAAGTTTATTAAACATTGAACATAGTGTTCTTTTTTTTAAATCAACTCATATTGTGACATCACTATACATGGTATAGAATACCCCTGAGAAGGTCTCCATGAGCCGATTTTAAAAATATAACCTTTATAAAACTGCACTTTTTACATAGTTTACCTCCCAGATAGATATCGGTAAATATTTAATTTAGTCTTCATGATATAGGTACATACCTAACATAGACAAAACTATTAAGTTTCTTGAATTAATTTAGGACAGTGCAATATTTATATTTTATATCGTCTTTAAAAAACTGTAATGTAAGTTAATAAAATTCTCAGTATTATATCAATCTGACACTATATAGGGCATTTTTCTATAACTTCAAGGGACAACCTACAAAATAAACAATTATTCCTATAAAATTGTACCAGGGTCGAGAAATTATTTTTGTTTAGGGGTCAATCTTTTCACCTCTGAGTAAGTTTCATGTAAGTTTACTTAACAGATTAACAAACAGTAGCCCTATAGTTTAATAAGCAAGTAGGTAGTTACTTTCAACTTTGTGAAAATAATTATTACAACCGTAATTTGGAAATAGTAAATAATAGTCTTTTTTTACCTGTGACGTTTTTCGGTAACAATCGTTGAATTAACACACATACTTTCGATTTATTAAAGTCGCATTTTTATTTTAACTTAATTTTTAATACAATTCATAATTAAAATTGTCTCATGTTGATTGTTAGAAATTGACAGCCTGATTGGAAAGTTTCAGAAGATAGAATATGAAGCAGGTAGAGACGGAATAAGGACTATTTTGTGATATGACAATTGGAAGCACTTTGCGTCATATTTTGATTAATTTTAAGTTAATAATTTTATATTTGTAGATTGACGGAATGAAAATGTTTTTATATCATTTAAAACACGCTATTTTAAAAAATGGCATTTATTATCACCAAAACTGACTAGCTCCAGTTTGACATGTGTCGTAAAAGAGTAATGCAAAAGCGAGACACGTTTAGTACCGTCATTGCTTCTCTATATCTATGATTTGAAAGATTGGTATGGCCCCGCCCTACTTTGTGACGTCACGGTGTAAGTTGCGAAAATAAGGCTGATTTAAGTTATTTTATAACTGATTCACTACGTTTCAGGAATCTGTTATCGTGTGACATCTCTTTTTAGCTAAAAATTTTTAAGAACGCTTCTCACTCCTTCTGGCTTACTTATAAAAGCGCGCCACGAAAACGCGATTAGCCAGAGCGCAGTGGCGTACCCAAAAATATATATTAACACTTATGAAAACAATAAAATTATTAAAATTGAATTATTATTTTTATGTTGTTTATTTTAAAATACTGTGTTTTAATGAAATGTAACTGGGTGTTCATTGCACAAATGAACCAATGGAGAAACCGACCCCAAATGGTACATTATTTTTTCTTTCGAATTAAAATTCCTACACTAAAAAAAATTACACTTAGAAATAGAAACTTCCAAATATATCATATTTTCATCTGCAAAAAATATTTAATTTTTGTTACAAAAAACGTAACAGAAACAGCTTTTTAGAAGAGAAAGACAAAATCATTGCGCAGAGACATGATTATTCAAGGAAAATAGCGGACGCAAGGAATCTGTATAAATACGTATTTTATTTAGATGAAACATGGGTCAATGCTGCACATACAGTGACAAAAATTTGGCAAGAAATCTTCATCAAAACTAAAAAACAAGCCTTTGTGAAAGAGATCTCTTGTAGATTACAAAATCCAACAGGAAAAGGAAATTGTTTAATAATAACCCACATTGGAAGCATTGATGGATTTTTGCCAGATGGTGTATTAATGTTCGAGTCAAAGAAAGCAAAATACTATCACTATATTTAAAAAGTTATTTCAGAACATTATAAAAAAATTCTAGCCAACTCCGTTATTACTTCAGATATTGCATCCCATCACAGTCGATTAAAGGAGTCACTACCTACAACAAGATGAAAAAAAAAAGATATTTTAAAAAGACTTCATTCTAAAAAATATTATTAGTCCTCCTAAATCCTTGAAGGCAGAATTACTCGTAATAGCATGGCAACATAAAAACAAATTCAAAAAATATATTATAGACGAGATTACCCGAGAAAAAGGAATTGAATTTATCAGATTGCCTCCTTACCACGAGTCCCATTGAGCTGATCTGGTCACAATTAAAAGATAATGTTTCTTAAAACAATACATTTAAATTACCTGATGTGCGAAATTTGTTTTTAAAGGCAGTTTTAAATGTTAATGGAGAACATTGGAGAACATTGGAGAAAATGCATTGATCATATTAAAAAGGTGGAAAATTCATTTAAAAATGAATGTAGTAAAGGAAAATTTAATAGACCCTATAATAATAAAAAATTTTAAAGAAGACAATAATAATAATAATACCAGTAGTTATAGTGACTTTTAAAGATAGCTGTTGAACTTTTTATTTTTTTTAATCTTTGATTTTAGGCACTGAAGTATTACTTTTAATGACAAGAGATTAAAAAAGTTTAATCCCATTAACAACATTTAATCCTTCTTGTTATTTATTGCTTAAATTTAAATTCGTTCAACGTTAAAGATCAACAATTTTGTCAAAAGCATAAGGTCTATTTATATATTTTTTAAATAATATAACCTTTTTCATTAAAAATTTAATCTAGGCGCACTGTATATAAGATGGTTTGCCTCTAATTAAGCTTGATGCAAAACGTCAATAGGAAAAACTACTGTTATAATCCTACAACTTTTGTTAGTCTTTTATTATTGCCTATGTTTATTTACTCTGTCAATTTTAGTGGCTTGTATATTAACAATTAATTATATTCTTTTATTCTATGACCATAGGAAAACTAGACTGTCGTAAAATTAGCACAATATCGCAGCTAAATATTTCTTTATTTACGTGCAGACGGTCCTGTTTATAGCCACTGTTTGACGGGATTATCATTCTCAAACATTGATTATCAATTTATGCATCACCCTGGTTATTGTTTATGATAAACGTGCAGTTTATAGAAAATTACAAGTAATTAATATTACTATTTCAGATTCATGAACAATTAAAATTTAGAACGAGCTATTGAACATCGATCCCATGGATAAAGAGAAGGAGAAATCCAGTCCGTTGGAGAAATCAAATATTTTTTCGTATCTCACTTTTGGGTAAGTATGCAAAATTTTTTTAATTTTAATTTTATTTTTGGTACTATTATGAGACGATGGTTTAACGCAAGCTTCCGTAACAGGGCCTATTTTATTTCAATTGTACTACACTGCACGTCTTGTCATGCTTGCCGATGATTTTATTGAATAAAGATGACAAAAATGTACTAAAACTTTTGGGTTCCTTATAAACTGGTATAACTTTAATTGTTTTTTATTAAATTCAAATAGAATGAGAATCCTAAAATTTGTTAATTCGATATTTCATT
Source organism: Psylliodes chrysocephalus (assembly GCA_927349885.1). Taxonomy (NCBI): domain Eukaryota; kingdom Metazoa; phylum Arthropoda; class Insecta; order Coleoptera; family Chrysomelidae; genus Psylliodes; species Psylliodes chrysocephalus. The sequence goes on from OV651821.1 coordinate 40,543,559, forward strand.
TTCTTCCTAGATGTCCTTTACGGTTACATAATCTTTTCCAATACATTATTTCAGGTAATTTTTTTTTAGTATTTATGTTTAAAAACACCTTGTAAAATGTGTATAAAGTTCACAATGAATTAAAGAGGTTGGTACTGACCTTTACATAGTTAAATTAGCATCTCATTGAATAACAGTATGGATATACACATCTAACTGAACAATTAAATGAGGTGGTAAATAAAATTATAGGTAGATAAATTTATAATATTGAAATCTTAGGTAGTTTTAAATAAGATTAAATTAATTCAAATGTAAACGAAAATTAAATTAAAATTATTCAGATAGTCAGGTTTAAACGCATTGTAACGTTTATTTATTTTAATCAGTTTATTTAATTTAGTCTTATTAAATACACTAATAAATTTTACAACTTTCGTACATTGAACCAAAGTAGCCTTAAATTGAAATTTCGAATCATCAGGGTCGAGAACTTTCTGGAATGAAATATCTACTAAATTTAAGAAATCAACGCTCAACGACGATGGACGATGTCTACCAGGTTGACATATTCCATTGAATATTCTTGGCAATCGGAAAAGGGAAGGGTTTAAGAGGCCCAAATAAGGCAAAGAGGGACTTAGAGGGGTGGGTGGCGGCACAAAATCAGACTGGTCGTAAATGTATCGCTCACATAAAGAAATTCATGCCCATTTTAAGCAAAAATTAAGCATTTTCGAGCTTGGTTTTGAGCAAAGCATACCACAAGCTTTATTTAAAAAATTTTAAAAACGCATGCTAAAAATCATTCTCTATACAAGTAATTAAATTGAGTACCAAAATTGCTCAACGCCCTACATTTTTTGCATTTATAGACAACAGGTTTTTTATGTTTAACACTTCTATTCTAAATGTATTACTATGAGCACTACAGAGAGTAATAATGTTTGATCATAAATGCAATAAAATATTTGGCTTTCCATAAAAAATATAACTTTGATATGCTACACTTTTTTTGGCATTATATGTATTGTAAAATAATTTTAAAATGTAGGTCTTATTGGCTTACAAGTAGCCATAGCAAAACATCAAAATTGTTTATGCACCAAATTTCGTACCGTATATTGTACATCATCCTTTATAAAGATATATAAAAAACAAATAGGATTCACCTGTATTTATTTCTGTTATTATATATTAGGGTGTCATTTTTTAGAAACTTTTTTTTTCAAGTAAAAAACAAGCTAAACACTTTCAGGAAGGTGAAAAAAGAAGCCTCTAAAAATTTGAGCTCTTAATATTAAAATTTAGTGGTGCCTAGAGATGCATCAAATCAAACTAGTTTGATTTGACAAGTCAAGTTTGATTTGACTTGAAAAATCAATTTTTTTTATAAAAGAGTTTGATTTGATTTGAAAATCAATTCGAGAGCTTGATTTGAAATCAAACTTTTTCAAACTGTTTGAAATACGAAAAGTGTTACGTACCTGTACCGGCCGTACCGCATTTTTAATTTCTCAAGGTTACGCAATGAGACGTAGCAGGGATATAGTATCCCGGCCAGTTATCTCTGATCCCGGCTGACGAGGCGTCGTCGTAAGATTATTTGTTTTAGTTTTATATTTTGCCAAGCGCCGGAGGCACAAAACACAGCCAGAGGCTAACTCTGACCACCTATCTCTTTGGAAACAAATACTAATGAGTGATTTGGAAATGTCCGAGCCTGAACCATTTCAATCCAGCGGTTCAGAATTTATCCCTGATGAAAATGAATATGATTTTGAAGCCGATGATGCGGCTATTCAACAAAACGAATTATTAACAAAATCAGCCCTCCAAAGCCAATGTAAAGATTTCGAAAATTTTAATATAGATATAATAGCTTTCTTTAAAACAGTTTTAACCTAGACCCAGTCGATAAAAATTCCCGGAAATATAAAATTACAAAATATTTATCTGAAGGCAGGGCTGACTAATAGTTCAGAAAATGTATTGAATTGGTGGAAGAGGCCCGAGACTGTATTTCCAATATTATCTAAAATGGCTAGAAATTTCTTAGCCATACCTGCTACATCGGCATCAATAGAGAGGATTTTTTCAAGAACTTCTCTAACAATTACCAAACGAAGGAATAGACTAAATGATGAATTTGTTAGATGTTTAATGTCTTTAAATTCTTGGACGGCTAATAGAGTTTAAACAGACTTTATTTCAACATTAAAGTGAAGAAAAATAATGAAAATGTAAATCAACATTTATAATTTGTGAATCAAGATTTCTGTTCTATTTTAATATTCAACAAAGTATAAATACTTTATTTTTCTTTCATGTATTAGGCAGCTTTTTTTATATTCGTACTAATAAAATACTTCCAAACCATAGTAATTTAATTATGCAAACTTTCAAACTAGTTTGATCAAAAGGTTTGATATTTCAAACTTTAAAATTTTATAGTTTGATTTGATTTGATTCACAGCATGTGATACGGTTTGTGTATTTCCTTATTTGACTCATAAAATATATGACAACATTTTAAGATTTAAATAACGTTTTTAGCCAATTACTCTATTTCTAAGCATATTCTTCCTTAATCCTAATGCAGCGCTTCAGAATTTCATGAGCGTCATGAAAGAAATGTTTTCCATCGCCTTTAAACCATTCATTTACGGCAGCTCACACAACATTATTGTCATTCGTATATTTTTTTCTATGTAAATAATGTTCTTTCAGTTACGGGAACAGTCTTTTTTTAACGTTGTTCTGGGTTAGTGTGTCATCAAGAACGGCCGTGGTCTAATTATCTGCTTCTCTTGCTCTGTCGTCCTCGCCCGATTATTCTTTGATTAAGTTGTGTATCACGCCCCATTTTTTCTTACTTTCTAGCATGTGGCTAATTAGATCATTTCCGCTTAGTTTCTCTCTAAGTCTGATTTTTACCATCACGCGTTTAACGTACAATCTTGGATATGCAAGTATAATGTGTTGTGGATCACCTCTGTTTGCAGGTGTCGCCTACTCGTTTTTTTATATCTTGAGGTAAGTCATAAAACACATAAAACAACGTAAGTGTCTACGTTAGAAAGTAGTCAGTATATCGGTGCTTACACTCTAGTCCACGCTCTTATATCTGGACTGAGGCTCCTTGTCCATTGTGCCACGTCTTTCACTTCGGACCACTCTATATAACCATTTCCGGTCATCCACCAACAAATAAATAGGGATGATATCTGTTATACCTTGTACGCTTACTTTAGATGCTGTCCTATAAGACAAAGCTACTGTTAATGCCACTTTGCGTTGTATCCTGTTGCCTATACGCTTTCATTTTCATTGCATGCGCCCACAGTGGTGCTCTGTACAGAAGGATTGACTGTGTTACTCCAATAAGTAGTTCCTTGTTGATTTTATGACAGGCCCTCTCCTTGTTCCAACTCCTTAACCAGTGGCTAAATCTGGCGAATAGGGTAGAGGTTCTACAAATTAAAATCGCGCTTGATAAATAGCAGCACCTACACAAGAAGTATGACTTGGAACTTTGTCTAGCTGGAACAGCATACCTTTGCGCAATTTTCCATGACGTTTTTCTTTTAACGTACCAGGCGATTAAGAAATAAATTCGGCACAATAATTTCCTGTAATAGAAAAAATCCGTTTTGTTGATAGTCAACCAAAATTACCCCTTAAGCATCCCAAAAAACTAAAAGCCCCTTACTATTTAACTTGTTCATTAATGATATAGTTTATTGTTTCCGCAACAGCAAAGCTTTATTATTTGCAGATGACTTAAACATTTTCCAAATTGTTAAAACCCATGATGATGCCCGTAGAATTCAGTCTGACCTCGATATCTTATCAGAATGGTGTTCTTTAAATGGCATGGACTTGAATGCCAATAAATGCCATATCATGCATTTTTATCGTTCCCACCTACCTTCAACTACATTTAACTATAACTTAAATGGTCATATCTTAGACTCTGTTTATCAAATTAAAGACCTTGGAATTATTCTCGATCCTATTTTAAGCTTCAATCAACACATATCTGCTGCTGTCAACAAATCTATGAAAATGTTGGGTTTTATCAAAAGGCTGACCCGTGATTTTACTGACACAACTGCAATTAGAGTTCTTTATTGTTCGTTAGTCAGACCTCACCTTGACTACTGCTCTTCTGTTTGGTCTCTACACTATATAACATATAGTAGGAAAATAGAAAGTGTTCAGCACAACTTTCTCAGACATATAGCTTTTAAATTGTGTGTTTATTGTGAATATGATTTCATGCAACAGTTTCTGAACATCCCCTCCTTGGAAACTAGGCGAAAACAAAGAGACATTAGTTTGTTATTTAATATTATAAATAGTAGAAGTAATTGTCCTGAACTTCTTGAAAAAATAAATCTTGTTCAAAATCGTTTAACTAGGCAATTGCAAACATTTTATGTACCTTTTTATAGATCAAACCAGGCTTTTAACAGCTGCATTCCAAGAATGCTTAGATTAGCTAACTTGCACAATGATCTCAGGCTGTTCAATATTCCATTTTCAGTTTTACTGTGTGTTTTCTCTATTTTAACCTTCGACTAACCTATGTTATTATTTTATTATTTTAAATGTTTCTAGTTTGCATGACATGTATGATGTCTTTGTGCAACAGCACCATAACTATTTGTGATATTTTAATTAATTTTTATAATTGTAATTTGTAATTGAAATGGGCTTGCCCGTAAATAAATAAATAAATAAATAAAGTTTTTGAGGTAGAGAAGACTCCTTAAGTTTTTACTCCTACACTCTTGACTCTGCACTTCAGTAACAGGATTGTAATGGTGGTCTTTTGATTTTTGCATAGTTACAAACCTGTTGAGAATATTTTCTTTATCAAGCTGATATATTTTTAAAAAGTCATTCACCAATGAGTACTATTTTCGCGTTTAATGATTAGTTAACATTCATGGGACCTACCTTAAGATTAATTTTTGCATATCAAGTTTTTTTGAGACAATATGGTAAACTGTGTAATTTGATAAGCCAGTGTTTTTGACTGCAAACCCTGCAAACCATGATTTACAAGCACTGACAGCATCATAGACCTGGTTTGATGTTTTCATCCTTAATCGTCATTATTGGCTTTGCCATATAGCTCTTCTACACTTGAATTCACTAATAACAAACCAGAATCATACTCTGACTTCTATGCTTTGACCAAATAAAACAATAAGGGCATTTGTATACACACCACCGATGTTGTCAATGTGTCAAACACACTCCACGTATTTTGATTTTTATTAATTAGTTTTTGGGTTTTGGACCAGGCACAAACTGTTATCAAAAATTCCATTTTTTAAATAATAAATAAAAAATTGTTATAATATGATATCGTGCAGACTTTTTGATCATTACTGTACCATTTCAAATAATTAATTATTTTATTTCCAGGTATGTTTTGGAACTATTAAAAAAAGGATGGAAACACGATTTGAGCGAAAATGATTTATATGCATTACCGAAAAAATGTAAATCAAAAGTGTATGGAAAACAGGCCATAACTCAATGGCGGAAAACTCCTTCATTATTTAAACTTTTACTACATAAATTCGGATCGGCTTACGTCATATTTTGCCTAGCACACATAGGTTGGACTGAAATTCGCAGGTATGTAGGTACTGATATATTTCGATATACATTGATTTTCTAGAATAGATTTATTTATGAGTTGATTTATAAGCATTAAATTATTTTTGGTGACAGATTGGACAGTTAAATAGTATATTGTACAATTAGCAAGGACTGACTCCCATTTTCCACGTATAATACGATATAGTTTCGAGAGGCAAATATGCATTGCGTGCTTGTTGTACAGTATCCTTTTCCTACGAGTATGTAATAAAAAAAGGAACTAATTTTTTATTTTAGTACCTAACAATTTGAAATAATTATTGATTACAATTATTAAATAACGTGCGTATTTACTTAGTAACGATATTGACTGTGAAATTACTGCAGTTAATAAATACAGAGAGATTCTTAACCTATACGCATAAAATTATGGAATGATAGCTGAGGACAAAATAATGATTGATAGTGAAAAAAAAGTTTAATAAAATATTTTTAGTTTCGGAGATAACAATTTATTTCAAATAAAAAAATAATAATCTAAAATTGAAAATAAATGAAATTTATTAACTGTTTACTGAAAACCACGAAAATAACTTCTAGCAGTTAATGTGATAGATTTAATTCATTTTTATTTTTAGGAAATTCAGATTCTTTTTAAAATAAATTGTTATCTGCGAAACTAACAATATTTTCTTAAACTTTTTCTTTCACTATTACTTAATCTTTATTGGTCCTCAGCTATCATTGCCCAAATTAATGTGTATAGGTTTAAAGCCATTTTCGGAAAATAAGTTTGTTTTGTGTTTTTGTCGCCATTGAACGAACAGTTAATTATTATTTGCAATTTGAATATTCTTTTCCGGTATTAAATTTTCGCACGTATTATTTGCTGATTCTATAATATTCGAAGGTGTAAATTATAGCTTACTGTCACTAATTTCCAAGTTAAATTATCTTAAAATTCGCTTCAATAAAGTAACCCAAAACCAAGTGTCAAAATTTAGTTAAAGACGTATCTTTGATGATAGTTAACTTATAATATACTTATTCTGCACTAGTTTCCTTAGCAACTAGTGCGAAATAAAAAGTCCATATTGAAAGAAAGGACCTCTGTCCACATATTTCGGGTATGAGGTTCTTTTTAAGGGCCCATTGCCTGAATGAAGACCAATTGACTAAACGAACACCCACTGCTTGGGGTGTAGTGGTAATATTTAAAACTTTATTTTTGATAATAATACATTTTAGTATTTTAGTACCTATAAAAAGTTATGTTAAAAATTCTCGGAGGGCACTTATCGCCATTACCCCCCTACCCGTAGTTGCGCCCAACATATTCGCCCCAGCATATGCGCTTCAGCCTTATACAATGTACTAATCAATCAGAGAATATCAACTGAGATATTTCAGTTTATACGTAAGAAAAATAAATTATGTACTAAAAGAATGCAACTGGTTATTAATCATACCGAGCTTTCCTAAAATTGTATGACCTCATATTTATCAATAGTAAGGAGAAGCTTTTGAAATCATATTCATGCAGAAATCATGGTGCTTTTGATAAAACCACTTTCCCCAAGATAATACTAATAGGAATCTTCCACAGATGGTTAGTGAGTGGATACATAACAGTGTAGAATATGTGAATATAAGAGGCTTGGTTGCGAGGGCATGTCCACAGGGAGGGGTACTATCACTTCTACTGTAGAACATGGTCCTCGACACCCTCATCTGCTGCCTAAATAATGACAATAACTACACAAAAGCATTTGCAGATGACCTGATCATTATGCACCTTTGATAGCAAGTTAACATGGAACTCGCATTTAGGAAACAGAGTCAAAAGCGCATACATTGCTTATAAACAATGCCGTCGAACTGTGGGGTGCACCTGTGGTTTCTCCCCCAGAGTCGTCGCATGGACTTACATAGAGTGACCAGATTTATTTGCAGAAAAGTAGGACAACCAGGACAAAAAAAGCTTGATTTTTAATAAAAAAACCTGACATTTAACAAATATATGTATATAAAAAAATGTAACAATTTCTACTTAGGTAAAAACTACTTATACTTTTCAGAAGAACCAATTTCTTTTAAAATATTGGGATTGTCCATCAAATAATTATAACATTCCTCACAAGACGTTTTCAATTAAATTTTAACATTATGAGGCTTTTTATTGATTCGATAGATAGATAAACGGTTTCTTTCTTTGGTCCACTGCGCACTTGCCAGCTTGAGAAAGTCGGAACCAGGAATAATGATAATATGCGTTTCTAGTTATTTAGAATTTTCGATTGATGAAAAGCCGGACACGACAAAAAGCCGGCCTGACGTTTTCATTTAAGCGAAAAAGCCGGACATGTCCGGCTTTATCCTGATGTCTGGTCACCCTAACTTACACTGCTATCATAAGACCTATGCTTACATACGGTACAGTTGTCTGGGTAGCGAAAACCCAAAAATTGACAGCTGTCCGTAAACTAGAACAAATTCAAAGAACAGCATGTCTCAACATAACAGGAGCCATGGAGACAACACCGACCAGATCCATGGAAGTCATTCTTAGTCTCACTTCCCTAGATATTTAAATCAAGGAGGTTACTCTGAAGACAATAACATGCCTCCGCACGCTTGGAATAGAACCTGATGTAGGATCTGGTGAGGAGAGATGTGGCTTTTGGCAGGAGGCGCTCGATAGGCTCTCAATGCTTTAAGCGAACATGGACTTCATCTCACCGAGATATATCTTCCATAAGCCATATAAAGTTGTGACCGAACAAATAGAAAAGCTGGAAGTGGCAGGTACGATTCATATCTACACCAACGGTTCTAAAATAAAACAAAGCACAGGATGTGAAATATACTCCAGATCCTTAAAGCATAACACAAAATGGGCTGTGAGCAATAGTGCCAGTGTAGTTCAAACAAAGCTCACAGGGATTCTCATAGCAGCAAAAGCAATCACCAGAAACAATATCACTGGAAGGAACATGCTCATCTATACAGATAGCAGACAAGCACTACTCACCCTGAACAGACCACGAATTTATTCAGGGTTAGTACTAGCATGTCACGAAGCTTTGGCCGAAGCATCCATCAACAACGTGGTCACCTTAAGATGGATTACAGGTCACGCCACATCTAAAGGTAGTGAGTCACTAGCCAAAAAAGTAGCCAACCAAATACTTTTTGGACCTGGCCCTCCTATTGGCCTGACAAAATCGGCAGTGACAGACCTAATCAAAGAACATTTCCTTGTGAATTTCAAGGAAAAAAGGGATGAAACAATAAACTGCAGAGTTGCCAGGGAGCTCTTAAGTTATCCTGACAACACTGCAGCAAACAAATACTTGACTATGACTAGACAGAATCTCACCCGAACAGACCACGAATTTATTCAGGGGTAGTATTAGAATGTCACGAAGTTTTAGCCGAAGTATCCATTCACAATATGGACACCTTAAGATGGATCAATGGTCACGCCACATCGAAAGGTAACCGTCTTGATGATTCACTGGCCAAGAAAGCAGCCAACCAAATACTGTTTGGACCTGGCCCTTCCATTGGCCTGACAAAATCGATAATGACAGACCTAACTAAAGAATATTCCCTTCCTGATAACACTGCAGCAAACAAATACTTGATTAGTAGTACACAGAATCTGCGCCTAGTCACAAGCATTCTGACTAGTAATTGCCAAGTACGGAAGTATCTCCATATCATGGGGCTGTCAGAATCCGCATTCTGCAGAGGATGCGAACAAGAAGATGAGACCATCGAGCATATCCTCTACGATTGCTCGACGCTTTCATTTATTGAATGATTTGAAACAAGAAATGACATTATTTTTAAATAAGACGAAGAGAATGAAGTATACGTGTGTGCAGTATTACTTCTTTAGAGGTAGAACCATATAGACTAACTTCAATTAAGAACGACTGGATAGAATTATGGTACTTTTCGGTTATATCAATCTTAATAAATTTATCAAAGAACATGTTTTAGACAAATCAGTTTAAATTGCGTAAATCTAGTAGCCAACTCTAAAAAGATTTAAAAAGAAAATATTAATATTCTGTATGATTTGCAGCTATGAAGAAACAATGTTGTTGAAGGTATAGTCACAGTTTATAGCTAAAGAATCAGTTCGCTCACTCTGCGTCGGCACTTTTGATCTCAATGTTCTAGTTTATACATTGCGCAACTCGGATTTGTATCCCTGGCGCATACGGAATCAAATCATAATAGCCCAAGAGCCCACTGTAAACTTTTACTGCCATCTGATAATGAAATATACCCCAAAAGCTTGTAAAAACATTGTACTTTACCGAATGACACCTGTGACAATCTCAATCCTGAGCAAAGTGTTTAAAAAAATATATATTTTATATTAAAAAAATCACATAAGGCATGACAGCGCTAATTTTGTTTGCCCTTAAAGTTTTCCAGATAATAACATATTCAAATATATCTTGATATATATCGTTAACGGGAAACATTTTCTTCCTCTTAACATCGCACAAAAACATCTACACACGATTAGTAGGTAAAAATCATTAAAAATATGAATCAATTTTTGCTGATTTAAGAATTTATTTGTATGCCTATTGATACGTTTTTACAGGTTCTCATAGAAACGACAAAAAAACTACTATGATTATAGTTTAAAAGAATTGTCTAACAAGAGTTCATAATTATTATTGACTATCTCTGCCAAAGTTAGGTAAAATAATAATAATTCAGGTTTAAAAGCTAGGTTCACAATGAATTAGGATTGTCATTTTCAGAGAAAACAAAATTATCGCTGTCATGTCTCATGTAATTTTTTGTATATAAAATAATTGTTTTTTAACCACTTTGCTCTAGATTACAGATTGGCACAGGAGCAATTTGGTAAAGTACAATGTTGTTACATGTCTTTGGAGAATATTTTATTTTATCAGATGGCGGTCGTAATTTGCAGTGGGCTCTCTTACTATTAACAATAGCTGTCAGTGAGAAGGTCTAGTATACGAGTATCTAAGGGGGTAGAGACATAGTCTTGCATATTGAACGTTTTTTTTTTTTATTCAAAATAATAGTCACAAAGCCTGCCAATTTATGAAAAAATGTATCTTATTTTTATTGTGTTTGACATAAAATATTTAAATGTAATCCATTATTCATGATTTTACGTATTGTAAACAGAAAACATTGTATGTCGCAACCCTTGGATATATCAAATCTTTCCACTGACAGTTCATTTGTTTGGAATGCCTAATACAATATATGACAACCGCCTATATTCAAACAGCAGTCTTCTGCGCATCCTGAATTTGTATCCCTGGAGTGGATGTTATTTTGGAACATCCAATTGGTCCGAGTGAGCGAAGCTATAAACTTTGGTATAGTTAAGTTTATACTCACTTTTTAGGGAATTAAGATAAATATCGATAGGAATTATTTCTTGTAGACTTTGATAGAGTGACGATGAAACTTTCTTCTCGAAATACCGATAGATAAGAGGAAAAATGTTGTATGTCCAGAAATGCCGCACAATTTGCATTAGTATTACCATTAGATAGAATATAAGACACTGCGCATGAACCAACTTCGAAACTATTTACACCGACCAATTAAATTTGAGTACCTCGTAGTACGTCACATGTCAAAGTATTGTCCATACAAATTTCGTATCACAAATAAGGGAGTTCCTCAGGGATCCCCTTTAAGCCCGATATTATTTAATATATATTGTGACCCTCTTAAAACAGTAATTTCCGAGAATGTAACTCTACTAGGTTATGCAGATGATTTTATTCTAATTTGCACTGGTCATAATCGGAAAAAGATGATCAATGATGTTAATGAGTCACTTAAAAATATTAAATCATATTTGGAGGAAAATGAACTACAATTATCTCCCTCAAAATGTATGGCTATCTGTTTTAAAAATAAAGGTAAACCCAACCCGTTAGATTACATTAAAATTAATGGAAACAAAATTCCCTGGAAAAATGAAATTAAATACTTAGGAGTTACTTTTCAACATAATTTGAACTGGAAGCCACATGTAGAGTACATATGTGGCAAAGCACTAAAAGGCATTAACTTAATGAAATGCTTATGCCGTACATGGTGGGGTGCCCACCCATCTACTCTTCTTATGATTTATAAAGCCTTGGTTCGTAGTCATCTAGATTTTGGAAGTATTCTTTTCGGCCGTTGTTCGCAAGAGCTCTTGAAACGATTAGATAAAATGCAATATCAAGCTATTCGTGTAGTATTAGGTATGATGCGCTCAACACCAACTAATATATTGCTATCTGAAAGTGGAGAGTCAACCTTAAAGTCTCGAAGGAGTTGGTTAGCACTAAAATACGTAACTAAGATTTCATCCTATAAAAATTCCTTTTATTACTATATAAGTTCTTTGCACGAATGCTTTTTGAGAGACGTCCAGTTTTGGCCTGCCAATAAAATTGCACCAATTATGGAAGCGTTCCATGCTATTAGGCCTTTTCTTCAAGAAATTCATTTTTTAGATACCTTTCCGTGCTTTCAATTTCCCATAGAAATACAGGTTGCGACTATTCCTTTTATGGAATTAAATTTAGATAAATGTACATTCAATAAGCAAAATTTTATAATAGAAGCAAAGTCAAAATTTCCCAACTATACATTTTTATTTACTGATGGATCCAAAGATCGGCAGGGCAAAACTGGCGCTGGTATCTTTTCTACAAATTTAATTGACAAATCTTTTCGACTTCCAAATTTCTTTTCAATCTGTTCGGCCGAAATATATGCAATTAAAGAAGCGGTTATATTTATTATAACTGAGAATATTAGGAAGGCAGTTATTTTCAGCGACTCTAAAAGTGCTCTCCAAAAAATATCCAGTAATTGCATATCGAGTAAAATGGACTATTTAACATTAGAAATAAAACATAGTTTATTTAATGCAAAGAGTTTGGGGATAGATATTTGTCTAGCATGGATTCCTAGTCACTGCGGAATAACTGGAAATGAGGAAGTAGATGAACTGGCCAAAAAAGGCCGACTGCAAATATTAAATATTAATGCCAGGGTGCATCATAGTGAACTCTTGCCTTTTTTTAAATCCAATACATGGAAAAAATGGGAGTAGGAATATAAAGTGATATGCCAAGTTAAAGGGAAACTATATGGAGAAGTAATTCAAATTCCATTAAAGAGACCGTGGTTCGCAAAAATAAAAAATTTGAATAGAAGGGATATAAGTACCGTATGCAGATTAAGAAGCGGTCATTGTTTAAGTATGGTGCATCTAAAGAAAATAGGTGTAAAAGAAAATGATAGGTGTACGTGTGGAAAACTGGAGGATTTACAACATATTTTTTTTAATTGTCAAAATAATTTTTATAATATTTATACATTTTTAGATAGTTTAGATATTCCAAAAAATTTTATAAAACCTGTTACACTTTTTGATGTATTGTTTAAACTTCTGTCTTTCGGTAATGTTAAAAAAATATCAAAATTTATACAAATGTCTAAAATTAAGCTGTAAAATATTGTAATTATTTACCTGTTATTACCAAATGGCTGTATCATCTTAGCTATGTAGGCCAATAAATTATAAAAAAAAAAAAAAAAAAAAAAAAAAAAAAAAACAAATTTAATTTAAATCTATCGTGTCAACGATAATTAATTTCATATTTTAGTGATTTAAATTGTGAAAATTAACGTTGAAAATGCGAAGGAGAAAATAAACAGGTAAAACAAACAGAACCGCACTTGGTCATTAGTATACGTTACAAGTTGCAAATGTGAAAATTTGGATGTTTTTATTGTTAACTGTTTACTATTTCTTGTTTTATTGGGAATCTTTATTCAAGAAGTGGTAAGAGTAACATTCAACCAAATACAAAAATATCAATTTCATTACCGATTTATTTGTTTCAAATTTTACAACTGGTTTCAATAGTTTTCAAAACTATTTATTCAGTATTTCTTTGTAATAATATGGGACCGATCTATTTAATTTATATTTTGTATAAAGGTTATTATTTATAAGTAAATTTTCTTTACTATTAATACTCTCTTTATACAAGGTGTCCCAACGAAAACTTGACTTGGGGGTTTTGGGTATTAATATCGTGGACGTTAAAAAACGCTTGGACAGGTTGATTTTATTTTAAAGGGAGACTTTTTTTTATTATATCATTAACTGTCATATCGTGTGCGCACAATTATAACCCATTAAGTTCAATTTTGACTAAAATAGGATTTCTTCACCAATAAGTCCAACTAGCTCAAGCACATCATTTTAAAAAGTGTTTAAGTCCACTACGTTATTCCTGAGGCATCTATTAGCTGTACACATTTACCTAAATCCAAAACGGCGAAATTTGTGATAGTTACAATCCATCAAGTGCATTATATCCCGACAGCAAAAATCCACTAAGTCCATATTCTAACCATACCATTGGACATAGAAAATCGTTAAAAGTGAGGTTATGATATTAATTTGCAAAACCAATTGGAAAGCGTTCAATAACCGACACTCAGAACTGGGCAGAGTACTGCATTAAAGTATTCAAGAGTACAATGTGTACCTCCATAAAGTACTCATACGTATCTGAGTATGAGTAGTTATATGAATATTACTTAAAGAAAATGAGTATGAGTATTTTAAATATTTCTACTTAGTGACTCAAGGTTAGAAAGAAAAAAATATAGTATAGTATAAGTAAACTCGTTACTCGTTACTCGTTACTCGTTACTTGTTACTCGTTACTCGTTACTTGTTACTCGTTACTCGTTACTCGTTACTCGTTACTCGTTACTCGTTACTCGTTACTCGTTACTCGTTACTCGTTACTCGTTACTCGTTACTCGTTACTCGTTACTCGTTACTCGTTACTCGTTACTCGTTACTCGTTACTCGTTACTCGTTACTCGTTACTCGTTACTCGTTACTCGTTACTCGTTACTCGTTTCTCGTTACTCGTTACTCGTTACTCGTTACTCGTTACTCGTTACTCGTTACTCGTTACTCGTTACTCGTTACTCGTTACTCGTTACTCGTTACTCGTTACTCGTTACTCGTTACTCGTTACTCGTTACTCGTTACTCGTTACTCGTTACTCGTTACTCGTTACTCGTTACTCGTTACTCGTTACTCGTTACTCGTTACTCGTTACTCGTTACTCGTTACTCGTTACTCGTTACTCGTTACTCGTTACTCGTTACTCGTTACTCGTTACTCGTTACTCGTTACTCGTTACTCGTTACTCGTTACTCGTTACTCGTTACTCGTTACTCGTTACTCGTTACTCGTTACTCGTTACTCGTTACTCGTTACTCGTTACTCGTTACTCGTTACTCGTTACTCGTTACTCGTTACTCGTTACTCGTTACTCGTTACTCGTTACTCGTTACTCGTTACTCGTTACTCGTTACTCGTTACTCGTTACTCGTTACTCGTTACTCGTTACTCGTTACTCGTTACTCGTTACTCGTTACTCGTTACTCGTTACTCGTTACTCGTTACTCGTTACTCGTTACTCGTTACTCGTTACTCGTTACTCGTTACTCGTTACTCGTTACTCGTTACTCGTTACTCGTTACTCGTTACTCGTTACTCGTTACTCGTTACTCGTTACTCGTTACTCGTTACTCGTTACTCGTTACTCGTTACTCGTTACTCGTTACTCGTAGGAATCAGAAGTACTGAGTACTATAAAATGTAAAGAACTCGAAAAATTTTGAGTCTCATCAGGGCGAAAGTATTGTCTAGTACCAATTATTGAGTACTTTGAATACCTTAGTACAATTTTGAGCTACAGTTTACTCGAGTACTGCCCAGCTCTACCGACTATGTATGCTGCTTGCTTTAAAAACATGTTGATCTAGTGAAAGTGATTGTACCTCTATAAAATGAAGCAACAGTACATTTGATTTCTTTGTTACTTCTACCCTTTCTAACATTACTAATGCTGGTAAACCATTTCAAATGGACGTACTAAATTTGGAAGCCATGAAGATTTTACCTCTAAGGACACAGAATCGATTCTATCCCGTTTTTGACAAAAATGGGGCTGTCAGAATCCGCACTCTGCAGAGGGTGCGAACAAGAAGATGAGACCATCGAGCATATCCTTTATGACGCTCTCATTTATTAGAAGATTTGTGTTCGGCGAGTATCGGCTAACACCAGCCGATATAAGAGAAGCACCTCTTGGCGACGCTGTCAACTACATTAAATCTGTAGGCTGGCTCACGAGCTAGGAGGTGTCTATCTTCTCAGGAGGATGCACAATGGGCCTAATGAGGCCTAAGTGCCGTGGGGTAACCCACCCTCCACACGTTACAGATACAGAACTGCCAAATAAATATAAATCGTAGAATATGTCAATTTCTAGATCCGATTCCAAATTGTATACGTTGTAGAGAAAATATGATACACCAGATATTTGGAGTGAAAGGCTTGAAAGGTTTAATAAAATTTACTTTGTGATAAGTGATACATTTTCCTTCTTTTTTCTTTTATCTATCTAAGATGCTGGTGATTACGACACCCCGATACCAAACATTTGGCCATACCCCCTGATATTCCAACTAAACTATAAAGAATCTTTTTTCATCGTGATTTTCTCGAACAATAATGATATTTGAAAAGGTGTTGTATAATATTTATTTTAATGTCGGCTATCACATACTAAAATTCGTATAAACCTGCTGAATGGTGGTGTGACATTATAATTAACAATTAAAGTAAGTATTCCAAACATAAATGTGAACTATTATAAATATATTTGCAATTTTGTTTAATCATACCATTGTTAATCTTTACATTCCAATTTATTTAACAAAAAAAAAAGAATCATTATTGTTATGCAATGCGGATAATACTGTTATGTAATATTAATGGAATTTCACACCAAATGAAAAACATGGTTGGTATTGTTTTTATGTTTTACGAGCAAAAGGAAATATAAAAAATATTTATTGCATTAGTACATTATAATATGTTAAGAGTTGTTATTGAGATGCTATGTATTTATTATTCAAAAGTATAGAATATACACCATGTAACAAAAAAAGTAAAGTAAACTTGTGTTGGGTTCGGGATGTGGACTCTTTTTACCCTTTTCATTCCATCTCTTACTTCATATCACTGAATTACAATGATTTAGCATGGACTAAAGTTAGCTATGGAATGAAAAGAGTAAAAGGAGTCCACATCCCGAACTCAATATTAGTATTTATACAAAAATACGTACAGTTAGCCTTCAGAAAAATTACAAAATGAAAATCGATACTGTTAAACAATTATTCATAAATATAGAAGTAAGAACAATTAAAAAAAAAAATACGAAAACAGTGCACCCGATTCAATTTTTATGGAGGTTTTAATTAGATCCTTTCAAACTATTTGATAACATTGGATTTCCTTTTCCAATGATCGATCATTTCACTCGATAAGATGCGTTGCTGATGTTTAGTTTTAAGTGGAATCATACAACGTTTAATTTCATGTGAATTTATTTACCTTTAGTTCCATTCACATTAAGCTTGTATTTTAACAAACACAGGGGGAAGAGAATATAAAATAAACGATTCACTACATGTACAATATACCAAGAAAGTAGGATCTATATCGGTACGATCGATAGCAACACGTTTTTTAAGGCATACGATGAATGACTGATTCACCGGAGAGCGTTGCATCATTTCATCCCCATCAAAAAATAGATCTGCAAAATAAGATAGGTAATTATTTACAGAAAATATTGACAAATATAACCCAGGAAACACACT
Source organism: Psylliodes chrysocephalus (assembly GCA_927349885.1). Classification (NCBI taxonomy): domain Eukaryota; kingdom Metazoa; phylum Arthropoda; class Insecta; order Coleoptera; family Chrysomelidae; genus Psylliodes; species Psylliodes chrysocephalus. The sequence goes on from OV651821.1 coordinate 40,560,947, forward strand.
TTGGTTTAAATTACATCTTTCTACCTCCCTCTATAAAAGACGTCTGTCGTCTGTCGTCTGTCGTCTGTCGTCTGTCGTCTGTCGTCTGTCGTCTGTCGTCTGTCGTCTGTCGTCTGTCGTCTGTCGTCTGTCGTCTGTCGTCTGTCGTCTGTCGTCTGTCGTCTGTCGTCTGTCGTCTGTCGTCTGTCGTCTGTCGTCTGTCGTCTGTCGTCTGTCGTCTGTCGTCTGTCGTCTGTCGTCTGTCGTCTGTCGTCTGTCGTCTGTCGTCTGTCGTCTGTCGTCTGTCGTCTGTCGTCTGTCGTCTGTCGTCTGTCGTCTGTCGTCTGTCGTCTGTCGTCTGTCGTCTGTCGTCTGTCGTCTGTCGTCTGTCGTCTGTCGTCTGTCGTCTGTCGTCTGTCGTCTGTCGTCTGTCGTCTGTCGTCTGTCGTCTGTCGTCTGTCGTCTGTCGTCTGTCGTCTGTCGTCTGTCGTCTGTCGTCTGTCGTCTGTCGTCTGTCGTCTGTCGTCTGTCGTCTGTCGTCTGTCGTCTGTCGTCTGTCGTCTGTCGTCTGTCGTCTGTCGTCTGTCGTCTGTCGTCTGTCGTCTGTCGTCTGTCGTCTGTCGTCTGTCGTCTGTCGTCTGTCGTCTGTCGTCTGTCGTCTGTCGTCTGTCGTCTGTCGTCTGTCGTCTGTCGTCTGTCGTCTGTCGTCTGTCGTCTGTCGTCTGTCGTCTGTCGTCTGTCGTCTGTCGTCTGTCGTCTGTCGTCTGTCGTCTGTCGTCTGTCGTCTGTCGTCTGTCGTCTGTCGTCTGTCGTCTGTCGTCTGTCGTCTGTCGTCTGTCGTCTGTCGTCTGTCGTCTGTCGTCTGTCGTCTGTCGTCTGTCGTCTGTCGTCTGTCGTCTGTCGTCTGTCGTCTGTCGTCTGTCGTCTGTCGTCTGTCGTCTGTCGTCTGTCGTCTGTCGTCTGTCGTCTGTCGTCTGTCGTCTGTCGTCTGTCGTCTGTCGTCTGTCGTCTGTCGTCTGTCGTCTGTCGTCTGTCGTCTGTCGTCTGTCGTCTGTCGTCTGTCGTCTGTCGTCTGTCGTCTGTCGTCTGTCGTCTGTCGTCTGTCGTCTGTCGTCTGTCGTCTGTCGTCTGTCGTCTGTCGTCTGTCGTCTGTCGTCTGTCGTCTGTCGTCTGTCGTCTGTCGTCTGTCGTCTGTCGTCTGTCGTCTGTCGTCTGTCGTCTGTCGTCTGTCGTCTGTCGTCTGTCGTCTGTCGTCTGTCGTCTGTCGTCTGTCGTCTGTCGTCTGTCGTCTGTCGTCTGTCGTCTGTCGTCTGTCGTCTGTCGTCTGTCGTCTGTCGTCTGTCGTCTGTCGTCTGTCGTCTGTCGTCTGTCGTCTGTCGTCTGTCGTCTGTCGTCGTCTGTCGTCTGTCGTCTGTCGTCTGTCGTCTGTCGTCTGTCGTCTGTCGTCTGTCGTCTGTCGTCTGTCGTCTGTCGTCTGTCGTCTGTCGTCTGTCGTCTGTCGTCTGTCGTCTGTCGTCTGTCGTCTGTCGTCTGTCGTCTGTCGTCTGTCGTCTGTCGTCTGTCGTCTGTCGTCTGTCGTCTGTCGTCTGTCGTCTGTCGTCTGTCGTCTGTCGTCTGTCGTCTGTCGTCTGTCGTCTGTCGTCTGTCGTCTGTCGTCTGTCGTCTGTCGTCTGTCGTCTGTCGTCTGTCGTCTGTCGTCTGTCGTCTGTCGTCTGTCGTCTGTCGTCTGTCGTCTGTCGTCTGTCGTCTGTCGTCTGTCGTCTGTCGTCTGTCGTCTGTCGTCTGTCGTCTGTCGTCTGTCGTCTGTCGTCTGTCGTCTGTCGTCTGTCGTCTGTCGTCTGTCGTCTGTCGTCTGTCGTCTGTCGTCTGTCGTCTGTCGTCTGTCGTCTGTCGTCTGTCGTCTGTCGTCTGTCGTCTGTCGTCTGTCGTCTGTCGTCTGTCGTCTGTCGTCTGTCGTCTGTCGTCTGTCGTCTGTCGTCTGTCGTCTGTCGTCTGTCGTCTGTCGTCTGTCGTCTGTCGTCTGTCGTCTGTCGTCTGTCGTCTGTCGTCTGTCGTCTGTCGTCTGTCGTCTGTCGTCTGTCGTCTGTCGTCTGTCGTCTGTCGTCTGTCGTCTGTCGTCTGTCGTCTGTCGTCTGTCGTCTGTCGTCTGTCGTCTGTCGTCTGTCGTCTGTCGTCTGTCGTCTGTCGTCTGTCGTCTGTCGTCTGTCGTCTGTCGTCTGTCGTCTGTCGTCTGTCGTCTGTCGTCTGTCGTCTGTCGTCTGTCGTCTGTCGTCTGTCGTCTGTCGTCTGTCGTCTGTCGTCTGTCGTCTGTCGTCTGTCGTCTGTCGTCTGTCGTCTGTCGTCTGTCGTCTGTCGTCTGTCGTCTGTCGTCTGTCGTCTGTCGTCTGTCGTCTGTCGTCTGTCGTCTGTCGTCTGTCGTCTGTCGTCTGTCGTCTGTCGTCTGTCGTCTGTCGTCTGTCGTCTGTCGTCTGTCGTCTGTCGTCTGTCGTCTGTCGTCTGTCGTCTGTCGTCTGTCGTCTGTCGTCTGTCGTCTGTCGTCTGTCGTCTGTCGTCTGTCGTCTGTCGTCTGTCGTCTGTCGTCTGTCGTCTGTCGTCTGTCGTCTGTCGTCTGTCGTCTGTCGTCTGTCGTCTGTCGTCTGTCGTCTGTCGTCTGTCGTCTGTCGTCTGTCGTCTGTCGTCTGTCGTCTGTCGTCTGTCGTCTGTCGTCTGTCGTCTGTCGTCTGTCGTCTGTCGTCTGTCGTCTGTCGTCTGTCGTCTGTCGTCTGTCGTCTGTCGTCTGTCGTCTGTCGTCTGGTCTGTCTCTGTCGTCTGTCGTCTGTCGTCTGTCGTCTGTCGTCTGTCGTCTGTCGTCTGTCGTCTGTCGTCTGTCGTCTGTCGTCTGTCGTCTGTCGTCTGTCGTCTGTCGTCTGTCGTCTGTCGTCTGTCGTCTGTCGTCTGTCGTCTGTCGTCTGTCGTCTGTCGTCTGTCGTCTGTCGTCTGTCGTCTGTCGTCTGTCGTCTGTCGTCTGTCGTCTGTCGTCTGTCGTCTGTCGTCTGTCGTCTGTCGTCTGTCGTCTGTCGTCTGTCGTCTGTCGTCTGTCGTCTGTCGTCTGTCGTCTGTCGTCTGTCGTCTGTCGTCTGTCGTCTGTCGTCTGTCGTCTGTCGTCTGTCGTCTGTCGTCTGTCGTCTGTCGTCTGTCGTCTGTCGTCTGTCGTCTGTCGTCTGTCGTCTGTCGTCTGTCGTCTGTCGTCTGTCGTCTGTCGTCTGTCGTCTGTCGTCTGTCGTCTGTCGTCTGTCGTCTGTCGTCTGTCGTCTGTCGTCTGTCGTCTGTCGTCTGTCGTCTGTCGTCTGTCGTCTGTCGTCTGTCGTCTGTCGTCTGTCGTCTGTCGTCTGTCGTCTGTCGTCTGTCGTCTGTCGTCTGTCGTCTGTCGTCTGTCGTCTGTCGTCTGTCGTCTGTCGTCTGTCGTCTGTCGTCTGTCGTCTGTCGTCTGTCGTCTGTCGTCTGTCGTCTGTCGTCTGTCGTCTGTCGTCTGTCGTCTGTCGTCTGTCGTCTGTCGTCTGTCGTCTGTCGTCTGTCGTCTGTCGTCTGTCGTCTGTCGTCTGTCGTCTGTCGTCTGTCGTCTGTCGTCTGTCGTCTGTCGTCTGTCGTCTGTCGTCTGTCGTCTGTCGTCTGTCGTCTGTCGTCTGTCGTCTGTCGTCTGTCGTCTGTCGTCTGTCGTCTGTCGTCTGTCGTCTGTCGTCTGTCGTCTGTCGTCTGTCGTCTGTCGTCTGTCGTCTGTCGTCTGTCGTCTGTCGTCTGTCGTCTGTCGTCTGTCGTCTGTCGTCTGTCGTCTGTCGTCTGTCGTCTGTCGTCTGTCGTCTGTCGTCTGTCGTCTGTCGTCTGTCGTCTGTCGTCTGTCGTCTGTCGTCTGTCGTCTGTCGTCTGTCGTCTGTCGTCTGTCGTCTGTCGTCTGTCGTCTGTCGTCTGTCGTCTGTCGTCTGTCGTCTGTCGTCTGTCGTCTGTCGTTGGAATAAATATAGATGGCATATAAAAACACTTATAAATAAAGGAAAAGCAAAAGTTAGAAAGTAAGATTAGAATGTCTGTAAGTAGGTAGGTACCTTAAACACTGTATCTACCTATAAAATAGCAGTAGTTGTAAAATGCAGGAATTATTGGAGAAATAGCTAAAATAGAACATTAATATAAACTTACCTATGCTTTTAATTAATTTCTTTGAACACGTGTACACAAATGAGTTTGGTTGAACGACCTACACAACAGTGCCACAGCTACACTACCCAATACGCGCATTCACAGGAGTAGAAATGAGAAAAAAATGTAGCTCTATTATGCAATGTTTTATCCGCCCTATTAAATAGTTCCGAGTGTATAGGGAATTTGTTATAAATGTTACAGGTGATATATTAAAAAATATGAATGTAATATAAATAAATATACCAATAAGCTTTTAATCTAAATAAACCTAAATGTATACATATTATTTACTTCTGTCTACTAGTTTATCGTCAACTGGACATTCGTATAAGGTTAACTATATTTAAACGTATAATATACAATAACTAGTGTCTACAAAAAAAAAAAACTTTTTCAAATTTATACGAATTTAAATAAACCTTATCGCATGTTTAGTCTTATTGTCTACAAATCGTTCATCGCAAACTAAAAATAGTCGTATATTGTTAAACATATTTAAACGTAGAATAATTTACAATAATTATTATATAACACAGGCATATAGAAAAAAACGTATATCATTTAGAAAACGGTATCTATAATACTCGTAAACTGTAAACGTATATGGAATCAATCAATACAAAATTTAAACGAGAATAACGTATAAAATACATTAATTATACCAATATCTACTGCCTGAGAAAAAGATTAAATTTTTTAATTAGATTACATTAATTGAGACAGAAAATAAATATTAAATAAATTCATTTTTATATGAATATAACTAATTATTTAAAAAGATAAGTATGCAACATGCAATACGCTGTTGTATAATTGGTTATCTAACAGTCAAATAGCTTAAGGTAAAGCACATTATACGAGGCTATTCTAAATAGTTCATTTTCCAACACTATTGTATACTTCAACAGGTTATTGTTATACCAACACTGGTTATACTATTTTTTTTAAACTTCTTTCGACCCGTAGTGGTTTTTCAAAAAACCAATATTTTTAAAATTACTGAAACTTTTTTACTACAAAAACATAATGCCTTCATAATTTACGGACATGATTTTCTCCAAAAAATTATCTATATACAAAAATTTGTATTACACAAATTCCACCTTCAATGTAATACTAACACAACAAAACCGGGAAAATGGCGTTTCGAGAAAATCGCCGTTACAGTTAACTGTTTTTATGTTTGCACGAAGAAGCAAGGTAATATAATCTTTAGTACATGTGTTATTCTGGCTTGTAATACAAGAATGAGCCGGAAATACTCGATAGGTATTTTTAATTTTCCTAATATGGACCATAATTCTTGATATATACCTCAAACAACAAAGGGCGACTCCAGACCGAATTTTTGTCATTTAGCTATAACTATAAATAGTTTTAAACTTAAATTGAACCTGTTAAATCGTGAATTAAATGGAAGTGCTACTTATCGTTTTTAAACCTATAACTTAAAAAAAAAATTCAAATGCCATAAAATTAAAAGTAATTTCAAATTTCTATATAATTTATTTTAATGTATTTCATTTTAACAGGTTATTTTACATTTGTAGTAATAGTACGAGATCTGACTGTGTGGTTAATACACTCATATTTTTTTTAATGGATATACAATTTCAATAGATAATTATTGATAGAAAAATACGATTTTGCCGGGTTGCCCATAAAAAATATAGCCGCAAGTACTATTAATAAAAATGTATTTAATAAATTTTTTAAACGATTTCATTCACTTGTTTTGAAAATAAAATATTGATGTAGAAGTACTCTATATATCAATTTTTTTCTTTCATCTACTTTTTTCACTTCCCCGCTTACTCCTTATTTCTCCTCTGATCTGCTTCTTTCCTATCTGCTATCCGCAACTCTCCCTGTCTTTCAACATTTTTATCTCTGCTGCTTGTCTCTGTGTGTCTGCTTCACTCTGCAACGCTCCTCCTATCTGTTTCACCTTTCTTTCTAATCTTGCCAATATTAAAACTATTTACCTTTTTTATATTAAATTTTTCTTTATTTTTAATATCTTTTCAATTTAACAATTCTACAAAATTTTCGACAATAACCTTTTACATCTCCGACTTTTTCAATTTCTCACTGAGCATTATTCAATTTTTACCACAATTTTAATGACGTCATGAAGTTCCATATAATTTCCTCCAAATTCATTACTCACCCAGTATATCTCTTAAATATACTGTATACAATGAATTTAAATATCCAAATTTTAAATTATTAACCAAAATATTGAAATTTCCTCGATTAGTCCTATTTCCGCCATTTAAATTATTGATATCTGAAATGTTCCAGAATCAATAAAATTATTATTTTTATTAGAACACTTATGACAATCGCAAAACATATGTCTCTCATTCAACCTATTTACAAATACAGGGTAATGTTACATTCCGAATATATCAATATCCATTGTCTTCTATTAGCTACACTGATCTGTATTATTTTACTGGATAGGATATAGCCCCCTAAAAAACGTTCCGAAAAATTGGCCGATTTGGGCAAATAATATGGCGGAACGGATGTTATTTAACGTAACCTCTATTTCCATTTGTCATCACATTTGTCATTTAATTGTGTCAACAAGCTACGATGACATGTTTTTATTTGGAAAACAAAGTAAAAAGAGTATGAAATAAACAATAAACGTTCATTCCTGAAGACACAATATGCTTCACGTTTCCATTTTTATATTTTCTTTCATAAAAAATCAAATCATGGGTGAAATTTCCCGAAGGACATCGTCCGCAAAAGAAATAGAAGAAGAATAAGAAGAAAAACTAATCAAATTATAGGTTAGGTATGTCAAATTATCCCAAATTTCAGTTCTGTGAACCCACCATAATTTGCCCAAATCGGCCAGCATTGTTGCACTTCCGGTCTCCTTAGTAGAACGATTTTTTAGTATGTTAAATATAGCCTATATCCTATCCAGTAAAATAATACAGATCAGTGATTAGCTATAAGAAAGGAAGTAAACTGGGCGCAAAAATAATCCCTTTACCTGTATTTTTAAAAGGGTCTATAATCTTTACATGTAAATTCGGCGCCGTACTTTCTTTAATTGCCTGCCTGCATGAGATAATAATTAATACTTAAAGCTAAATCCCAAAATTAAATGTTCTTTACTTGCTCAGGTCAATTAGATTTATAATTTAGTTTATTTCTACTGTTGATAACATGGAGGTGGAATATGTGACAGGCTCCTGGTTCACCTCTAGTGAATCAGCGAGTCTGTATTGCGCTATGATGGTGATACCCGAATATGGGTTGCTCAGACGCCAGTTTTGGTATCGCAGTTTGCTCTGCGACCCTGAAGTACACCAGAGTGTACTCAAAGTAAACTCAGTGGAGGTAAACATAATTCCAGGCGATCACTGCTAGGTTGCCACTATACTAGAATAAAAAAAATAAAACACTTATCTCCTTCACACCTTGTACCCTACGGTACCCTGAAAGAGAACGGTTAAGAACCAGTAATAAGAGAAACAGGAATAGGTAATAAAATATATATTTACAAAAAAATACAACAGTGATTATATTTGAACGGCTCCCTGCATTCGGAAAATCTATTCTTTATATTTATGAAAAATAAATTATTATTACTGAAAATTATTTAAACGTAGGGAAATATTTATGAAAAATAAATTATTATTATTGAAAATTATTTAAACATAGAGAAATATTTATGGTTTATTATCACAGGAGGCTAATCGGATTGGGAAGTGTGAAACACCCAGTATACGGAAAATGTATGAAAATAAATTAATACACTTGAAAACAATTTAAATATGACGGTAATCAAATGCAAGCAGATAAATGAAATCAAAATTGTCGGAGTCCCCTTGTATCTTAATAACCAATCGATGGGAAACGAAAATTTTCGCCTACTGATAAATATGATTATTCACGAGGTGTTTTGAACGGCGACCACAACGATCGTAGAAAATAATATTTATGAATTTTGCCCAGCGTCTATCGAGAGCGCGTGTGTGAATTTAATTTTACAGAAGTCGTCGGCTTCGTTCAATAATTAGTTGTGGACGGAGAACGGAATGATTCGAATACAATTGAATGAATAAATAAAAGAAAAGAAATTTTACACGAAGTGAGGCGCGGAAATTACCTAAAACGTCATCAGGAGAGAGATCACTCTAGTCCGAGAAACGGATCGAACCTCCCAAAAAAGAAAAAAAAAAAAATAAAACAATAAAATAATAAAAAAAAAATTGAAAACAGGTCGAATCTCTCACTTCGATGTTAATGAGGCGGTTTTTAAAAGAAATTGGATATAGTAGCTGACAAAGAGAACACTCGGTGTCTAGTCTAAGTCCAACCTCAAATAAAAAATTCCCAACGGTTTCCCACTAAGGGATGAAATGAAAAATGCTGGGCATGAATCAAAATTATTTCACTTGTCGGACGGGTGTCCCAAACTAATTGTAAATAAAAAAAAAGCGGTTTCCTACCTTTAGAAAAATAAACGGGGTTGATCGATGAACTAAATCACGGTACTCACGGCACTAGGTACTAACTAAGGGTGAATAGTTTTCGACTGTCGGCAATCACGAGAGAAGAGCTTACGGCGACTGTCAAGCGAGAAGAGGGCGTAATTCCCAGATGGGATTTAATTTATGCTTTTTCGGTAAAGCAAGATGGAATACCAGTACGACAAAGTGGGGATACCTCTACTACAGCCAACTGTTTACAATTTAAAAATAAAAAAGAATGCCCTTATAGTCCTTGACAAATAAAAGGTAGATAATCCATACGAAATCGACTCTAAAAATGCCCATTCGGATTTCGACAAATATAAGAATTATTTAATCTACGAGGGTACTCGTAATTGTTAAAAAACGGTAATTCCTGGGAAACAGAAATACGGGGGAACTTCTACATGTTCTCAGGCAGGAATTAATTAAAATATACATTTTTAAGATAAATTAAAAATAAAATTTAGTGACTTCGTCACAAATATGTCGGTGTCAGTCATTAAAAGTGAAAGTGATTTAATTTTATATGAAAATTTTACATTTTCAAAAGACAAAGTTTTAAAAAGTGATGAGACATCATGGAGATGTAGGCAAAAAAAAAAACTGCATTGTAAAGTCAAATTTTACACTGTTGGTACAGAGAACCTAATTTCAAGAAAATGTGATGTTCATAATCATGAAATAAATAAACAAAAGGTACACAGGCAATATGTTTAAAATGCGTCTAACAGAAAGATTGTAGAAGATGTAACTGAAAAGCCATTAAAAATAATTTGTAAGGCATTATCAACATATTTGTCACCATCTCTCACAACTATTGATATCATTTACAAGAAGAAATATGTATAACAGCCGCCACAAGATACTATCAGGTCGGCTACCTAAAAATATAGAAGTGCATGCAGCTTTAAGAGTTTATAAATAAAGGTGAATTTTTTTGTTTTTTAACATCATTAAAAATAAATTATTGTGTTTACATGTGAAACGAACATGAGCATTTTAACTAAAATGAATACAATCTACACGGACAGAACATTTTAGTTTTGTACAAAATTTTTCTATCAACTTTTTACAATGCATGGACTCGAAAATGGCCACTATGTCCCTTTAGTTTTTTTGTTTGTTACCGAGTAAGACTACTGAATGTTCCAAAAAGTGCTTTTCTTTACTAAAATGTCAAATTTTCGAAAAGTACGGTCTTATATTTAATCCAAGACAAGTTTTTGTTGATTTTGAAAAGGCGATCCATAGAATGAGTTAGCTCACTCGGACCAGTTGAATGTTCCAAAATAACATCCACTTCAGGGATACAAATTCAGGATGCGCAGAAGACTGCTGTTTGAATATAGGCGGTTGTCATCTCGTATTGTATTGGTTATGATTTGATTCTGTATGCGCCAGGGATACAAATCCGAGTTGCGCAGTGTATAAACTGGAACATTGAGATCAAAAGTGCCGACGCAGAGTGAGCGAACTGATTTTTTAGCTATAAACTGTGGCATTAGTGTATATATTAAGTCAATCGGACTAAGTTCTGATTATGAATCAACATCGGAAATAGGCATCTGGCTTAAAAATACTTTAGGATCAACTTATTTGAAGCCAAGTGAAGTGTGTTCGATTTAATGTCATACAAACCACACAATGAACTTCTGGATAAATATAGTGATTATTTGTTAGATACATATTGTTATGATATTCCTTATACGACCCTGTGCCTGTGTACGCACACGGCCTTCACATGACAACCAACTCGCGATCGAAGCAACGCTGACGTGTGGAAGCAATTGGACCGCTTCTCGGATGTACGGGATGCCTGCCGCTGTGGCTAGAAATAGCTGGAATGGCGGGAGAGTGCCGTTTACTCATCGAAGTAGAATCTTCGCGAGGCTCTGGCATTTTCCAGTAGCGGAGTTAGATTTATATAAATATTTGACGATCAGCGCCGAGTTTAGTTTAATATAGAACGTTGTATTGAAAAGTAAAAGTGTAAGAAATAAATTAGAATTGTTAGTTAGTGTTCAAATATTATATAAATTAAATAGTACGTCTGAAATAAATTGTAAATAGTGTATTTTTAAATAAATAAACTTTAAATAAATTAGACTTTCGTCACAATATATTGGCGAAAACGCAAAATTTCCTCCTTCTGTGTGGGCGGAAAAAAGTGCTTCGGTTACACGAACAACTAATTGTTGCGAGTCGTTTCATTCAAAATTTAATTTTTCTTTTTTGCAACGCATCCATCTCTATATATATTTCTTGAAAAGTTAAAAGAATGTCAAATTAAAACATATGTCAAAATACAAAGTTTAAATGTAATTGCTAGATTTATAGATAAAAATGTTAAAGCTAAGAAATAGACTGAATTACCTAAAATGTGCTTCATATTTATGATGTATATTATGTTCTTTTTTACTTTCCTATCTGCATGCAGATATAAGGAAAGTATAGGAATCATGATTTGTTTCGACCTCCGGTTTTCGACGAATTTTTCCTTTTTGTGGTCCCCTGAATCCGGTTTGGCTGTGTGTGTGTGTGCGTGCGTGCTTGCGTACGTGCGTGCGTGCGTGTATGTGTGTGTGTGTGTGTGTGTGTGTATGTGTGCGCGTGTATCTGTATCCACCATAACTCATGAACCGATACAAAGAAAAATACCAAATATTATACTTAAGGTAGTTCACTTGCGACAGTCGTACATAAAAATATCGCATAATGGTGAATACCAAAAGTTCGAGATTCTCAATGCTAATAAATTTTATTTTTGTAAGAGACTGTACAAAACACATGTATATAAACACATATGGACAAGTTATAATTTTATTCAATTTCAACCGGCAAACTCGCAAATATTTAAACGATATGGTATGGAAATTTGTGACTTCCTCATACTAATTTTAAGGGTTTGTTTTGGATCAAACCGCTGATTCCAGTTCTCAAACACAGTGGACGAATTAATTTTTCAAGAACACGTCGCGAGTTTATAACAACATCTTAGCTGATCGAGTGTTACTTTGATACGTGAAGTGGCTACAATGTTGCCAAGTTGTAATAATTTTACGAAACTACTCGTCAACTGCTTTAAAAATATTTTTATTTTAAAAATCTATATCTTTTTACTAAGATAGTCAAAAAATTCAGCAATTATCTATAAAATTCGATAACTTCTTGATTTATTTAACATTAGTTTTTAAAAAATATGGTAAAAACCGTTTTCGAGATATCTTGAAATAAATGCATTGCTTGTGTACATGATAGGCTTCAAGAGTGTTAATTATGCACATTTTGATTGTTAATATCTCGTTTCACAGATGGTCAAAAAATCAAATTTTTTTTAGTTACGTAAACGACACTTTCATAAACCTTAAATTTAAATTTTATTGAATTCTTAAGAAAAGCCGTTTTACGAGTGAACTACCTTAAGCTTTATTCCGGCCTGCGGTGAACTTTTAGAATTTGGACAGAGTCGGAACATTTGGGGGGTACTTTATTGGTGGTAATTTTTATATTTTATGAAATATATTCGTTATTTACGTTAAGAGACGAAAATTCTTTAAATAAAAGTTACTTAAAATACTGCCAAAGTTCGCGGAAAATGTAAAGCAAAACACAAATTACGTTATGTAAATCGCTTTATTGCTTCTCAAAATATTCTCCTTTAAAATCTATACACTTTTGCATCCGATGAAACCAATCTTCAAAACAATTTTGCCATTCTGAGCGAGGTTCCTTCAAAACAAGTGATTTAAATGCTTCAACAGTCTCTTCAGGCGATGAAAAACGCTCGCCATGCATTTTATTTTTGATATATCGAAATAGGAAAAAGTCATTGGGCGATAAATCAGGTGAATATGGGCAATAAGTCATTAATTGGATGTTGTTACTGGTCAAAAACTCTACAGTTCGTCGTGCGGTGTGAGCGCTTGCATTGTCATGATGAAGAATGATTCACCGGTTTATTTTGTTCCTTCTGATTTCAGCGATAACTTCCGGCAAACAAATTGAAGTATACCAGTCAGAATTAACTGTCCTTCGATCCTCAAATGCAACAGTTGCAACATGATCCCTTTTTCCGGGGAAACACGCAATCATTCTTTTCGAAACGCTTCATGAACGCACCACTTTTGTGGGTTTAGGTTCACTTTGGAACACCCATACAGTCGATTGCTGTTAAGTTTCAGGCTCATATGAATATATCCAAAATTCGTCACCTGGTACGATGTTATATACCGAATTTAAACGACCCCCTTCAAATTTGTTTAGTATTTCCTTGCACCACTTGACATGTGCCTGTTTTTGTTCTTCTTTCAAATTGTGTGGAATCCAACGACTGCAAAGCTTCCTGACATGCAAATGATCGTGCAAAATCGTATGTATTTATTTCGCTGCAATGCCTAAGGATACCTCTATCTCAAGATAGGTCACATGCCAATTTGACAAAATCATTTCACGCACAGCATCAATATTTTTCGCGACAACAGAGGTACATGGACGACCTTCGGGAAGATCGTCATCAAACGTTGGTCTTCCACGCTTGAATTCTGCGAACCATTTGTAAACCATAGTTTTGGATGATCCTAAATGCATTAAAAATAACAAAGAATAACTACTGATTTTTTAAAAGTTTGTATTTATTTATTTATTTTTAAATCCTTCTAAACCGGTTTATTTGCCCTTTTGGGATATGAGGTAAATATAATTATTATCTTATTGAGAGATAATTTAACAAGTTTATTGATATTAAAAGAACTTTTTGTCGTGAAATTAATAAACATTTTTCTCCTCTTGTCAACTAACGTGGTAAATAATGTTATTTAAATCTTATAAAAACTGATAAAATGATTCATTTGATATTGGTAGAAAACAGTGACAATAATTTACCTGGCTTGTTTATTACGCATTGATTGCATAAGAAACATTTAATTCAACATATTTTTATAAGACGCAAATGTATCGATAATAGCTCTGACCACAATTGCAACGACATAATCTGCAACGACACCATATATTATGAACCATTTACGGTTGTGTCCAATTTACCTGTAGGATTAAACTGACCCTAAAATCTGGTCGCCCAGTTTACCTGTTCAGATTATGGAGCAGGTAACCTTTGCGCATAATTTACCACCGCCGAGCTGTGATAGGTCGTCAATATTTTAACGGCTGTTAAAATATAAAGAAATCATTAAAGAACAGGCCCAATATATTCTTAATAAAACGAATTAAAAAAGTTCTTCCTTAGCATATTTTTTTTTAATAAAATGCTCATGAATTTTAAGAATTTTAATATCGGAGCCTCACTGGAGCCGCCCTTGCAAACAATTTGTCTGATAACAACTAAAACGCTTTCAGATAACGTAAGAGTAACATTTTTCTTTCTAATCTTCCTTTTGATGTTACTACGAATTAATTCTATGGCGTTAAATGTACAATAATACGGTGTTAAACGTAATGTAGTAGCCATCTAATTCCCAACATAGCTAGGATTGAGATTTAAGTCTTTTAATAGGCAAGCATCTTATTTTAAAGCTGTGGGTGGATATAATACACCCATTTTATTTTAAAATGCCGAAATGATCTCTCTTTGAGCTTTAACTTTTTTGAATTTTACCAGTTTGAAGAGAATGGTAAGGTAGTAATCCAGTTTTTTGCTTGCTATTTGTAGTACGTTACAGGGCAAGGGGTGAATAATATGTACTATTTCCTGGTGGTGGAAGCTGTTGCGTAATCTGTCAAATTTAAAGTAAAGTTTCTTATCGATGGATTTTTTCGCGTTTTACTGACAATGAAATAATATGCTTCTAAACGTCTACAACAATAAAAAACATCCTTTGCAAGCAATTTCTGCCGTCCGATTTTGCTAGTTCCGGTGTAGGGATATAACTTCCAACTAAGAATATTGCCCTTCGGGTATTTTTTATCTAGCAGTTTTATCCAATTTAGCTTCTTATTCGCACCTAGATTTCACGAAAAAAGCCGTATCAAAATAGTTTAATTTATGGTGAATGGGGTAAAACTACTGATTAAAACATGCTTGAAAGACCAATACGCTTAGTTAAGAGTCATACAAATAAGTTAGGAATGATTAAATGACTTTTCGACTATTTGTTTTGATTTTACACCTATTTCAATGTTATCATTTTTTTATATCACCCGTTTGCCAACACAAAAAAGTGCTTGCAATATCATCTTTAGTTCAGAAAAAAACTGCGTTTAAGCTCTAGCACGAATTTTGTTGAAAAATATAAATATCCTGCTAAGTGGTCGAAATCTCTACACCGGAATTAGCAAAAATTGACGACAGAAAATGCTTGAAAAGCGATTTTTTTACTGTTACAGATTAATTTATAAATTTTGATTATTTTTTCATTAAAGAAATAAAGAGATCTGTTGTTCTGTTTTCTAGTTACATATCTTCCCTTGCCGCCATGCATTTGTCCAGCATTTGGTTAAAAGAAAAATGGTTATCCTATGGTAATATATCAATATCTAATGTCATTACAGTATTTGATGGCAAATTAAGAATCAGTTTAAAACTTATTATACTTGACTATAGATTAGTGATAAAAATATAGAAAATCACTAACAATTTAGATATTATATTTAAACCAAGTTTTAGATAAGGTAGTAACAAATTCTAATTCACAGAGATTTACTTAATTCAAATTAAGATGATTTATTCAACTAAAATAAAGACTTATCTGTTATAACAGGAAGTAGTTATATTGGAGGAATTTGCATGGTATATTAGACCTTCTTCAAAGGGATTCTTATTCTTAATGCTGGACTTGAACGATTTTCTATAGGTGAACCAAACCTCGGTCTTCAGATGGCACCAAACTCTTAGGTTTAAATCTTCATAAACTTAAATCTCCATAACTTAAATCTTCATAAACTTAAATCTTCATAAACTTCTTAGATACAACTTGAAATAAACTTCTTAGATACAACTTGAAATAAACCATCTAGATATAGCCATGCTTACAAAATCAGACGGCCAATAAGAATATTAACAGACAATTAGTACATCGGATGTTCAAGGTTATTTTAAAATTTAAATCAACATGATACGTTGAAAGATACAAATCGAATGAGAATGAATTAGGAACTTTTAACACAAGGCATAAACGACAAATGACATTTGAGTAGAGATGTTTGTGTCAAAATAACGAAAACGGTTCGAACCGTTACACCCCACTACCTCCGGGTAAAAAAAAAGAAAAATTAAATTTTAATTTGAATTTTTTTTACTACTTCCATATTCTCTCCTTTTGTTGTAACTAGCTAGAATGATACAAGAGGTAAAACGATCAATGGATTACTTTTCAAGAGTCTTGCCCGCCGATATCCACAGTAATCAAAGGTCACTTCAAGAAAGGGTCCTTCAAAAATCTTTCAACTCCAAATATCACTGCTAAACCAATTACCGTAGAAGAAATTTAAAAATTGCAAAAAAAAATGATTATACACCATCATACAATGAATAACACAAGACATCGCTGTAAAAAAAATGTTAACAAAGTAAGAAGAAATAAGAAAAGATATACTTCCTATTAGCTTAGTATATAAAGAAAAGAAAATTAGTAAATCAACATTATATAATATATGCTTGTTTAAAAAAAAATTTGATTAAAATGAAAAAAATGATTTAAACTTTAAATCTGTACTCTTTTGTACCATACAAATGTCACAATCAGAAAAAGATAAGATAAAGGTAAATAAAGGTATGTAAGGTAATGAAAGGTAAACTAGAAAGAATGATCATTGAACTATATTTGCATATATCATAACTAAGTAAAGGTGAACCATTTCAAATCAACGATAAATATCTTGATATTCAAAAAACATAGTACATTATGTACTAAAGGTAAAAATAATATTATTAAACGATAAAAAACACATTCACTTAACTAGTGAATAAGGATATAATAATATTATAGAAGATAAATTATGAAAATTAAGATAAACAATGTACACACTTTAAAGAATACATCAGGTAAGGTATACGAAACATCTTCGTAATGCTGTCACTTTTCTCAGTGTAAATCAGCAAAGAAACATACAAAGTAATAAAGTTAGGTAAAAAATACAGTAATGCAAGTTCTCTGTTAACCCAAAGTTAACCCAAATATGAAATTTTGTAATACTCAACTTAATTATTTTCAATATAAAATGAAAACAGAGGTATCAAACGATATTGCTAAAAGCATAAATTCTCAAATTATAATTGAAAAAGAATAAAGATATACAAACTTTTACTACTTGTATTGAAATATAATTCAAAGTTGGTTCAGAATCAATTAGTTATGCAATAGTGAGGTACCTAACCATATAAAGAAGAAACATGAAATGCTAGATAATATAGTTCAAAGTCAACTTAGGTATTTTAAGATCGAATTTAAGGAAAAGGTAAATAAATTAAAATATTACTCAAATTTAATAACAATATATAAATTTACTACCAATAAAGAGAAAAAAAAATCCTAATAAATCTTTCAGTTAAATAAACATAATAAAGAATGAATTATAAAGGGAAGACATTCAAAATCTAAAGAAAATGTAGAATTTAATTTACTAAATTTAATAAAAAGTAGGTATAGACATTGTATAAATCACTGCACTAAGATTCAAATAGTAAGAAAAAATTATAAATATATTTCTATACACTCTCCTAATATGGTAAATGCAAACTGACGTCTCAGTTTCAAAAACTTGTACAGAATCATATTAATAACTGATATATACAGTCTTAAGCAAGCATAAGAAAAGAAAAACAAACCAATAAAGAGAAATGTAAAGAGAAAATTATGTAGAAATTTTTTAATAAAAAGAAATACTATTAGAAACTGAATACATATTAACAAAAATTAAGGTAGCTATTACAGAGAGTATTGCTTTACAAAATAAGCAGTAGCAGACAGTTAAAAGTTAGAAGGTAATGTCTGGTCTGACTCATAAATGTTCCGATGGTGTAAAAGGAAAAAATTGACTACAGACAGTAATACTTGGTCATGAAGGTAATAGCAGAATAGTAAAAACTTAGATACTAATTTTTATTATTCTGGCCTGACAATAAATATTCCATTGGTGTAAAAGGAAAGAATTGACTACAGGCGGTATTACTTGGTCGTGTAGGTAATAGCAGAATAAAATGCTAGTTATAATATTTTGGCCTGACAGTATATATGAAAAATTTAGTAATATTTTACCTTATTAAAAGGAACGGTATGGAAATCAAGACAATTGCAGGATATATTATTCACTGTTAGTGGTATCATTATTAACGCTAGGTATGACTTCATTATCATTATCTTCAGATAAATATAAAAAGCAATAAATTTAATTAATTAAAGGCACAAAATTTTATCACTAACAAAAAAATTTTTTACTTGATAGGCAACAAAAATCAACTTTAGGTAAAAATCCAAAAACTACACAGTTTTATCAGTGTATAATAAATATGTGTAAATAAATATGTGTAAATATGTAAAAATATATAAAAATATGTATAAATAAACACTGAACCTAGTACAAAATGCAGATATATAAAACTTGACGATACGATACACAGATTTAGAGTAATGGTTAAAATAATAGACAAGAAAGTATAAAGAAAGTATAAAGTAAAAATATAAAAGACATGCAGTTGGTATCGTTAATCTCTGTCAAATACCTATGTAAATTAAAACGATAAGTTAACATAAATAAAGACTTATCTGTTATAACAGGAAGTAGTTGTATTGGGGTGATTTGCATGGTATATTAGACCTTCTTCAAAGGGATTCTTATTTCTAATGCTGGACTTGAACGATCTTCTATAGGTAAACCAAACCTCGGCCTTCAGATGGCACCAAACTCTTAGGTATAAATCTTCATAAACTTAAATCTCCATAAACGTATTGATATAACTTGAAATAAACCTCTTGATAAAACTTGAAATAAACTTCTTAGACACAACTTAAAATAAACTTCTTGGATACAACTTGAAATAAAATTCTTAGATACAACTTGAAATCAACCATCTAGATATAGCCATGCTTACAAAATGAGACGGCCAATAAGAATATTAAGAGACAATTAGTACATCGGATGTCCAAGATAATTCAAAATTTAAATCAACATGATTCGTTGACAGATACAAATCGAATGAATTAGGAACTTTTGACACAAGGCATAAACGACAAATGACATTTGAGTAGAGATGTTCGTGTCAAAATAACGAAAACGGTTCCAACCGTTACAAAGTCTACATCACATTTTTGGCATTTTGTTATTACACTGGAGTTACAGCCCTCACCGACGCATCTTTTTCTTTCTTTATTCGGCACAAGCAAGTGGTTGAAACCGTCATACCTCAAATCATCTTATACCCTGTTTAGACTTACACTGGACTTGATGTTGCGGGCTTTCCTGTCCTCTTAGGCGGAACTGCATATTTAGTAAGATATGTTTGCACTATCTTCTTTCTAACTACCAACTTTTTTCGTGTTGTCTATAAATGTTCCATGCATTTACCACTGAAACATCCAATAACCAAGTGAAAGTTGCCCAGCACCATTTTATTTGCCTAATAATTATTCTATGTCCGGCAATGTTCTTATCCAACAAATCAGTACCACTTATAAAACTAATATATTCCGTTATAAGCCATGGACTACTAGCATAGATCTTCTTTTCCACTCGAGAAAATCGTTTTACGCTTGTAGTTTAATTTGTACCATGACAGGTGGAAGCCGCAGCGACATTATTATCCATCCATTTAACAATAATAACACTATCGTCCTTATCAATGATATAGAAGTAATTGCTTCTATTACTTTGCTTCTGAAAATCTTTATTATTAGCCAGTGTACAAGACTTCGGTCTACGGTTTTATCGAATTGTTCTCGTACCATCATATCGTTCTGCTTCAAATAATACAAAACATTGAAACCAGTAAACAAATTGTCGAAATAAAATTTAAATGGCAATTTTCTCATAGCTTCAAAAACTCGTGAATCATGCCTATCAGTGGCGCAATATTTATGGAAATTCTATTGGAGATGGAATGAGGACTCCGTCAATACAACTTATTTGGATTTTACTTGGTCGCTCTGCTATTTTTTCTTCCTATATATTTAAATTTGAGAATTACACGGTAAACTAATTGATGTTCGTTTTTGGACATCATATTATACCTATCTGTTCTAATAAATACATGTGCTCTAAAAACACCCTATATTTTTTCTATTTCAGTTTGTTGCGACCGTACGGGATGAGCCGTCTGATAACTTATTTCGACAAAAAACAAACATCGATATCGGAATCCGAAGCCTACTACTGCGCCAGTATTGTTATCTTCACGAAGATCTTCCAGTTCGTTTTCATATCAAATTTGCTCGTTTTCGAAGTCAAATTTCTGATACAATTAAGGACGGCCCTACAGTCGCTGCTCTACGAGAAGATATTGAGACTTTCGACGACTTCAGTATTGGAGACTAGTTCCGGGAATTTGATCACTGTTTTGACCAAAGACATCCATTGCGTGGAGTTGAATCTGTGGGTGTTTAAGGATTTTATTATGTTTACCGTACAATCCGTTACAGTATTTTATTTAATCTGGTCTAGAGTCGGCTTAGCTGCATTTACTGTGATCGGAGTATACATGATAGCACTACCGCTTCAAGGTAAGTAGGTACTTACATATTTATTTGTTTATTACAAATCAACACCAGCAAAAAATAACGTCCTTAGAATATTCCAGTTTAATCACATAAACCCATACCAATATCTTCACAATATATGACATTAGATGCAAAGCAGGCAAATAGATGATTTTATACTAACAAATCAAACACTTTAAAAAATTTTGAATACCTCCCGAGCCTTTATTTTTAGTTCAATTTTAAATACTTAATAATCACAACAAATGTTGAGGAGAAACATTAATTTTTTTTTAAACCTTCGAAAAATATTTTAGTCAATTTTTAAACGGAATTAAGAAAAAGTTTCCGTACCATTCTGTATTAATTCTAAGAAAATTTCTTGATTTTTGTTTTAATAAATAATAAAGTATTTTTTTAAAAAGAAGGGTTGCATTTAAAGCTTCCACTAGGCTTTAGACGAAGTATTTTCAGTGGCGCGCATATAAATTTTAAAAATTTTATATTAGAAAACTCATAACCTTTTTAGTTTATTTAGTGATGTGAACGAGTTTAATATTGTAAAATATATATTATGTATCAGGTATTATTACATTGCGACCTAAAATATTTATTGTACCCCTTCTGTCACTCAAGCAGAAAGACTAATCTGGATGCCTATAACGATCCTTCCAACCTTATCTTTTTAAGAAAATATAGGTTTTGGAGTGGTCCCAAGTCATGCTTATTGCAATTTTTAATTAAATATAGTGCCCTTAAATTCTAAAGTGCTACCCATTCAGGCAGAACGTCAATGGAGGTTTTTTTTTCCTCACAAAATATGCACTCACTATCTTCTACTAGTTTCAGTTTACAAAGGAGTCCTTTGAGATTGCAATGTCCGGTAGATATCCCTGTTAGCATCTCTGTATCTATCTGTAAGGTTGGGTTACCCCCACGGCACGGCCTACAGATTTAATGTAGTTGACAACGTCGCCAAGATATGTTTCTCTTATATTGGCCGGTGGTAGCCGATACTCGCCGAACACAAATCTTCTAATAAATGAGAGCGTCGAGCAATCGTAAAGGATATGCTCGATGATCTCATCTTTTTGTTCGCGCCCTCTGCAAAGTACGGATTCTGACAGCCCTATGATATGGAGATGCTTCCGTACTTGACAATAACCAGTCAGAATGACTGTGACTAGGAGCAGATTCTGTCTAG
This sequence comes from Psylliodes chrysocephalus, assembly GCA_927349885.1. Taxonomy (NCBI): domain Eukaryota; kingdom Metazoa; phylum Arthropoda; class Insecta; order Coleoptera; family Chrysomelidae; genus Psylliodes; species Psylliodes chrysocephalus. The sequence goes on from OV651821.1 coordinate 40,582,450, forward strand.
TCATAGTCAAGTATTTGTTTGCTGCAGTGTTGTCAGGATAACTTAAGAGCTGCCTGGCAACTCTGCAGTTTCTTGTTTCATCCCATCTTTCCCTGAATTTCACAAGGGAATGTTCTTTAAATAGGTCTGTCACTACCGATTTTGTCAGGCCAACAGAAGGGTCAGGTCCAAAAAGTATTTGATTGGCTGCTTTCTTGGCTAGTGAATCAGCAAGACCGTTACATTTCGATGTGGCGTGACCTTCGATCCATCTTAAGGTGACCACATTGTTGATGGGTACTTTGGCCAAAGCTTCGTGACATTCTAGTACTAACTGTGAGTAAATTTGTGGTCTGTTCAGGGTAAGCTATCTGTACAGATGAGCATGTTCCTTCCAGTCATATTGTTTCTGGTTATTTATTTTGCTGCTATGAGAATCCCCGTTAGCTCTGTTTGAACTACATTGGCACAATTGTTTAGAGCTCATTTTATGTTTAGGTTTAAGAATCTGAAGTATATTCCACATTCTGAGCCTTGTTTTGTTTTAGAACCGTCCGTGTAGGTATGAATCATACCTGCCATTTCTGGCTCTTCTATTTGTTCTATTATAACTTTATATGGCTTATGAAAGATATATCTCGGTAAGAGTCCATGTTCGCTTGAAGCAGTGGAAGCGTATTGAGCGCTTCCTGCCAAAAGCGACGTCTTGCTTCACCAGATCCCACATCAGGTTCTATTCCAACCGTACGGAGGCGTGTAATTGTCTATAGAGCAACCTCCTTGATGTAAATATTAAGGGGACTAAGACTAAGAATGACTTCCTTGGCTTTGGTCGGTGTTGTTTCCAATGTTCCTGTTATGTTGAGATATGCTGTTCTCTAAATTTGTTCTAGTTTAGCTGTTAATTTTTGGGTTTTCGGTACCCAGACAACCGCACCGTATGTTAGCACAGATCTTATGATAGCCGTGTAAGTCTATGCGACGACTCTGGGGGAGAAACCCCAGGTACGCCTCACGGTTCGGCGGCATTGTTTATAGCCTCTTATATTCACATCTTCTACACTTATGTTAACTGCTCGCTTTGAGAGCATGTTATGTATCCACCCACTAACCATTTGTGAAATATTTCTTTTGGTTAGTAAGTGTATTCTCTTTGGGAAAGTTGTTTTATCAAAAGCACCTTCTGCGTCTATGAAAACACCCAAGGCGGACTCCTTATTGTCCAGGGATCTTTTTATCCGCCCAGCAACTAGACGAAGGTCTGTTACAATGCGAGATATGTTTTTGCTCATATAGTTACAGGTTTTCAATCTTTTATAGTTAAATAATTCGAGCATTATCTTAGCCTGTCTTAGCTCCAAGAGATCGTTCGTGTACTGCTAAATTATTTTTTAATCTCTCTCAATATTGTATAACTGCTGATATCGCAAAACAACTTGGGCCCCATAAAAGTTGTGAGCCTACTCCTTCAGAGACTATCTGCAATCTCGTTAGCATCTACCTGGATCCAAGCGACAGTATTTTCCTTACCTAGCTCATTTAGTTTTTTTAGATATCTCTAGACCATTTGTGATTACCAAAGTGCTAAGCGCTGTGATGGCTGCTTGGCAATTGGACATGCTGATGATATAATCTCTTGTATGCGATAGTTTTTTTCGATGTTGAATGGAATACAAATTTCAATGGCGTAAATGTCCGTCTTGAAGATATTTTGGCATGTATTCAAACTTACAAAGTACCTCGTTCTAGGCCCATACAGTCATACACTAGTTAGTCTTTTTTATAGTTTTGGAATCATCTGTAAACTACTGAATTGCATGTCTTTTGGTTGTAAACATGATTGATTCTTGGTTCGATTCTTTCTCTGTTGTTCTGAAGGTTTTTACACAAAACTGTACTTCTTTCTCATTACGGACATATCCCAAGTATTTTTGGTCCTGGAGCTAATAGTCATTTGCCATTCCTATATCTTTTTGCCACTTTCTCTATTATTTATAAGTGAGGTCTATGATCGACTCCATTGTAGCCGTAGGATAGGTTCTCATTGCACCGGTGATGCAAACGCAGACTTGTCTTTGTACGTTTGAGATATTAGCTTTCACAGTAGCTAATGTAAAATATAAAACAAAATTTATTTTAAGTATGCCTAATAGATGTTATAAAAAATAGGATGTTCGATATGAAAAAACATACCTATGATATCATTGGTTTGCTGGAAAAAGCTATTGTGAGCAGAAATAGCGAAATGTAGAAAAACGCATTCAAAGTTTCAAAAATTATGATCGTAGACAATATAGAAAATAAATGCGTAAAAACTTCTATTATAATACCTAATTATGATCATGTTTAGTTATATTTATTTCGTTAATGTAGTCAATTTGTTTATCAATTATTTATAATTTTTGTTTAAAATTCTGCTTATGTATTGCTTTCAAAGTTCTTATGTAATTAGCTACTTATTTAACATTTAATTAAAATTAAATATAAGGGACAGCTAACAATTTTTCATTGACAAAAACGACTTGGCAGCTACACTGTTTTTAAATTTCAGAAACTAAGGGTACTAGCTAAAAATTATAATCGGATATAAACAAATCCCTATGCCACGACCATTGCTACGTATACAACTGAAATTCAACAAGTTTATCAGATAACGGGTTTTATTAGCGACTAGACAATATGCTACATTTTTTTAAAAACCATTTAAAATTTAAAAATACTTAAAATGTGCCATCACGTGTTGTTCTTATGACTCGCCCTGAATAAATAACCCAATAATGTTTCTCTGAATTGAACTACAGTGCAACCTCGATAATCCGAACCCACGCTAATCCGAATTACGCTAATCCGAACGCAAATCGTGAGGCGAGATAGTCCGAACGCCGCCTCTGTAATCCGAACGCTGACAGGAAAAGACCTGCAGCGCGGCCCGCGTCGCCCATATGAGGAGCAAAATTTCAAAAGGAATATTATCTCTTTTTTAAGAATTGGGAAAAAGGGCCGTTTTGTAATTGGTGCAAAACTGACTAACGAAAATTAAATTGGTAAAGTGATATATGTAATACAAACCTTTGTAAATTTATTTATTTATTTATTCCAGAAACAAACAGGCATGAGCCTAATTACATGTTCCTATAAATACAGCGAAAATAGAAATCAACAAAAATACATAATATCTAATTAAATATATAAGTGAAATTATAATAAACAAACCTCGCTACTACAAAATTTTAACAAAGTTCGTTAAAGAACAAAACTACTGAAATAATCAGAAATATTCAGGAATAATCAGAGCGTCTGCAAAACCCCACACCAAGGCCACGGAAATCCTACAAGGTTATATCTCTTTAATCGAGCCCAACAATTTTGTTAAGTTCCTTTCTATATGTGCTTATAGCTACATCAAAAATACCGCAAGAAATGCCTTCGGAGTGTACATTAAACAAAAGACAAATTTTTTCTACTGGACCATGATAATCCGCACGAAAAGTTAATTGACGTGGACGAATACCTGCTATTGGAACATTAATTTTTATTTGACTCAATAAATATTGACTGTCCAAATATCCATTTAATAATTTATGTAAAAAGATAAGGTTGATTATAGAGCGTCTATGTTCCAATTTTTCAATTTCAAACTCTTTTCTAATAGGTCCAAATGAAACAAATCCTGGACTTGTATGATACTTTTTAAAGTATAAATATTTGACAAATTTATTTTGAATAGTTTCCAAAATGTGTTTTAAATTTTGTTGTGTAGGATCCCATACAGTGGATGCATATTCTAATTTACTACGAACGAGAGCAAAAAATACATTTTTAATCGAGTGTGTATCTGTAAAGTCCCTAGTCGTGCGTTTCAAAAAACCTAACAATTTGTTAGCTTCTTTGGTAATGTTATGGATATGCTCGTCAAATTTGAAATTATTTTGAAAAACTATTCCCAAGTCGGTCATTTTTGACACTCTTTCTAGTGTTGATCCTTGCATTGTGTAGATAAAATTTTGAGGATTACGAATGTTACTGAATGTAATAACCTTGCATTTGGAAAGATTAAAATGTAATTTATTTTCAAATGACCAATCCGAAATTGAGTCTTGAGCCAAATGGTCAAAATTAGAAATTTAGTTAATTTACAAATTTGATTAATTAATTAATTAATTAGGATAAAATTCCTTTTGAAAAAAATAATCTATTTGAACCAAAAATTTAGGATAAAAATCTTTATGAAAGAATGTGAAAGAGGAATAATTACAAAATAAAAAAAGTACTATCAAACATTTTATTATTTTAAGGAAACAAAAATATTAATTTTAAGTGTTAAATAAAAACACCACCATCATCCCCATTGCAATCACAAGGTTCATCATCTTGGTTGGCGGAGGAGTCTGGGAGTGGTTCATCTAATAGAAATTCTTTAAAAAAATAAAGCTTTTCTTCTTGCTGCCAATTTTCATCGAACAATGACAGCAATGTTTTAAGATTTTTAATTTTTTCTTCCTTTACTGGGTTTTTTAATTCCTTTTCTTTGACGTTCAACTCCTTTAAAACTTAACCTTTTTTTGTTAAAATTTCGAAACTTTTTGTTAAGTCGTCGTTTCTGTAATATAATTCCATTTTTATTTTTACAACTCCCTTAGAATCCTTTCTTAATATTATTCTTTTTGTGTCTTTTATACCTTTTAACTTTTTCCAACTGGCATCAAGGGCCTTAAAATCTTTGATTGTCCAATCTGTTCCTAACTCTTTGACAGTTCCCACTTCTTTATAAATTTCTATGTACTCTTCAGCATTAAGTATTACTTCTATTTTTCTAAGCTTCTTTTCAAGACGTCCGAACACCCTATCTGCTGGCAAAAAAGGAGTGCCCTCTAACCGGAAACGTAACTCTAATTTCTTATAATGTTACAAGAGCACTTTTTGACAGCCAAAGGGCCAGAGCATATATGACATAAGAATTTTTATTTTGCCCTGCACACCCGTCTGCAAATAAACGTAAGGTATTGCAATTATCAGAAAAATTATGCGAATTTAAAATATTTGTAATCGTTGAGCCCACTTCATTTGCTCCTCTACCAGCTTGAGTTTCAATCCAGGTATAAAAAAAAGGAGACGAAGTTGCAGCATCCGTTATACAAAAATTATAAAAAGAAAGCTGCTTTAAGTAATATGCTTCTCCAACAGGCAGTTTGGGCAGATTTTGAACCTGCTGTAGGTAGAAACAAAATACTTCACTATTTTCTTCATTTTTGTTCATCAATACGTGAAATTGTTTTGCTCTTAATTTATGAATTCTTAACTCTGTCATCAAACTAACTTTTTGCAATTCATCAGTGCAATTTTTTAGTTCATTTTTCTTTTTAAAGCAGAAACTACAAACATCTGAAGATGGTGACCCGAAGCCAATGTTAAAATTAACAGAAAAAATCTTATTAAAAAAACCATATTTTACCCTGTAACTTTCAGCAACACTGGCATTGTACAATTTCCACAATTTCTTTATATTGAAATGGGCAGGTAAATACAATCGTTTTGATTTTTGGCGATTGTAATGGCTTTCTCTAGCACGAAGCTTTCTAAGAAACTTTTTAACCTCTTTTCTTTTTTCATCATTCTTTTTTGAACGCCTGTCTCCTCCTCTTCTCTCCTTTATGTCAGATCCAAATCTTATATTTCTTGTAATTGTATGTAACCGTTTTAAAGTAATTCCAAAACATTTTAAAATCATTTTTTGGCACACTCTGTAGGTTTCCCCATTTTCCCTAACCATGTTGTATTTTGCTGATAAAACGTGTTTTTGATTTCTGCAAATAGCCCTGTATTTTTCCCTGTATCTCTTGGGTTCGGAAACTTTACACAAATAACTTAACTTTCTGTCTTGAACATGCTTATCGGGAATTTCTAAAATTTTTTTTCTTGCGACAGTTATGTCACGTCTTGTTATTTTAAAACATTTATACGTGGGTCCATTATGCATGCAGGGACGTTCAGAGGTTTCCAAATTTGGAAAATGATCCAAATATCTATAATAATAAATATAATATAAAAAAGTAGGGTTAAAAATTAGTTTGTTGTCCTAATTACCTTAATTGCTTTGCTGCCTCCCTTTTTGTTGTTTTCTTCTTCCTTTTTCGACTTCCTTCATTTCCTTCACTAACTAACACGCCATCTAAATCCATGTTTTTTCTTTAAATACACTGCTCAAGAACGTATTATGACACTGATACTTATAAACGTGCTGATTTATACCAATATTCAATGAAAACAACAACAAACAAAATAAAATTCCATTTGAAAAGAAACCTTAGGATAAAAATCTTTTTGAAAAAACTGCAATCTTTTGACATTTATTTTATATGGGATAAAATTTTGATTGAAACGCCTTGATTTGGTACCATGCAGTATTAAAGCATCTATCGCGACCTATAACTCAGAAGCTGAATTAATTGGATAATATTCCTTTTGAAATTTTGCTCCTCATATGTAGTTTGATAATGCATTTAATTCTACAAAATGTAAGGCACTGTTTTAAAAATATGTTTGGATTCGATTGTTTATATTACCATGATATGCTTTGAGTGATGTTGCCGCTATATTAACTTTGAATATTGCTATGTTAGCGAAATTAGGTATTGGAGTGGATATAGTTAATAGTTATTAGTTAGTCAAGATTTGTATCTGAGAGAATTAGCATCTCGGTGTTGATTTCTGTATTTTAGTTATTAAAACTCGCTGTTTTTGGACATTTGTTTTTTTGGAAATTCTTACAAAAAAATCAATATACATACATAGATCTAAAGGTCTAAAAATGTGTAAGAGGTGTTTTATTGTATATTCGTTAATCCGAACAATTCGATAATCCAAACAAGGTCTGACAATTAGGTGTTCGGATTAAAGAGGTTGCACTGTATTGAACTACGGTAACTGGGGGTGAAGGCTATAAGATTTTTAATAATTAAAGATTATTGTGTAGATCCAAATTTTTTATTAATAAAATAAAAGCGTTTTAATATTTTTGTCAAAAAATTATTTTGCTCTTACACGTTGAACCACAATTGAAAATATTTATTTATTCACTTACTGAAGAAAATTAAAATATCTAGTACAAACTATAACAAATAATATTTAAATACACAAAAGTAACTACTAGTTAAAATATCAATATGAACAAAATATTTAAAATTTAAACTTGTTTTCTTTTGAAATAAAATGACTTTTATTTCCAAAAGCAAGTTGTAAACCTTGATGCTATAAATAAAACAAATTTGCGTTAGAAAATTATTTTATATCTATAAATAAGCATCTGCTTATAAAAATTTCTCGTATCAATGTAAATAGTTTAATAAATTGTGAATAGCTGTTGAGATTTTGTGGAATTACGATTTGAGACATTATAATACATGTTTAAATTATTCTGCGGTCGAAAGGTAAAAGGACTTAAGTCAATTTTTGGTACTTTTGAGTTAAATAATAATAATTATAATAAAAAACATGAAAATATATACTGACTTAATAATATACTTTTTTTTCTTCTCTGTCTCTGATTTTAACTTTTGTTTACTTACTTTCTTTATACATAATATATTGTTAAGTCATACATATTGTTTTGTTATCATCACATTTTTATAAGAAATTACTGATCTTTATCTAATTTTTATTACTATTCTCAGAAATATCCCAAGCGCTTTCTTTAAATGTAAAATGGACGAAACAAAAAGTTACTAGATTTTGTCACATCGCAGATTAATTACACCATGTTATTATGTCAGGTGGCAGTTTTCAAAATAATTTTTGTTAAAAATTTGTAGATATATTTTAATATTTCATAAGTTTTTATAAGTATGCAACAAAATGGTGAAACGATTTAGTGATCATTCAAAAACTTTAATCCTAAACGTAGTTTCTTATTTCAAGCGAGGCTCTTGGAAAGAAGTACAAACAAATGGCTACAAAGGTATTAAATATTTCGCAGAAAACTATCTGTATACTTAGTAAAACAACAAATTCTGATACAGAGTATGTGAAAGTAATGTCTAAAAAAGTAAGCCAAAGTACAGTTCATCAAATTTCTAGAGGCTTTCGACGGCTAGACAGAGAAAGCACTACTGACAGGCATCCCGACGGATTTACGCAATGAAAGTACACTCTGCGCATCAAGTATTTCACTATTTCATTCAGACGTAAATGTCAGATGTAAATTTCGCTAAAACATTTCTTTTATTTTCGTTTGTGTTTTTTGCTCATTACAGTTTAATAGAACCTAAGTATGGAGTTTAATAGCAAATTAAGAGGCCGCGTGATTAACAGTCAATCTCGCGAAATAATAGCCAATGTTATAGAGTTTATGAGAAGAGAAGGAAACTTTAATTCACCTTCAATACCATTTAAAAATGTAAATGATCGTGTTGCTGCAGTCACAGGAGTATCTAAAAACACTGTCGTCCGCATTTCTGGAGAGAAAAAAAGAATCGATAACCGTGAGATATCGGAATTTTCATCACCAAGAAAAACCATTAAAAAACCAAAAACAGTTATTGATATAGATGAAGCTGCACAAGAATCAAATTTTATTTTTTTATTATTAGATAGCTATTTTTGTTTCTGAGTTGTGTTCATTTACAGGCTCAATTTTTTTCCGTTTCTCCTTTTTGATTTTATATGGGGTTTCAAGTTGTTTTTGACTTATTTCGACGTAAATCACAACAACACACTTTTTTAATAAAGCAAACAAGTGTTAAGAGGTATATGTACGTGTAAACTACAATTACAAAAAATTGATATGAAACCCATGAAACCACCAACAAAAATGTAAAGCTAGCTTCCGCACTAGAACATGGTGTCATTCGTCGAGATAATTTATCGTTTTGTTTAATAGATCAAGAAATGTAAATATTCCCCTGTTATTTTTTATAAAATTATATAAGAAATAAATTTTTTTCTAAATAGTATAGTTTATTATTTTGTAGAAAAACAAAATTTCGAAAATTTTAGTGATGTTTCAGAAACAACCGTTATTAATAATAGGTACCATTTTCCTTAATAAGGTAGAAATAAAATATAAACTATTTCCACGATTTACAAAGGCCTACAAAAAAATTATAGGTATTTTCCGCTATCCTATAAAATTTATATTTTCTGACTCAATTTCAAAAGGTTGAAGGAATTCCAAAACACCTTTTATGGCATAATAATTATTTTCAATTCTACATACTATCTTCAGCTGCTTTTAAAAACGTTCTAAGAAAGTCCAATCAGACCAATTTAATCCCTAAACTATTCCACACTTTTAAAATTTAATTACATAAAAATATTAAAAATTATTTAAAATAACTTGTTTAGCAGACTGTACAATAGCTATCTTAGTCACACGTAGCGCGTTCTCTGTCTGGGCGTCGAACACCTCTAGAAATTTGATGAACTTTTGTAAAACAAAACTCAATTCTTTATTATTAGGTAAGTTGAGACAAGTTATATATAAGATGTACGAAGGTGCGCAACATGTAACAATGAAATGGTTACATAAACGATTTTTAGAAGAAATGTCTGATGTAAAATGTTTTTCACGGTCAATTAATACACGGATTCGCCTAAAAGAAGTAAAAACAGACAGTTTTTATTGAACGAACATCGATTCAGTTAATAAAATGTTGTTCAAAAATTCTAACAAGGAGAGAGAGAGAGAGCTATCTAACTTTAAGCCTGTATATATGGATGAGACGTGAGTATAAGCAGGGGAAGTGACAGAAAAAGTTGGCAAGATGAAACGATGGCTACTGCAAGTAGAGAAACATGGAATTCAATACATAATAAAATTGTCCATGGCAATGAAAAAGGGTTTATAAAAAATGAAGGACCTCATATTTAAAAGTCAAACTGAAAGCGGGGTTACTACAATACGGAAAAATTTGAAAAATGGTTTAAGACGAAATTTATACCTAGTCTAGAACACCCTTCTTTGATTATAATCGATAATGGTAATTATCGTTCGCGGTACGTTAAACCAAGTCCTTGTTATAGTTGGACGAAAGATAAAATGGTATAATAGAAAAGAACATTAATTATTCAATCAATGGTATGAAATATCAGATTAAGAAAGTTAAAATATTAAGAACTTCTCTACATCAGGGCTTCTAAAAAAGTCATCACATTATATTTTTTTAACCCCTGATACCAAACTTCTAAAAAAAAAAGAAAGAAAAGGTCCTCCCATCATTTTTAGTATATAATTTTAAGTTTTGTCTTCTACAATCGCTTCTTAGTCCATAGTATACGGAATTCCACCCCAGTCATTACAAGCGATCGACAATCGATCAAAATTGGCTTTGCAATCGACCGGTCGATCTCGATCGACTTGTTGGCCAAGGGGTGACCAACAAGTTGATCGAGAGCAGGGGGCTCTATATCACTGCCAGTACAATGGTCACAGTGCAAACGGTTTCATGACGAAACAATTTTAACAACAAAGTCGTCACCTGAAGATGTATTTCAGACTTAGTAAGAAGCTTTGAATAATGTTACCGATACTCAGTGGGACAATTATGTAAGGCACAGTATAAAAGCATAATTGTTTTTGATTGGGAAAAATACAAGAAATTAGATGTTTCTGATCTAAAACCGTTGTTATTAATTAAGGTACAATGGCAAGAAGTGATGAGTCTGAATCAGAGTCCAGTTGTGAAGAAAATTATATTGATTAAAAAAATTATCTAAAATACTTAAGTCGGGTGGTTACTCAGTTGCGTGCCTTCGTCCTATCTATCGTCCTGAAAATGTGTCATTTAAATAATTGCGCACATTTAGCATACATTTAGCGAGTAACGCGGAGGAGCTCCGTCTTGTTGGAAAATCAGTTCCTGTTCATTGCATACGGGATCGTTCTCTATGACATTTGTTAGAGATGGGTCCATGACATTTTGTAGTAAATCCAAGTACATATGGCCTGTTAAATTTCCAAGAAGGAAAAAAGGGCTTACAAGGGAATTTCTAAAAATACCAGCCCATAAATTTACCTTCTCGGAGTGTTGTGTGTGTTTCTCGTAGAAAATTTTTGAAATACTGTCAGCTGAGTAAGGCAATTATGGCGATTCACTAATCCATCTAGGAAGAAAGAACACGCATTCTAAAAACGCATAGTAAATACTAAATTATCATTGTTCAACGCCCGCTCACTCAATTTCGCAAAAGTGCAACCGACGATCGAAGTCGTCTTCATTTAGTTTTTACACTAAGCAAATTTTATAATGATGGAATTTGTATTTTTTTATTATCCATTGGACACTTGTACGAGACACACCCGTCGCAAAGGCCAATTGTCTTGTACTCAGCGTACTATCCACTGTACTTGCCTCAATACTGCTATCTCCGTAGGTTCATTTAAGACTGGATTTTCAAGGTTCCTCTTTTTGTTGTGAACCGAATCTGTTTCGCGAAATTTTTCCACCGATTCGTGAACAATTTTTCCAGAGAGTTTTTAATCAGGATGCCGTTGGTTAAACAGCTCCGCGACCCGATTTCCACACTCATTGTTTTTGACAATAAGCTCAATAATTTCTACTCTTTCTGCAATTGAGTACACCATAATTAATAAATATTATTAATTATTATTATTAATTAATAATAAATTAGTAATGTTCATAATGAAAATGACACTGAAACACTAAGCATAAGACAGGTATCTAGCAAATACTTTAATTTAAACGTAAAGAAATCTGATAATTGTTTGCTAACAAAAAAGAACCTAAAGAATCCTCAAAGCGACAAAAACAGCAAAGTCATTTGAAAAAATACCATTATAGCAATAAATGTTTTAGTGTTTCGAGTTAATGAAGTGTGTTATTTTAAATCTAGGAATAATTAATGTAATATAAAATATTGAACAAAACTAAGTGAACGTGTGATGGACGAAAAGATAATTAAGTTAATTGTACATATGATATGCAGAATACAGGGTGGCCCATCGAAAACATACCTCAATGCATTACAGGGTGGAAAAGAATTTTTCAGCGAATTCCAAAACACGTCAAGTTTGTCTGTCAAGACGAGAAACAGTGTGTGAGCTGCATTTTCATAGGCACTTGTTCCTAATTTTTTGGTTGTCCTTAATGATGACTGCATGTTTAATATAATGTATAAATTGCATTACTACTATCTCTAAGTGCTTTATTGTTAATGGCTGAAACCCTTCTTGTCTTTTGAAAAGACTAATAAATTGGGAAAGTAGTGAAAATATTTCTAGGTGAATCAAAATCCAAACAACATTTAACAGCCATATTTTCTTGCCTCTATCTTGAAGTCTGAATTTTTGCACGAGTTGACAAATGACACTGACAACTATTATTTCGTGCCATCCCATTTATTTAGTAGTACTTATGAAGACTAGAGATAAGGAGGCGAATCGGCCTTGGTCAAATTTCAAATTTCCGTCCCTATTTTTATGAAGTTCGAAAAAACTACTGTAGTTGGCGGCTGGCAAAATAACGATGTCTATTTTCTATGCAAGTCAATGGGAATTAAAGTGATTTTGCTGAAGAAACTATTCACCAGGATGATGAAATTGTAGTTGTCGAATACAAAATTACCACAAAACTGTTCTTACCAAATTTCACCATTTAACAAACCTTTTTAAATTTGGTCATACCTAATTTTCATTTTATTTATATAAAATTAAATAATGAATAGTAAATAATGTTTAACATAAGGACTCATTTATAATTAATACCAGCAGTATTTTCTGTACTTTAGTTAGCAATTAAAACAAAGATTTATTTACAATAATTATAATCAACAGTATTTTCTGTGCTTTAGTTAGCAATAAACAATTTGATTTTTATTATTTTCATAAAATTTTGTAAAATCCCTAACTAAATATTTTCATTTAAACCGTGTCTTAGTATGCCCTCAGCCCTGTTTAGCTTTAATTAAAAATAATTAGCCCTACCCATCAAATTTCAACACTTATCATCAATATTTTTGAATTTTACTTAAATAAGAATAAACAGTAAATAATTTATCAATTAAAATATGTTATGTGCTTTATTTAGCTATAAACAAGTTTATTTTTATTATTTTGACAAAATTATGTATAATTCCCATAAGAAGCCATGTATTTTGAACTACGTAAACCATACCAGCGCCCATGCGGTTAATTATAAAAGCTCAATTGACGTGTGATTTTTGAGACCGTATTTTGAGCATGCCGATTCGCCTCCTTATCTCTAGTCTTCACAGTAGTACTAAATTACTTTCATAATTTTTTCCATGTGAGTTGCTACCCCCTTGTTCCAGGTTCGGTCCCTTATCATTTCTATAATTTTTTCATTGTCTCAATTTCTCAGTTTTTTAGTTTTTTTTTATTTTAGGGATGTGAGATATAGATTTAACAATTATTACTTTATTTTTAGGATATTTATGCACAAAAATTGCCATGCTCAAATTGAGAGTATGCCAAAATGCAGATGAGCGACTCCAACTTACTCATGAAGTTCTAGCAGCTATACGAGTAATCAAAATGTATACTTGGGAGAAATTTTTTATCGGAAAAATCACCGAATCAAGAAGGTTAGTAGTAAATAAATACGAGGCCTGTTCTTTTTATGTTGAGCCTAGTAAAGTAAAACATTTATATATAATTTTTCAAAGTATTCGCCCTCACAGTCAATGCATTTTGCATCTTCGAGAACCATTTTTAAAGGCATCAACCGCTTCTTCGGCCGATATCAAACGTATACCGCATAATTCATCCTTTACCCGCGGAAATAAAAAGTAATTAGAAGCTAGGTCTGAACTATATGACAAATGACATATATTACTTCTATGTTTGGACATTCAAATACTCATTTGTTCAAAGAGCAGTGTGCATTATCTTGATGCAAGATGATTCTTCCTCTTGGACGTTTTTTGCGAACAATTGGGAAAACCTGAGGCAAATAAACTAAATAAAAAAAAGTAGGGACCATCTTTTTGTTTCGGCTTTTTTCACGAATAACTTTTGTTGGAACCGACACGTTCTTAGAGATCCAAACTGACAATTGTGGCTTTTTTCAGAATTAAAGGCAGTATACCCATGTTTCATTACCAAGGACCGGAAAAAATGCAGTTTACATTTTTTGCATTTTTTCCAAAAATTAAGTAATGTTGCATTTTTTCAAATTTTTCACACATTTGGCATTTTTTTTTTAAATTCAGAAATGTTGCATTAATTTTCTATTTTCAATACCAAAGGTCCACATATTTTCTGCAAATCAATTGCATTAAAATGGGCATTTTTTATATTTTTGGTGTATTTTTCTTAGATAAAAGAAACAACAGATGATGCATTTCATTCATAAAGTATGTTTTGTTTGGTCCCAATCATCGGAAAAGAGAAAGAAAATATTTTATGCGAATCGAAAGAAGACAGACTGTAATCGAAAATCTCGTCTGACAACGCTGCTGTTGTACGCAACTAAAAGTCTGTTAATACCAGTGGCGTATCTTATTAAAGATAAAATCATAACTAATTATAAAAAAAATAATGAAATACTAACCGATATGGTGTGCAATAAACTTTATAATGGTTTAAACTTTAAAACCGATTGGATTTGGTATAAGGATATGAAGTTCAATGGAATGTAGGAAAAAAGCTTAAAAACACTATTTTTTTCCAAGAATAATATATTTATTACATATAAAGATGTTAAATAAAATAAAATAAATAAAATAAAAACAAGATAAATAAATCAAGATTTATTTTAAACAAATTTACGAATTCAATTTTGGGGTTAAAATTTAAACAGTTTTACAAGTTGGTAAATGAGAGATTTTTAAATCAAAATTTAAATTTTTAACACTACTAAATTTATAAAAGTTATTAAATCAATAAATTTACCATACTTATATAAAAGATGGGGATTTTAAATGAAACGCTTCTTATAGCGGATCTGGTAATAAGAATTTTGTAAAATCCGAAAACACGTAGAACTGTACAACAATAAACCTATCCATTGATAGTTTTTAACTTGTAAAACTAGGTAGTAAACTAACTTACTTATTATCATCATCCATAAATGTGCGCGACATAGATAAATTATCTTCTGGTTTCTTACTAGAGCTGTCAAAAATACTGATACTGGAATCAGAGCTGTAACAGAGCATTGAGAACTTTTAATGTAAAGGTAAGTATACATTTTGATTAATAATAAGGTAGTTCATGAAAATATTCAAAGAAAGAGGCATGTAATATGAGTTTATAAAAAAATTTGTCCTTGTTAAGCACCTACCAAATTTAAAGAACTTACAATATAAAAATTTCTTTGTAAGATAAACTACCAAGTTTCATCTTAAAGGATAAACACTTAAATGAACATTTCCGAAACATAATTAAGAAAGTTTTTAGTTACCTAAGGACCGATTCCACCGTTGTGTTAAACGAAGTTTAAAATGACATTTTTACATTAACAATGTCATTTTAATCTCCGTTTAACATAACGGTGGAATCGGCCCTAAATGAGCTTTCTCGAAACAATGAACTTAGTTTTGGCAGGCTTGTAACATAGCTAGTGTGTGTGCGGGCCCCCTAAACTATACAACCACCATCACACATGAAAAGGTGGGCCACCGTGCATGCGCCAGCAGTGTGAGGTTAAGATTAGAGAGAGCACAGACAAGCCACGTTGTGGAAGTAGTTAATAAGAATGTAATAATTATATGTTTGAAGCTCAGTTAAATAAAAGTTTAATAATAATAGTTGATACTTATTATAAGGCTTGAGATATTTGCTTTTTGAAGAATATCTTAAGATCAAAATGCTCCGAGCATAACACTCTTTTTTAGATACCTTCAGCACCCACATTTTCCAGTTTTTGCTCAAAATGCACTCGCGAACCATGTTTTTAGCCATACGCAGGGTTACCAGGTTTTTGAAAGAGATGACGTACAGACAGAGGATTTTAGGGGAAATAGGGGGAAGTAAAAACAACTCGGTCTATTTTTACTCTTTTAATCAAAATTACTTCTTTTGCAAGAAATCCTTACCTAATTTTGGTAAAGGTACACTGAGGTGATTTTACAAATAATAAGGTGAAAATGTAAAGTTAGAAAATCGAGAAATGTCAAATCGAAATCCAAAGTCAGAAACATTTTCACCTTATTATTTGAAACACATCAGTCTATCTGTACCAAAAAATAGGTACGGATTTTTTTACAAAATAGGTAATTTTGATTAAAAAAATTAAAATAGACAGAGTTGTTTTTACTTCCCCCTATTTCCCCTAAAATTCACTGTCTGTCCGTCAACTCTTTCAAAAATCTGGTAACCCTGGCCATACGCAAGCCGAAATTTTTCCAAAAAAGTCTAAAGGTTAACAAAAACACCCAATATGCAACAATTTACTGGATCGCAACGTCGCAAACTATCGATGGCTAAAATACTATACGTCACGTCCGTGACGTATAGTATGAATGAAACAAAGTTATTTTAAATTGCGGTGATGTCACGTTTAACGCTTTTAAAATCCTTGCATTTATTTGCAGGAATAATAATGGTGTTTGCCATAGTTTATCTTAGTATTTGCAAAGTTGTTATTTAGCAAGCGTATGTATGTAAAAACGATAGATACAAAAATGCCCTGCCTGATGGTGTAAAAATAGGTTCTGCTAAAATATCAAGTCTGCTGAAAGCAGTTACACTAGATTAATTATTATTGACTGTCTCTGCAAATGGTTTATACATTCACATGGTTCAAACGGTGGGTAAAAATATTAATCATTCAGGTTTAAAAGCTAGGTTCACAAAGAATTAGGATTGTAATTTTTAGGGAAAGCACAATTGTTGCTGTCATGTCTTATGTGATTTTTGTGAATATTAAATAAATGTTTTTAACCACTTTGCACAGGATAGGGATTGTCACAGGTGTAATTTGTTAAAGTACAATGTTGTTACATGCCTTTGGAGCATATTTCATTTCGTTATCAGTTGATGGACGAAGAAATTTGCAGTGTTCTCACTTACTATAACAAAATAAAATATATGACAACCGCCTATATTCAAACAGCAGTCTTCTGTGCATCTGAATTAGTATCCCTGGAGTGGATGTTATTTTGGAACATCGAGTTGGTCTGAGTAAGCTAATTGATTCTTTAGGTATAAACTGTGGTGATACCTTTTATCATCAGATAATTAATAACCCAGTCTTTGACATTGCCTTAACTGTTGAGAAGGACATGATTATAACTAAAACAGAACCTTGAAAATATTTTTTACCTCTCGCAACGCGATTGCTTACAATGACTTCACATATAAGGTAAGACAAAAATTGGTCAAAAAAATTGATGACCGTCAAGTCAAAGTCAACGATTTAATGAAACTAGACGTCGTGCCACATTACTTAAGCCAGGCGATATCGTGTCTCTTGAAGATTCACAGCTCGCAGATGGAGAAAAACTAAGGCCAAAATACAAAGGGCTTTACACTTTTCAAAAGATATTATCATATGAAAGGGACAGTAAACGACTGTAGCTTCTCACGATCAGTTAAGGCTGTGATCATCGCAGTAATCCCACAATATTAAATTAAAATAAAATACTTATTTTTGTTAACCCTTTATGTTCCAGATAAAGATTTTTTTTAGATTTTTTCAAATAATTTTTTCAAAATTTTTGTGCCCCCCTCTCCTAAAAATTTGGGGCCAAGACTTTCAAGTCCCATTAGGGTAAAAAAAAGGCATAATGTAAATTATAAAAAAAATATCTATCGAACAATCTCATGATATATTTTAAAACAATTGTTTTTTTCGTTAACGCACAAATATACCTTACAATTTAAACACTGCGAATGTGGTCTGAATTCTACTGCAATTGACGAACATTGCTCGCATAGTCCTCTTTTGGAAGTGAAAACTGGCCAGTGGGCTTCTTGATTTCCCAATTTAACATCGTTTGACACGCTGTAGTTGTATTTTCTACGTTTTGGTACAGTGGTTATTGAAGTTCCAGAAGGCGTATTTCGAGAGCTATTTCTAGGGCTATTGGTATTGCGGTTGCTTGAAGATTTCTTTTGTATTGCAGAGTAGTTGCTGTAGTTCATTAGCCCTTGAGCAACCCTTCTCTTAAATTCCAGCAGCGTGATTTTGTCCTCTGGGTAAACTCTTTTATAAAGCACATAGCTATTCACGAATTCTATATCAAGTATTCCAAAAAATAAACGGTGCCACCATTTCTTTGAGCGTCTATCTATACAGTAAGCCTGTCGAAGTCAATCCGCGAGATCTAGGCCCTCTATATGGACATTATTATCATTAACTATCTGAGGTCAATCTACATCTTTTGCGGTACCGTCTTTTTGAAGGCGTTTAACTTTACTCATTTCTGTACCGTGGAAGTTAGAGAGAAAATACACTATTCGATTGTCACACCACTTGAAAAATTACAAATCCATACTAGATACCCTATAATCAACATCGCCCCGCTTTTTACTTTTGTCTTCAGTCATATTGGATGGTAGTCCTCCTAATCTATCCCGTTGAACAGTTCTACATGCAAGCGTTTTTTTCGTTTATAGTTTTTCCAGGAGAGCTACCGATGTAAAGTAATTATCGAAATATACAATTCTGTTCGTGTTCCAGAAATTCTCAGTCAAAGTCAAAACCACCCTCTCTCCTGATCCAAATTCCTGAAACTTCTCTTCAACCACCTCATTTTTATCCTGGTAAACTTTAAATTTCTTTATATATCACTTTTGACCAGCTATACACCAAAGCTTGTATCCTTCCTTTATTGGCTTTTTCGGATTATACTGTTTCAAAGATGACCTTCCTTTGAAAATTAATATGCTTTCGTCAACTGAAAGTGCTCTGGTTTCATTGTCCAATAAGTCAAATTATTCATTCAGGACTTTCACAAAAGGCATTATTTTATAAATTTTGTCTTTATTGTCAACAAGAATGGATGCATTGTCATTCATATGAAGATATTGTAAAAACTGCTCAAAACGGGTTCTCGGCATTGTTCGTTTTACAACTAAAAGTCCTAGATCTTCAGAACAATACCAATAAATTTTGTAGCTTGGCAGCTTGTGGTATCCCATAAAGAAGTTAATTCCAAGAAAAGCTAGGAGTTCATTTTCTTTGAAATTCATATTTTTTCCTCGTTGAGTTGCGTACAAATTTGACTGATACAAAATGTCTTTTATGGTGTTGGGTCCCAAAACTTTAAAAAAAAAATCAGTATATGTGTTGCAGTCGACAAAAAGATCTTTCGGGTTTTCGTCGCCGTCGTACTCAGGAATATTTTTGACGCTTTCCTTTTTTTCCACTTTCTCGCTTTTTCTTGGTCTACTTTTTTGCCTCCATAGCTTTTCTTCGTTTTGCTTTTAGATTTTTTTGCAGTGCTTGCTAGCTTTCATTTTTGTCCTACAGAGGTTTGACGTTCTTTATTTTGTGGTTCGGGCTAAAAATCCAATTCTGCGTCTTCAACTGCGGTATCTACTGCTTCCTCTACTTCTTCCTCCACTGCTTTCTCTACTTTTTCCTCCAATGCCTCGTCTAATTCCTCTTCTACTGCTTCCTTTACATCATCCACTAAGCACATCTTTTCGATCTCAAAGACTTCACCTTCCTCGTTTTCGCTGTCTTCTTCGTCTGTACTAATGTCATTATCAAGCGGCAGATTTTCTATTTCAAACGCAGCTGCTTCAGCTGCGGCTAGAAGGTCTTCGTCATTTAAAATTTTTCTAAATCTCCAGTCAGATAAACAAATACCTAAAATAGATTCACCCAAAAGTAATGAATATAGGAACAACAGTTACCTTATTAGTCTATTCCCTGGCGGGACTTAGGAGTCCTGGATGAAAATAGCTACCCTGTGGAACGCCTATGTACGTTAGTGAACAAACAAATCGTTTAGTTACATAAAACCACAATAATTAAAATTTTAAACAAACCCGAACTTACTAAGGCTTTTGTTTTATGTCATTAATAAAAAAACTCGCACTACACATTCACGACTCGACTGCCATAACACACTAATGGCTGTGTTTACAAATTCATACTGTCCGTAATAATAATGTATTGTTGGTCACATACGTACCTCATAAAATGTGTACTTCAGAGTTCCGTCAGGACAACAGTGTCATAGCGAGCATATCGTAATTTACTGAGATGTTAAAAGTTTTGGGACCTTTAAGTCCCGTCAGGACACAAAGGGTTAACTTAGGGTGGCAATACCACCAACTATAACTAAATAAATCATGACAATAAATTAGCACTAGTGTTTAGTATTAGGGTAGCAATCTCACTAAATATAACTAAATAAATAATGTAAAAGTAGAAGTACCACTATGCCTAATATTATCTTGGGTCTAAAAAGAAAATTAATGATAAAGTTCATAACAGTAGTTTTGTTCTCGTATTTTGTAATTCCAGATAAACAATTGAATAACGACACTTGGCGCGCAGAAGGCGTCCTAGAGAAGTAGGGGTGGAATCAAATGCAGCATTGGAAAGCTGGAAGTGTCTGATATTCCAGTATGAAAACACATTTATCGCTACAGTAGTATTTCTTCTATAGAGGTTATAAATGAATGTGTTTTTTCTCGTGCCGATAACAACGTGTGACGAAAAACACGAGCAACAGATCAATGTGAAATCTTTCTAGTTAAATAAAGAAACTCTAATTGAGTGCTGTAAGTTGTTGAAGAGACTTATGGTGATAATTATCTATCTAGTACGCGTGTTTTCGAATGATATAAACGTAGGCCAAATGACAAAATCAAAATTGAAAACCATGTTAATCGTTTTTCTCGACATTAACGGCATTCTAATGACTCAATGGATTCCACAGGGTCAAACTGTATACCAAACTTAAATTAAAATTTTGGTAACACTGCAAGAGCTAGTTCGTAAGAAACGGTCAGAGTTGTGGACAACGCACCTGCACGTAACGCGCTGTCTCTGAACTGTTATTTAGCAGCTAGAAGCACTCCAGTGCCGAACATGCGCCGTTCTTACTTTATTTATCACCGTGTAACTATTTCCTGTTTTTTTAAGATCAAGTCTGCCTTAAAAGAAACGCCGTTCGAGTCGATAAAAGAGGTGATGGGAAAATCGGCCGAGCTACTAAATGCTCTTACAAAAAAAGACTTCCAGCATTGCTTTGACCAATGGAAAAAAACGAATGGAACGGTGTGTAGGGAGGGAAAGGAAGTACATTCGACTGTAGAATATTTTTTAAATAACGCTCCTTTTTATAAGCAGTCTCGTTATTTAACTCTCAAAGTCCAAACGAGCGGGAGAAGGAAGATCAGCGCAATAAGCAATACGCGAATAGACAGTATCAGTACAATAGGAACAATATATTTTGAGATCGTAAATTAAACAATTTATAAAGTTGTTTAGACCTTTTTATTAGTGATGAAACATCCCTTCTGTTAAGATGTATATGATACTTGTGTCCAGAAAAGGTTACTTACCTAACTAATTTTTGAAATAAAGTGGGAAATAATTTTAAACTGACAGTGCAAAATTTTAGCGTTTCTATTTATTATTCGTGAAGCACATTAAAAAAATGGAAAATAAAATTTTAAAGACAGAGACGATTTATTATTTATAAGTTCAACACTATTCTCTTCAGTACACCACTGAGGGCATTAGTATTCTATTCTTTAAAACACAATTATTATAATTTTACATGACGCTGATTCAATGTCAGAAGCTGCAGCAACACCATTTCGTTTTCATCAAATTTTTCGAGTCTCTTAAGCCAAACAAAAGAAATACAAAACCGGAAAAGTTTTGTAAAACTAAACCAGATACGACCCCGGCTTTACTGCGAAACTTTAATTTTTAAACTAAAAACTTATTTCAGAATAAAAATATTTACGTTGCATGTATTTCCTGTTAACATAAATGATGAATTCCGTTAAAGAACTATTTCTTATTAAAACACCTTGAAAATTAAATAATTATCATTCCGTGAATCATTAACATGCTCATTATAAAATCAACATTCTTCATCTAATTTTTGCACATTATAGTTGTTAGGCCATTTAAAAACTTTAAAATTATAGTAATTAAAATAAATAATTATCACGTTGTTATTATTATTGATATACGTGATTGTATAGTAACATAAACTAAATAGATTTCAATGATTTTTATACAATAGTATATTACATAACAAGTGAGGAAAGTGCAACATTCCGCACAAGTTGAAGTTTAGCACGAGCCGCGTAGCGGCGAGTGCGGAAACTAAACAAGTGCGAGAAATACGTTTTCCAACGAGTTGTGTACACTATTTTTCCTACGACTACACACAAAATCCTTAAAAAAACGTCTTTTTTAAATGAGAAAGTCAATTAAACCATATCACTCATGTACTGAAAAATATATCACACATGTGTTGAAAAGAATATCAATACATGTGTTGAACAGTAAAAAAATCCTTCAAAATATTTTTCATTTTGTAACAGTAGAAATGACAAGAACTAATACAATGTTTAAAAAATATTTATAACTAAAGGAGAACACGAACTAATAAATTAATAAGAAATATTTATAACTAAAGCAGAGATACTAACAGAATAGTTTATAAAAATTTACATCTAAAGTAGAGATCTACATTAATTTGTTGCTGTATAGATGAAGTACACAAACTTGCAATGTATCTAGCATTTTGTTCAGAGTATTGTTCAATGTTTTTACATGCAACTTTTTGTTGAATGTGCTTGTACTGCGAATGGTGTTCATTATTTTATCAGCAGTCATTGATATATTAGTTGCAGAGTCATCTATGTACTGCTCGGCCACGGTAGAGGATTTCCATCCCCCGTGGCGCTTTAATGCAGCAAGATCTGCTCCTGCATCTACGCATCTAGGGAATTGTTGCAGAAGAACGCCTAAAGGTGTGGCCAGTATATTGTTCTGGATTCGGAAGATTTAAAAACTTTGCCACTACCTTTGGCACAGTGCCTATTTTGTTTATACCCACTACTTGTTGCGTGCATTTTTTTTATAATTAAGAGTTGCCTAAGATTGGCATACTTTTTACATATGGTATAAATCGGTCCAGTAATCGTTAATTTTCTGGTTACTTGGTTTTTTGTGTTATCTATTTTTGTCACAGCTGCTGTACCCAAATCCTCTATATCGTTTATAGTCAACTAAGTGAGCTTCTGCTTTTGGCATGCTCCTGATATTCCAATGATAAGTACAACCTTAAATAATAAAAAATACTCACACATTGAACAAAAATAATAGATATCAAACTTGCTCACCTTTGTAAATAAATATAATTCATCTGGAGCTGTTTCTATGAAATTATTTATTTCTTGTTGCGACAGGACTTTGGCTTTTTTTGGTTTATAGACATCACTTTTTCTCTTTAAGAATGCCTTAAATTTTAGGTACTTAGAAATATCAACATTGTGTTCAATAAACAGAGTAGTTCTCAACATTGCGTACTGTGTCCACAAAGTCGAACTTTGTACTGATAATTCATTCATATAGGCCAGTAGAACATTTTCAGAAAACGAACTCTTTATTTGTTTCCTCTGTCTCCATTTAATGAATTGATCATAAGCATATTGATACCTTACCTCTGGATTTAGCAGGCAACAATTTGAGCGACGTGTTTTAAGCAGCTTCTGCTATTTCTGGAGGCGTACATTCAGAATCACTAGAATCCATTTTTTGCGAGCTCAGTACAATTTTACAATAAAGTAACATTTTACAAAATAACTGCTTGTGTGTTTGACAATTAATACCACAGCCTACTTAATGTAATTTTTAAAATTTTTAAACTTTAAACTTACCTGTTGGGTTTAGTATAATCACAATAGCCATGAAAAATAAGTTTTTTTTCACTTTCTTTTAAATGCATTAACCAGTAATCTTTATAACACTTAATTTTAAAGTTTGAATTATCTTGTAGGCACTAGTATGTATTTGAACACAAATCACAATAAACTTTAAATATTTTCAAACTAATAGACACCTACAGAAAGGTGTTTTGTAAACACTAACATAAACATAACCTCAAAAATTCACATTGTCGTATTTGAAACCGAAAACAACACTATAGAAAAGAAGAAGAAAATTAGTTTCTTTCCAGAAGTACCTTCATAGAAAATTTTGTTTCAATATTCGATAAATAATAGTGAGCTAACATGTTTTATTATTATTTTATAATTTTAAAAACCTATATAAAAAACTTTATTGCTCATTTGATAATAAACTAGTCACAAAGAAATAAATATCACTTATTTAAATTGTTATAACTCCAAAAAGAGAGGAGATACCTTGAATTTTGTGTTCTTATAGTTTAGGTATGTGTCTTTAAGAGTGTGCAAGTTTAAATTTTTAAAAATTATCGTACATTTAATAAAGTTAAAAATAAAGCAAATTGATAAAAACACTTGTTTATAATTATCAAAAAAAAAAACTAATAATGTGTATGCCCTGCTCTGGCTCTTAAAACTTCGACACAACGTCTAGGCATAGATTCTTTTAGTTGACAAAACGTTTCTTGAGGAATATTGTTCCATTCCTCCTGAAGAAGTTGTACTGCTAACACCTGTAGATTATTTGGCTGTTCTCGATCCCGCAATCTTTTTCACAGGATGCTCCAAAGATGTTCAATGTGGTTTAAGTCAGGGCTGTTGGCTGGCCACTCCATTACACTAAGATTTTCCTCTTTAATAAAGTTTTGAAGAATTTATGCAGTGTGTGGCCTTGCATTATCTTGTTGTAAAACAAAATTAGGACCTTCTAGATGAGCCAGTGGAATGACAATAGGTGCTAATATTTCATCGATATAACGCCTAGCTGTTAGAGTGCCTTTTTCAAAAACATGTAAGCGTGTACGCCCGTTCAATTGAATACCTCCCCAAACCATAACAGAACTACCGCCAAAAGCTCTTACTTCTCTTACATTGCAATCCAAAAATCGTTCTCCACGGCGTCTATAGACTCTCACACGTCCATCGTTGGAGTAAAGGCAAATTCTTGATTCATCCGTGAAAAGAACATAGCTCCATTGATAAATATCCCAATTCTTCTTGCTCTACGATGAGCTGGAGTTAAATGAGGAACAATAGCTTGACTTCTAGAGTGTAGTTCAGCTTCATGAAGTCTGGTACGTGTAGTCTGTAGAGATATGCGTCCACCAGTAGCCTGAAAATGTAAGTTTCTTATCTGTGTAGCTATTCTTGTCCTATTTTGTAGGGATAATCGTACAATTTGGAGGTCCTGTCGGGGCATAGTTATTCTTTCTCTTGGTGTATATGGTCTTCTACGGATAATACCTATGTCTTGAAATCTATTCCACATTCGGTGAATCGTTGGTTGACTTATTTGAAGCAAGCGTCTACGTATCTCTGCGAACGTCCTTCTTGTAATAGTGTAACGGCTCTTGCACTTCAATTTCACTAAGATGCATTTTTTGTACAATAGGCCTTCCAAGAGAATCGTTATTCATAATTTCAAGTCAATTGTTAATGTTACAAACAATTTTATTGGTGTACAAAGTAAAACTAAATGTATCAGGTACTTTTAATTTTTTCCGTATATATTTTTTTCTCACCTCCTCAAAAAAAGTTTTGTTTTTTTATATTGAAAATATGCATTTAGGTGTGTTTGTTATTTGTATAAATTTTAATGGAAAATACAGGGGACATTTAAAAAGATTTAGATAATTAATTCAGTGATACCTATTTCGTTGTGACTAGTTTATATAAAAATTTGTAATGACAATTATAATGATAACTTTGACGTACATGTCACAGGTCAAATGACGATATTTTTTTACTTTTCAATACATGTGTCTTTTGCTATTTTTCAATACGTGTGATATATATTTTAGTACGCGTGTGATATAAGCTACTTTCTTGAGAACAAATAAGTGTGCAAACTTCGTATGTGGTCGTAGGAAAATTTCTATACCAGAATTGTTGGAGTATATTAAGGACCCAACATGGGGCTATTGATATATACATTTATACGTAGTAAACTATAATAGGTGGCTAAACTGAAGGTTGTCGATAAAAAAGTCACTTTTGATGCCACTTATAGAAAAAAAAAAAGTTATTACTAATAATTAGTTAATAAAATAAATTTTAGTAATATAACATTTTTATTTGTTTCTAGGAAAGAAGTGGCAGCTCTTTTAAAAATGCTTCTGATCCACTTCTTACTGGTGGTAATCGGTCTTTTTGTATCCGGAGTAACATTTCTCATTTTAATTTTAACCTACATATGGATGGGGAACGATACCAACACAGAACTAATATTCTATATATCCAGCGTTTTCCACGAATTAACCATGGCCATGGGCATCATGATACCTATGAATATGAGTAAAACCGCGGAATTTTTTGCCTCGCTGAGACGAATAAACAAAGTGTTCCAATGCCAAGAAATTTCGAAAATAGAAAATATTTACAAGGAAGCTTTAATAGACATAAACGACGTCACGGTTGAAATGAAGAACGCAAAGGTTCTTGATGATGTTTCGCTGAAAATAACAAAACCGGGCTTACATGTTATTACGGGCTCCGTTGGATCAGGAAAAAGTTCTATTTTTCAAGTTATCATTGGATTGCATAATCTGACAGAAGGTAAGCTTTATTTTTCATGAAGTATGTGTTTTATCTAGTCTGTCATTAATGTCATTAGTATTCCCGTTATATGTCATTCCTGTTTCATCATGAAGATGTAAATACCTAGTCGTTTCATTTCTAATTTAAAATAGAAATCAAATTACGAACATTCCCTGTGAAACTCCTGATTCAGGCGGTTTTTATAGATGTTTAAAATGCAATTTTACAAACGGAAACGTACAATTTTTCCTTGAATAACTGCCTTAACCGAATCCTGGTAAAAATTGAAAAATTTAATCAAACCCATTAAATATTTAAGACGATTATAAATCTGACGCGCTAGGATGATGTCGCTGCTGTAATTTATCTCGGATTTTATCGCATTACAACCAACTTTTATTGACAACTTGAATTAGGATAATCCATTTTAAAATTTATTAAATAAATTTTCTTATGAAAAAGTACGAGAGGTTTGATTAATATTAAGCCATAATATTTAATTAATATTTATTAAGTACGTAGCTTAATTTTTATAATTTTTTTTTGTTGATTTCTAGAATAAATGAAAGACAAACAGGGTGTCCCAAAATTGCCTGGACATAGAGCTAACGCGCACCGTAAAGATTAGTCAATTGGACTCTTAAACGAAACATGTTTACATAAAATATTACGAGTTTCCGAAATACAGAATGTTAAAGTTTAAAATTATTATTGTGTATAATTTTTTTATACAGGGTGTCTGTAAAAGGTCTTTACAAAAACATACCACATATTCCTTAGACCAAAATAAGTTGATTTAAGTAAAATTACCTATGTACAAAGTTGCTTCGTTTGGGCTCCAGAGGGCATTGAAGTTACAATTTTTAAATCGTTTTTCCCATAAAAATTTAAAACGGCATATGCGATTTTGCTGAAATTTGGTGTATTGGTAGAGTTTTATGTGGCAAATAAAATGGTATTAAAATTTTGTCCGATAATAATACATAGGCGTAGAACTTGATTTTTTAAATAATTGCACCTTTAAAAATTCTACGCCAATGGAAGAAAAGGAGTTTGAGTATGAAATTTAGATTGCGCAACTCATTTAATTTAAAAAAGGTACTCCTGATAAGACTCGATTACTCTCATGGTTTTCGCTAAATTTCTGTTTTAATAATTTAGAGTTTATAGGTTTCACAAAAATATTTATTTACAACATAATCAAAATAGAGATTTTACAAAAATTGTTTAAAATGTTCACCATTTTCACGCATATAAAGATTTATACGTCGAAGAAAATTAAAATGTATCCTTTCCATAACTTCTTCATCCGCTCTAAGATTGTTTATTGCATCTTGAATACGTTACCAGAGTTGTTCCTCATTTTCTAAAGGTTCCCTGTAAACTGTGGATTTCAGATGTCCCCATAAAAAGTAATCCATCGGTGTTAGGTCTGGGGAACGTAGTGGCCAGTTTACAGGTGCGTTATTACCTCTGCCTATCCATTTGTGTGGATATTATTCATTCAAGTGGTTTCTAACGTTTAAAGAAAAATGTGGTGGTGCTCCATCTTGCATAAACCACATATCTCTCCGAAGTTGGAGGGGTAAATCCTCTAACAATTCTGGCAACGTATTTTATAGAAAATCCAAATAATTTTCTCCAGTTAATCTTCGTGGAAGTATGACAGGACCAACAATGAAATTAACAATTATTCCAGCCCACACATTAATTTTGAATTCGTGCTGAAAATGGTTGCATGCGGATTTTCAACGACATAAAGATGTTTATTATGGGTATTAGTTATACCTCTTCTTGTAAAGCCCACTTCATCGGTAAAGAGAACCTTCTTGACAAAGTTTGGATCTCTTTCTCTTTGCATATTAACAAATCGACAAAAACCTAAACGAATTTGAATATCATGGACTAATAATTCTTGTACTGGTTTCTTATGGTATGGATATAGCAATTGTTCTCCAAGCACTTTATGAACGACATCTTTACTTACTCCTAGTTCCCTTTCAATTTGTCTGGTGCTTAATTCTGGATCTTCTTCAACACGTTCTAAAATGTCTTCTTCAACTTCAGAAATCCTTACAAAACGTTCTCTTCCATTATCAACAGTGTTGGAAGCAAAGGAACCGGTCTCCCGAAGACGTCTTTCAACAGCAGCAAAAGTTGAGTGGCTAGGTACACGACGATTTGGAAACCTTTTAGAGTATACCCTGACACTCTCTCGAGCATTTCCTTTACAAAATCCTAATGTCAGTAACATATCGGTATATTCTGCATTGGTATATTGTACAGCCATATTAATAAACCACGCATTTGTTTTTTTAATTATTGGGTCAGATAGAACACTTTCAATCGTTAACAAGAGATTAGGTGTTAAAACTTGACAATATTTTTATTTAGATGAAACTATGGAAACCAACAATAAATGTTTTTGTATACGTATTGCAGGCAAATAATTAATATTCCTCAAAAAATCGTACATGGCAGGAATCGAGTATTTTTGTTAAAAGTCTCGATTAGAGGTGTTGAAGAAGATATAAAAAAAGTACATTTTTATGTTTTTCATCGTATAAAATTTTATCCGATAATAATACATAGGCGTAGAACTTGCTTTTTTAAATAATTGCACCTTTAAAAATTCTACGCCAATGGCAAAAAAGGGGTTTGAATATGAAATTTTAGATTGGGTACTCATTTACTACAAAAAAGTACCCTTGATAACACTCGATTTACTCTCATGGTTTTGACAAAGTTTGTATTTTAATAATTATTGTTTATGTTCTAAAATTACTAAAATGCAAATTTAGTCGAAACCATGAGAGTAATCGAGTCTTATCAAGAGTACCTTTTTTAAAGTAAATGTGTTGCGCAATCTAAATTTCATACTCAAACTCCTTTCTCCTCCATTGGCGTAGAATTTTTTAAGGTGCAATTATTTAAAAAATCAAGTTCTACGCCTATGTATTATTATCGGACAAAATTTTAATGCCATTTTTTTTCCACATAAAACTCCACCAATATATCAAATTTCAGCAAAATCGCATATGCCGTTTTAAATTTATATGGGAAAAACGATTTAAAAATTGTAACTTCAAGGCCCTCTGGAGCACAAATGAAGCAACTTTGTACTAAGGTAATTTTACTTAAATCGACTTATTTTGGTTTAAGGAATATGTGGTATGTTTTTGTAAAGACCTTTTACATATTTTACATATTCACATAATTCTACCAAATTCAGTAAATATTTTTGGTGTCATAAGATATACCTATCACCAAAACAACCAGTTAAATAAACTTTGCCAGTGGCATGGATAAGTAATACCTTCATACCCTCTAAATTTTATGCCACTGCCCAAAAACTTATTTGGACTTTTAGCCTCTTAGCTTAGATAAACTTTTGAATCGTATATTTGTCTCAAATAACATTTAATCAAAACCCAAAATCAAAATCTAAATTCAGAATTAAAAACATCTGTCAACTTCAATGACAACCCGTCTAGGGAGCTTATACAGGGTGTCCCGAAATTAGACGGTTATATTTTAACAGCGTAACATCCTAAAATAGGAGTAAAAGTTCATATAAATAAAGTTTCGAAAATGTTTCTTTTCCGAGATACAGGGTGTTAAAAGTGAAGTCCTGATGACACACTTTTGTAAATATTTTCTAAACTTCTAAAGCTAACTAAGTGAAATTTGGTACAAATGCTTATCTTTTTATGCTCTATTTAATGGACTTAACTATAGTTTTTGATAGGATAGGTGAGTAATTTAGGGGGGGCTTAGGGTAAAATTGCCTTAAGTTGATGTTACCTTATTCAAAAGAGTAAACAATAATTAGTAGACCTGTGGAATCAGAAATTTAGTTTTTTTTTGAAAACTGATGACTAAAGAAATATTAGAAAATATTTACAAAAATGTGTCATCTGGACTTCACTTGTAACAGCCTGTATCTCGAAAACGAAACGTTTTCGGACCTATGTTTAAATGAACTTTTACTCCTATTTTAGGATGTAGATTGCGCTGTCAAAATATGACCGCCTAATTTCGGGACACCCTGTATAGTTTACCACAGAACTCTCCCCCTAGTGTTAACAAAATATAACTTCTCTATTTTGTTTAACAATACTCAAATCATCGTTTTCCATGGTTTAACCTCATCTATAGATATGACTTTTTCTTTATTATTTTGATATATAATACTTTTAAAACTTGTTATTTCTGTCTAGTACTTTCTAAGGTCCTAAATATGAGTACTGCAAAGGTTTTTAAACAGTATCATCTCCAACAAATACACGAGAGTACTTTGAAAGGTCTTTAAAAATAAAAATGTTATGTTTTGTTGTGATTTGTTCCTTGAATAGGTTTAAGCTTGTCCACTGTTTCAGGGAAATTATATAAATATTGTTTATTTTTAATTGGATTTGAGTTTTCTAACAGCATTTCTCCTGGGATTTTTAAAGTAGCTCCATATACTATTTCAGCAGATGATAAACCCAAATTCTTAAAACAATGATGATTCAAATTGACGTCCTTGATTTGTTGTGATTTTAAGGGGTATTCCAAATCGACTTACCCATCCACTAAAAAACGTTCTTGCAACTTCTTTTGCAGTAATATCTTCGAGTGGAAATGCTTCTGGCCAACTTGTGAACCAGTCTATACAAGTTAAAATGCAACGATTTAAAAATCTGTAATCGCTACAAGATCACCAGCTATCATTTGACTTACTTGCGGACCATGTATAATGGACTTGCCTATGGACTCTTAGATGGCCGTATGATACCATTTTCTAGTAAGCATTCAAACTCTTCTTTTGCTGCCTTCAATTTTTCAGGGTTCACCTTTCGTACTTTGAAGTAAACGTGATGTCCTTATTTATGAGTTGATGGGTTATAATAGATAAGTTTCCTTGAACTTTTTGATGTACGAAAACTGCTATTAGCTCATAATAAGAAGATGATTTACTGATGGTTTTATTAACAGGAGTGTTCGAAATATGTAATTTTCCTTTTACTTCGATGTAGGTTTCTGAATATCTGATTTTTTTGTTTTGTAGATCAACAGATGCTTTATAATTCACCAAAAAGTCTGCTCGATCTACAGCAACAATAATAAATTGCCATCCAAAATCCGTCTTAATCCCAAACTAACAGTTAAAAACGTTTACCTATAAGTGGTAATTCTCGATCCATTTGTGGAATATAGTAGTTTAGAAATTGGCAATAGATTTTTATATACAGTGTGTCCGTAAAGTATGGAACAAATTCATTTTTAGCTAAACAGACCATTTTAAAAAATAATTCTGAAACACGTTGATTTTTGATTTTAATTTACCGTATTTTAAAATACTAATCTAATATACAGGGTGAATTCCTTTCAAGTAATGACGTCACCGTAATTTTTTTTAAATGGAACACCCCCATTTTGTCTCAATTTTCGGATTACTCTAGCTGAGCTGATTCCAAAAATGTATCACACGTTGATTCCAATTGGTACAGGGTGGGCAAAAATACAACAGTTTTGTATGTGCTCATAAAGTAACGCGTAACATTCTTTATTAGTTAAATTAACAATATTATCAAAAATACTTATTGTCTAGCGGACAGAATATGATGAAATACATGACTTTATAAATGTTCGAACTGCAGTCCTTGCTGTATTTGACAGTAACCCAAACGGTGTACAAATTCTTGTTGAACCTTGTTTATTGTGTTTCATCTTCTAATTCGTACTGAGAAAAAAAGTTCAGTAATTTTTTCTTTATCTAATATCTGATAATATTCTATTAATTGTTTTTTTAATATATTGTACAAATGAGGATCACACTCTATGTTTATTAAATCAATTACTATTTTCTTTTACAATTCTACACTCCAAAACTTTTATTGTTTATCTGGAAAATAGATTCTACGACTTTAAACCATAACTCTGGTTTCTTCGTCCAAAAAGTAGGCAAATAAATTTTTTATTTTCCTTTTCGAACGTATCAGAGACATAAGAGGCGGCATTTTGTGTTGAATTTATATTGCTGTTTTGGGAATGATTTTATGCTCTTAAAGACATTTTTTCAGACATTTCCAGTATAGTTTTTTCACACGTTTCAAGTCTTTTCGTCTTCTCATCAATTTTATCAATTAGACATAAACATACACTTTCTAAATCTAACATTTTTTAATGTTCACTTTTGTTTCTGCTTTATTTGATTCTTCTACAGACGAATCCTGTTAAATTTTTTCTAAGATTTCAGAATAATCAAACTCTGCTGGGTTTGTTATTTCCGGAAAACGGATTTTAATGGATGCTTCCAATTTTACTTTCAAATCAGCTAGGGAACCACTAATTATGGAGTTTCTCAAGGGACTGTATTGGGGCCTGTACTTTTCAATTTATATGTAAATAATATATTTTCCTTAAAAAATGTGGGCCATATAATAGGATACGCTGACGATACAGCAATTTTCTTTGAAGCCGTTGAAACATGGTCAGAATTAAAAGATAAAGCAGAAACTGGCTTCCGCATTATAAAAAATTGTTTGGACCACAGGCTCTTAACTATTAATATAAATAGAACGTACTAAATAACCCTTTAGCTACAAATTCTTGGTTTCAACATCTTAAAATGGATACCTCCAATAACAAAATAACAATATAACATATTTAGGAATCTTTATAGATGCACACCTTATTTTTATCTGTAACGTGTGAAGGGTGGGTTACCCCAACGGAACTTAGGCCTCATTAGGCCCATTGTGCATCCTTCTAAGATGATAGGCACCTCCTAGCTCGTGAGCCAGCCTACAGATTTAATGTAGTTGACAACGTCGCCAAGAGGTGCTTCTCTTATATCGGTCGGTATTAGCCGATACTAGCCGAACACAAATCTTCTAATAAATGAGAGCGTCGAGCAATCGTAAAAGATATGTTCGATGGTCTCATCTTCTTGTTCGCACCCTCTGCAGAGTGCGGATTCTGACATCCCCATGATATGGAGATGCTTCCGTACTTAGCAATGTCCAGTCAGAATGTCTGAGACTAGGCTCAGATTCTGTCTAGTCATAGTCAAGTATTTGTTTGCTGCAGTGTTGTCAGGATAACTTAGGAGCTCCCTAGCAACTATCAAGTTTCTTGTTTCATCCCATATTTCTTTGAATTTCACAAGGAAATATTCTTTACTACCGATTTTGTCAGGCCAATAAAAGGGCCGCTTTCTTGGCTAGTAAATCAGCAAGACTGTTACCTTTCGATGTGGCGTGACCTTTGATTTATCTTAAGGTGACCACATTATTGATGGATACTTCGACCAAAGCTTCGTGACATTCTAGTATTAACCCTGAGTAAATTCGTGGTCTGTTTAGGGTGACTAATACTTATCTGCTATCTGTATAGGTGAGCATGTTCCTTCCAGTGATATTGTTTCCGGTTATTTCTTTTGCTGCTATGAGAATCCCCGTTTGCTCTGTTTAAACTACACTGGCACTATTGCTCACAGCCCATTTTATGTTTAGGTTTAAGAATCTGGAGTATATTCAATATCCTGAGCCTTGTTTTGTTTTAGAACCGTCGGTGTAGACATGAATCATTCCTGCCACTTCTGGCTCTTCTATTTGTTCTATTATAACTTTATATGGCTTATAGAACATATATCTATTTGATATGGAGTCCATGTTTGCTTGAAGCAGTGGGAGCGTATCGAGCACCTCCTGCTAAATTCGACGTCTCGCCTCACCAAATCCTAGATCAGGTTTTATTCCAACCACGCGGAGGCGTGTCATTGTCGTCAGAGCAACCTCCATGATATAAATATCAAGAGGAGAGATACTTAAAATGACTTCCATGGCTCTGGTCGGTGTTGTTTCCGTGGCTCCTGTTATGTTGGGACATGCTGTTCTTTGAATTTGTTCTAGTTCACGGATAGCTGTTAATTTATGGGTTTACGGTACCCAGAGAACTGCACCGTATGTTAGCATAGGTCTTATAATAACCGTGTAAGTCCATGCGACGACTCTGGGGGGAAACTCCAGGTACGCCTCACCGTTCGGCGGCATTATTCATAAGCAATGTATGCTTTTCTAAATGCGAGTTCCATGTTAACTTGCTGTCAAAGGTAAGACCTAGGTACTTTCCCTCTGTTGCAAAGTTTAGTTTCGTGTTTAGGAGTTCTGGAGGTTTTAATTTCATTTTCATCCTTTTCCTTGTGAAAACGACCATTTCTGTCTTCTTGGGATTGATAAACAGTGAATGGTCTCTGCACCACTGTTCTATAATCTTTAGAGCTACTTGCATTCTTTCGCAGAGTATGTTATCAAAATTCCCTGTTGGCAGAATGACCAGGTCATCTGCATATGCTATTGTGTAGTGACTGTCATTATTGAGGCTGCTGATGAGAATGTAGGGGACCATATTCCACAGTAGAGGTGATAGCATCCCTCCCTGTGGACAACTCCTCGCAACCAAGCCTCTTATATTCACATCTTCTACACTTATGTTTACTGCTCTCTTTGAGAGCATGTTATGTGTCCACCCACTAACCATTTGTGGAACATTCCTGTTGGTTATTGAGTGTATTATCTTTGTGAGGGTGGTTATATTACACCTTAAAAGCGATATCCATATTAATTATTATATACTTAATTAAAAAATTGTACACAATCTTATACAAAGGACCCCGCTCAAACCTTATGGAAAAGTAATCTATGTGGGAATTGCCTGAACTTTTATTATTGTTTAGAGAAAGCCTTACTGATTAAAAGTTGCCATTGCGCCAAAGTCGAATAAGCAATACTTTCGGAGATACTGGCCAATGAATGACTCATTCGCTAAACGATCGGCTTTGTACTTTACTCTATGGAAGTTTCTGTGTTCTATCTTTTTTTGAACTATACCAAAGATATTTTTTAAGACTGTTATGAAAAAATAATAGATGTCAATAGTGATGTTAAAAAAGTAACTATTCGAGTACTCGAGTATCGTTACTTGAAGATACCGAAGTAACGATCAAAAAACCAAATGATTACATTATTACTCGTATACTACGGTTCGCGGTGTAGAATATTCGCATTGGCTATGATAGGGAATGCCTGGAGGATGATGAAGTGGAAGTGAATACGAATACTTACGAACACGGATATTCTCGTTACATCGTGATCGATGTATATTTACACAAACATAAAGTAAACATTTTTAAAATGTGTTTTTGCCTCACAGGGTTTCGGAATATAATTAAATTTCTTAAACAACGGATACTGGAAATAACAATAATCTACGTCTTTACTCATAGCAATGCCA
The DNA here is from genome assembly GCA_927349885.1 of Psylliodes chrysocephalus. Classification (NCBI taxonomy): domain Eukaryota; kingdom Metazoa; phylum Arthropoda; class Insecta; order Coleoptera; family Chrysomelidae; genus Psylliodes; species Psylliodes chrysocephalus. Next base: position 40,618,274 of record OV651821.1, read on the forward strand.
TAAAAGTCAAAGTAATCAAATTAACGAATATTTGGAATGATTACTTGGCACGAAAGTAACGAATACCTACTCTAAAGTAACTCCATTTTTAGTTCTCAACTCATCATTTGTTTTTGTATATTTTTAAGTATTTGTCATTGTCATTCTGTCAAGTTAGGTTATAAAATTTTCTTGTTCTGCAAAAGAGTGTCAATTAAACCTACTATTAGTGAGAGTTCATTATTTTTTACAAAGACTAAACATGGCGCATAATGATGTCATGCCCTGCTTCATTTGTCCTGCTGCTTTTCGTCCAAATCTAATGGTACGTCTTGATGGCGTCAATGATATTGATAAGAGAAACATTGCTATCCAACGACATCTTGACAAAATAGAGCCTTGATCTATATAAATGATCAAACAAGAGCATGTGCGGTTTGTAACAGGTCGATTGTAAGAGAGTTGCGTGTTTTTGAGCAAGATCCAACCTGTATGCGATTAAACGTTTTGACACAAACAGCTAACCAAACGTGTATAATATGCAATTCGCCCGATGCTCGTCGCTTAACACTTGACGCAAGAGTTGATGTATTCGTGAAAGTTGATATATATATTCCCCCAAATACAAAATGTTGTAATTTACATGTTGACGACACTGGGCGACTTTTCCAAAGGCTATTGACAAGCTTACGCTTCGTACTTCATCCTTGTATCATTCCAGGTAAGGAAATGCAAAGCTTTTTGTCAAAACTGCGTCAATTGGCTAAAGCTGGCTTGACTATCATCAATGAGAATGACATTCCCGATGTGGACTTTCAATGCATTTCACCGGTGACCAAAGAGCAGTTCCATGAATTGTATACGTTTTGCGACCCTGTGCCCACCGACGGCGGTTTCCGTTATGTTAAAAAAAAGGATCTCTTAGCGTTTCTCTGCAAGTTGAAGCAGGGACTATCAGACGAATTCATAAAAGCTATATTCCATTATGGTAGCCGACAACATGTTAGTACAATTATTGCTACTGTCAGAAAATCTTTAATTCAACGATTTGTTCCCATCAATATTGGGTTCTAGGCTATTAGCCGCCAGAATTTCCTGGCTCAACATGTTCCCGAGTTCGCAAACACCTTGTACAATGATAATCCCGATATTCCCAAAGCCATTGTCTATATCGATGGTACTTATGCCTACATTCCAAAGATTAGCAACTTTCGCGTCTTAAGACAGACTTTTTCAATTCATGAAGGACGACACCTTGTGAAACCAGCTCTACTTGTTGCTCCTGATGGTTATATATTGGCCATTCAGGGCCCCTATTTTAAAAACTTCAGAAATAATGACGCGGCTATGTTGCGCAATGAGTTAGACAATGACAGCGACATTATGCGCAACTGGTTACAGGGGGGGGGGGGGGGGGGGGGGGGGGGGTATCTTAATCATTGATAGAGGCTCTGGGTATTACCAAATACATACCCCATGTTGTTGAAAGTGGCCAGCAACAGCTCTCCATTGAGAATGCTAATGCTTCACGGCTTGTTACGAAGACCCGATGAATTGTGGAGGCCAGAAATGGCCACATCAAATCCATTTTTAAGTTATTCGGACAGCTTATTCATACTTCTCATACTGAATACCTGGGTGAATTCTATCGAATAGCGGGAGCTATTATCAATAAATACCACCCATTAATTGCTATGGAAGGCTACAACGCAGACATGGCACGTGAAATGCTGGCCAAGGCGAATGAAGTCAATGTTGTAATGGCTCGTGTGGATGAATTCAGATTGAGAAACCAAAATGCGATGTGGATACATATTGATGCGGCTAACCTGGATGACTTTCCTCGTTTGGATTTAGACTATCTGCTAGATATTACGGTTGGAATATATCAAATCAATCTTGCACCTTCATATATACAGGACAAGTTGCGGCGGGATGCCATAGAAGAGCTCCATATAGATCAGTTAAATGCAGAACCAGGATTTCTCCGAGCAAGAGTGTACTCACGATTCTGAAACGCCATCACGTACCAGACATGGATTGCTTATACGACTATTAACGAACTCGAAGAAAACGATCAGAGGAAGATGTCATTATTGGACATTATTGCATTTGCAAATCGGGTGCTAGAACGCTGGGCTGTTGCAGTCATATTGCATCCATATTATGGTACTTGGGATATGCAAGACATGAACCTGAAATTCGGTACCCTCTGTCTAACCTTCTTCATAGCGTTTCTGACGCTGCCAACCGTCTAGCGCAATAGCGGCCCCATACTACAGGTATCCAATGGGTTAAATTGTAACAAGGCTTTCCTTATTAAATTATTTTATTAATTGTTTGATTTAATTGTTGTTTATGTTTATCTCCACTGCGAACCGTAGTATATGAGTAATTAATGTGATAATTTGGTTTTTTGATCGTTACTTCGGTATCTTCAAGTAACGATACTCGAGTGCCGAATTACTTTTTCAACATCACTATTGACAACTATTCATTGACATTCATTGGTCAGTCTCTCCGAAACTATTGGTTATTGTACTTTGGCGCAATGGTAACTTTAATCAGTAAGGCTTCCTCTATACAATAATAAAAATTCAGGTAATTCCCACATAGATCACTTTTCCATAAGGTTTGAGCGAATGAGACATTCATTGGCCAGTATCTCTGAAACTGTTGGTTAGTGTACTTTGTCGCAATGAAAACTTTTAATCAGTAAGGCTTCCTCAATACAATATTAAAAATTCAGGCAATTCCCACATAGATCACTTTTCCATAAGGTTTGAGCGGGGTCCTTTAAACAGTTAAATACATACTTGCCACTAAATTTGATGAAATCTTTATATCTCTCTATTCTAGTAAGTCACTTGTGATACAGAAGAATCATAGGTATAGGGCGGGAATCTACGAGTACCTACATTTAAATTCGCTGGAGATACTTAAAAAAAGATTTTAAAAGATAATTATGTCCAAAAAATCTATTTACCCGTCTGATTTGCTTTATAAAGAAATCCAAATCATAGACTTAAGACAGTTATTGATTAAATGGATTAATACTAATATTATTCTTCCTAAAATAAAGAATTTCCTGAAAACTCCCATAATACTCGACAATAAATGATTACTGTTCTACCGCTAAAATCCATATGACAAAGATCCTATTCATACACTGCAAAAAAATTATAATAATCTTCCAAATGATCTAAAAAGTATAACAAATAAAACTGTATTCAAAAAGAAACTAAAATAGCTATTTTATATATTGAGTGAACATTTGCGGGATGAGCAGAGCGAGGTCTTGCAACATGAATGAGTTTCATAAAACGGCATTTCGTAACGTGTTTCATTTAATATTTTTTCAAATTTTGAGTAGATTATTTATAAAATTGTGTTTTGGTAAAACATTAGTGACATCTAGGCAACCAATATTACCTTCTTGTATTGTTAGTTGCATATGCATCGTTTTATTGACAAATACAAATCTATAATAATTATTAATTCTTAACGACTTGTAGTATGTTTATATGGCTTGTTAAAGTTATTTAGTTTTTAAAAAAGAAATATTTTAACGCATATTGCATCTTATTATTTTGTGCTACTTTAGAATAAAATATAAGGACCAACTCAATATTATTACTAGGTTGTTAGTTTAACCAAATTCTATTTTTATAAGTCAACCTGCCCTTCTTTGATATAAAACCAAAAAAAAGGTTTATTTCTATTTATTTGTGGTGACATAATAATTTTTTTCTAATTTTGACATATAAAGTGACATTTTTTGTAATCACAGCAAATTTTAGAATGATCTACTTTACGCAACCAATTGCATAATATTAAACATTATGAAACTGGTTTCAAAAAATTTATTGTCAGCAGTTGCAAAAAGAAAACAAATAAAAATAAACCTTTTTTGTTTTTAAAATCAATAATATACATTGTTATTGAAAGTTTATATAAAATAAGGGCAGTTTGACCTTTAAAATTTGAATTTGATTTAACTTAAAACTCAGTAATAATGTTTTATAAGTCCTTATTTTCAATTCAAAATCGGAAAAAATAATTAAAAGACAATACATGACAAAATACCCCACTTTCTAGGAAACTAAATAATTGTAACAAGTAATAAAAACATAAGTTATTGAAAATAAATTTATATCTATTTGTCAATAAAAAGAATGAAGTTATGCAAATGCAACTAACAATACGAAAAAGTAATATTGGTTGCCTACGTCAGTAATTTTTTAACAAAACAATTTTATAAACAATCTAGCCAAAATTAGAAAAAATATTGTATGTAACCAAAGAGGTTAGAAAGGGTAGAGGTAACATAGGAAGCATTTGTTGCTGCGCGAATTTTGCCAAAACCGAAAAACTGGGTGGAAGGAGTAGGGAGATGTTCTGGGCCGGACTTAAATATTTATATTGTAGTACCTAATTTTGGTAGGTAATTAAAACATGAAAAATTATAAGCCGTTTTTTTGACTTTATTTGATAGCACTATTCATTTATGATAAGGGCAATAACACTTATCAATATATAGCTACTAGCTAAGGGCCGATTCCACCGTTGTGTCAAACGAAGTTTAAATTACTAAACGAAGATTAAAATGACATTGTTAATGTAAAAATGTCATTTTAATCTCCATTTAGTAATTTAAACTTTGTTTTTGTTAATATAAAAATGTCATTTTAATCTTCGTTTAGTATTTTAAACTTCGTTTAAAGAAAGGGTAAAATCGACCCTAAGTAAAAGATTATAAAATTATTGTAACAAAATAGCTATTGAGACAAAAAGTTATCGAAACAGCCAAAGTACTTTTTGCACACAAGATTTTTTCTACGATCACACCAATATAAAATAAATAATTAATTTTTATTAGAAATGGGTTACCTTTTCGTTCGTTAAAATATTTTAAGTTTATTTGACATATGCCTACTCTTCGAAAAAAAAAAAATGTTTTGGTACTTACTGCAAGGCCCTCTCTTTCAATTTGGGAATATTTTTGTTCGAATTTTGATAAGGTATGGTTCGATGAGTATTCGTTTTTTAAGACGTGTACGTTTTTAACAAGCAAATAATATGTCTGGCATCACTGTAAACTGTCTATATCGTTGAATTCAAGTAATGTGCAGGCCATAAAAGAATAAGAATTATGTAATTTAATTACAACAAACCAATTGTAAATTTGTCGAACGATGATTTTTTCTAATCACATAATATATATCGATGTTCAGGATAATCTGAATCGTTAATTGGCGTAAAAATAGCTATACGGGTGCAGTTAATGCAACCTATAATTCTAGGAAAATCGTACGTCATAAAAACCTAGTTTTTATAGTAAAAAATTCATTTAACTAATAACTTTGCTTATATTATTCAGTTCTTCAATATTTTGTGGCAATTTTACAAAATTGTAAAAATTTCTGTGTGATACAGAAGAGCTTTGAACCGCAAGCAAATTAACATTTGTAAATAAAACATACATGAATTAATAATTAAATTCTTACACGGTAAGATATAAAAAATATTCATTTAATATCAGTTAAAATCAAAAACTGGATTCTGCCTCTGCAAGTCTAAATCTTTGAAAGAAATTCTCAGCTAATGGACTTCTTTAGTACTGCAAACCATTTTTATAAGAAATTAGATACTTTTGTAGGTATTAATAAATAGTAGTTTACCTAGAATTTGTTAAAATCAATCAATATTATTAATCGTCCTAAAAGTGACATATAAGTGACATTGACTAAATCCTTGAAAACATGCACGTTTTATCAAAAACGTGTGAAAAATTCCGCTCGCTGTAAAACACCCGTTTTAAAAGCGTACACGCTTTTAAAACGAATGTCGAGAATAGCGAATAGCTCGTATGTTGCTAAAGCGTATACGTTTTTTAGAAAACGATAGCCGAGGATAGGGCCCCAGGTCTTGCCATTTTGTGGCGATAGTTGTTTTTTTACTATGATTATTTTCTTCGCGGAGCTCTCACAAAGGCTTTGCGGAGCCCCAGGGCTCCGCGGAGCACACTTTGAGTAACCTGTCATAGAGAAATACTAAATAGTTTTGAAAAAACTATTGAAACCAGTTGTGAAGTTTGAAACGAATAAATTGGCAATGAAGTTGATATTTATTTGATTGTATATTACTCTTTCCACTTCCTAAAAAAAGATTCCCCATGAAACAAGAAATAGTAAACAGTTTATAATAATAACCATTATTTGCTACTTATAACATGTACCAATGACCAAGTCCGATTCTGTTTATTTTCAAATCAATAAAATATGGAGGTCGACAGAATCTTTAAAATTAAATATCTCACCGAAATAAATGTAAGTTTCTCTTATCTCCGTCACATTTCACACTTTTATTATAAATAAAGCTTTTTACAACACATATTAGCATTTTCAACGTTAATTTCCAAAATTTAAGTCACTAAATACCAAATTAATTTTCGTTGACACATTAAATTTGGATGGACAACGCTCTGACATTTGATGTTCTCGACTGTGATTGGTGGGTGTGAATAATTTCGAAATGGGATTATGCGCAGTGTCTTATGTTTCATCTAAGGTTTGTATAATCTAAGTATGTAACACACTACACATTCTCAAGTCTGAGTGGTTTTATAAGGAACTGAAAGACAAATTAAAAGAGGTCAAAGATAATGTCTTTTGACTTTCTGAAGAACAACTTTTATGTTAGAGTATTGTTACTAGTCATTATTAACTAACCTACAATTTTAATCTAAAAATATTATAAACAATTACTTATCTAAGAAGTCCCCATTGTGCTGTCTTAATTGTTTCTATCGGAAAGCATCACAAGTTGACGTGACAATTTATTACACTGTTTTACACTAGCACTAATATTAACGTTTACTGCACTTGCTCAAATGGCTTTTTCCTTTTGGGCCTTTTGTTGAGTAAATAGTTGTCCAGTAATTGCAGCGCTTCTTCGTTGACGTGGAAGTGGAGTCGACCCTCATGTTTTGAAGCAACCCTCTTTATTTCTTCTTTGATTGTTGGCATCTTCAGGTCTCTATGAAGATAGTCGTTTCGATAGAACCAAGGTGCATCAACGATGCATCTTAGGACTTTATTTTGGAAAACTTGTATCATGTTGATATTACTCTAGCTGACACATCCCCATAGCTGTATGTCATAAATCCAGATTGGTTTTATGATTTTTTTATAAATCAGAAGTTTGTTGTACACTGACAATTTGGATTTGCTTTCTAGGAGCCAATACATTTTTTGAATTTAAGTTCAAGTTCTTTACGCTTTTTTTATGTGCTCTTTCCATTTAGGTCTTACATTTAGGTTCATCCCTAGGTATTTGGCCGATTCATGATGCGAAATAACATCATTGTTTATTTTTATTTGTTTTTGTTCATTTGGTCGGAGAGTAAAATCACTATGCACTAATAAGGTTTGATTTATTTTTACTTTCCTATCTGTATACAGATATAAGGAAAGTATAGGAATCATGATTTTTTTCGACCTCGAGTTTTCGACGGATTTTTACGTTTTGAGGTCCCCTGAATCCGTTTTGACTATTTTCGCGATGATGTCTGTGTGTGTGTGTGTGTGTGTGTGTGTGTGTGTGTGTGTGTGTGTGTGTGTGTGTGTGTGTGTGTGTGTGTGTGTGTGTGTGTGTGTGTGTGTGTGTGTGTGTGTGTGTGTGTGTGTGTGTGTGTGTGTGTATGTGTGTGTGTGTGTGTGTGTGTGTGTGTGTGTGTGTGTGTGTGTGTGTGTGTGTGTGTGTGTGTGTCTGTGTGTCTGTGTGTCTGTGTGTCTGTGTGTCTGTGTGTCTGTGTGTGTGTGTGTGTGTGTGTGTGTGTCTGTATAACGCATAACTCATAAACCGATACACAGAAAAACACCAAATTTTAAACTTAAGCTTTGTTTCAGCGTCCAATGAGCTGATTAGATTTTGGGCAGTGTCGGAACATCTGGGGGGGTACTTTATAGGTGGTCATTTTTATATTTTATGGAATATATCTGTTATTTACGTTTGGAGAAGAAAATTCTTCAAATAAAAGTTACTTCTAATATAATTATCTATAATTTTTGTTTTATGCAAAATTTCCCTAAAATGGTCCGTATTCGAGAAATTTGACAAAATGTAAAAAACATAATTTTTTATAAAAATTGTTCAAATAAAAGTTGTTTATAATATAATTCTCTATAATTTTTGTCCTATACATAATTTCTCTAAAATGGACCGTATTCGAGATATTTGAGAAAATGTGTAAATTTCGAAATTTGAAGAAAACTCAAAAACGGATAAAGGAAAAAACATTAAATTTTAAACTTAAGGTTTATTTCGGCCTGACGTGAAATGATTAGATTTTGGACAAAGTCGGAACATCTGGGGGGGTACTTTATGGGAGGCCGTTTTTATATTTTATGGAATATATCTGTTATTTATGTTTGGAGAAGAAAATTGTTCAAATAAAGGTTACTTCTAATATTATTATCTATAATTTTTGCTTTATGTCAAAATTTCCTGAAATGGTCCGTATTCGAGAAATTTGACAAAATGTGCAAAATTCTGATTTTTATGAAAATTGTTGAACTAAAAGTTGTTTGCGATATCGATTTCTATAATTTTTGTTTATACATGATTTTTCTAAAATGGACCATAATGGAAAAGTGCTAAATTTAAATTTTTCTGTATTTTCGTTTTCAATGAATATCTATAGAAAAATGTTTCGAGGTAGATGTATGTGTAAAATGTATATATTTAGTTTATCCTCTAAACATTTATAGAGATGCTGCAATAGGTTCTACAAAATAACCGGCAAATGCCTATAATAACTAGATAGGAAAGTCATGTGTTGGACACATCAGATTTTTATTTTTCACTTTTTTGTCCTTTGATGGATTCTGCTGTAGGTTCCCTGAAGTTTTTCTGAGGTCTCTGTATTAGTTCCGCAAACTGCCAATATTGCAGTGTCATCCGCAAATGTTGCTATTTTAACACATTGTTGTTAAGGGATATCGCTGGTGTATATTAAGTAAAGAACCGGTCCTAGCACACTGCTTTGTGGGACACTATTTTAATTTCTTTCATTTCGGAGTATGCCTCGTCTTGGTTTACTCTAAACTATCTTCCCGTTAGATATGACTGAAGAATGTTTACATATTGTCTAGGGAGCATTTTTAAAGTTTCTGTATTAGGCTAGCGTGCCAAACCTTGTCAAATGCTTGGGCTATGTCAAAAAACTGAGCATATATATTTTTCTTTGTTTTTCGCTGATATCGGCTATCCTGTGTACTTGATCTATTGTCTAGTGTTTTTTTCTAAAACCAAATTTTTAGCGGTACGATTAAAGTATAATGTATTCTAAATCCAATTTTGCTGCTGTCAGTAAGGTGAGATGTAAATTTTTTTTAAAACCCAATATTTTATACTTTTTTGAAATCAGTTAAACGAGGGAAATCCAAAAATGGTTTAGAAAATGGGGGAACTATTTAAAATAATTGAAGGGATAGCAAAAGTGAACGGGTAACATGTTCAGCAAACCTAAATAAAATAGAGGTATTGGAAACTTAAATAAAGTAATAAATAATATTATCTTTTTAACTGAAAATATCGTCTTACCTGTTTATTGTACGTATCCTCATTTTTACTTATCTTTTTACCAATATTTTTATTTACATTTTTACTTATAATTTTATTTATATTTTTTTTAATTTTTGTTTTAAATATTGTTTTATAATTCTCTCATGTGTATGATTTTTTATATACGTTTAAATTTTTCTCTTAGTATTTAGGTATTTTATTAATACTATTTTGTAGCATGTTTTTTTATATCAAAACAAGTGTCTCAACACTTATTGATTAACCTTAATTTCTGGATTTTGTATTTTTTTATACATTTACTGTAATTTATATTTATTGTGGAGATAAAGTTATATATTAATATTATAACTATCCAGCTAATCTATAAACTAGCCAAGTAAACGCTTTTACAGTAACATTCTTATAAATTATGTCCAATCGACTTATTTTGATCTTTTTATTACGTGGTAATTTTCTGTCCCTGAAATTTGAGATATTCTGTAAAAATTTAACCAAGGTGATAATTACACGTTGCCTTTTGACAGAGTTGCAAATTATCTAAATGTAAATTTTAGACAGTGAGTTTACCTAACACACAGACTTGAATTTAAACAATAGTTAATTCTATTTTTTATATCTAAAATGAAATGAACTTTCCATATATCGAACCATCAAAACTTGTTATTTTATTTTAGGTTATTGCAAGATAGGAGGAACCATTTCATTTGCGGCTCAGGAACCATGGTTGTACCCTTCATCAATCAAAAATAACATCCTATTTGGGGAAAAATACAACAAAGCAAGGTACGATGAAGTCCTCAGGATATGCGGATTGGACTACGATTTGAGATACTTACAAAATGGGGATGAAACTATAGTATCTGAAGGTGGAATGAACCTAAGCAAGGGCCAACAAGCTAGAATCAATTTAGCTAGATGTGTCTATAAAGAAAGTGATATGTATCTTTTAGACGATCCATTAACAGCACTTGATGCCACCGTTCAAGATTATATTTTTACTGAATGTATTTGTAAATTTTTGAAAAGCAAAATCGTCCTTTTCATCTCTCAAAATGACAAACATATGAAGGTGGCCGATAATGTGTTTACACTGAGCCAAGGAAAACTAATAAACGAATCTAAACCAACTGTTACAACAGAAGAAAAAGAAGCTGTCATCAAAACCATTTCCAGTGATTTAATTGAAAAGAAGATTTTAGAAAAAGCCGCTATAGCAGAAAGCGACAATCCGTATACTAATGATAATTTATTCCACGAAACACACGAATCGGGTAATATAAAACTCGACGTTTACAAGTCGTATATAAAGTATGGAGGAGGTTACATATTTTTTGGAGCGATTATGTTACTTTATACCGTTTCGCAAGGTGCAAGTCTGCTGACAGAAAAAATATTCGCAAAATGGTAAGGCAGTTAATTCGAATAGTTTTTAATGAACTCAAAACTCACTGGTACAAGGTTTAAACCGTTGGATATTATGTTATACACTAATATGCAAATAGTATCTATAGTGTACAAATAGTACACATAGTATACAAATAGTACACATTCCAGTCACACAGGGTCCATTTGCGTTCACAACCTTCTTCGGTTCACTTGCGCTCTAGAAAAAGGTCAACAAAAATAATGGCCTCATTTACACTCAGATTTGCAGCCCCTTGTCATTACGAGTAATTTTCTCTTTTTAGATTAGTAGGTAGGTTTTTACAATATTAACATTTTACATACATGCATAGTCGTTTTTGTATTTAGGATAACGTGCGTAAACATTTTTCTACATCGCCCATATTAATAATCTTAGAAATAGAAAAATAATAATTTTTTCAGAGTATAACTAAATGTTTAAATAACATTAAATCCTTAAATTATAATATTATAAATAAAAATAAATAAAAGAAATAAAAATGAATAAAAAAAATAAATAAAAATAAATAAAAATAAATGAAAATAAATAAAAATAAATAAAAATAAATAAAAATAAATAAAAATAAATAAAAATAAATAAAAATAAATAAAAATAAATAAAAATAAATAAAAATAAATAAAAATAAATAAAAATAAATAAAAATAAATAAAAATAAATAAAAATAAATAAAAATAAATAAAAATAAATAAAAATAAATAAAAATAAATAAAAATAAATAAAAATAAATAAAAATAAATAAAAATAAATAAAAATAAATAAAAATAAATAAAAATAAATAAAAATAAATAAAAATAAATAAAAATAAATAAAAATAAATAAAAATAAATAAAAATAAATAAAAATAAATAAAAATAAATAAAAATAAATAAAAATAAATAAAAAATAAATAAAAATAAATAAAAATAAATAAAAATAAATAAAAATAAATAAAAATAAATAAAAATAAATAAAAATAAATACAAATAAATAAAAATAAATAAAAATAAATAAAAATAAATAAAAATAAATAAAAATAAATAAAAATAAATAAAAATAAATAAAAATAAATAAAAATAAATAAAAATAAATAAAAATAAATAAAAATAAATAAAAATAAATAAAAATAAATAAAAATAAATAAAAATAAATAAAAATAAATAAAAATAAATAAAAATAAATAAAAAATAAAAATAAATAAAAATAAATAAAAATAAATAAAAATAAATAAAAATAAATAAAAATAAATAAAAATAAATAAAAATAAATAAAAATAAATAAAAATAAATAAAAATAAATAAAAATAAATAAAAATAAATAAAAATAAATAAAAATAAATAAAAATAAATAAAAATAAATAAAAATAAATAAAAATAAATAAAAATAAATAAAAATAAATAAAAATAAATAAAAATAAATAAAAATAAATAAAAATAAATAAAAATAAATAAAAATAAATAAAAATAAATAAAAATAAATAAAAATAAATAAAAATAAATAAAAATAAATAAAAATAAATAAAAATAAATAAAAATAAATAAAAATAAATAAAAATAAATAAAAATAAATAAAAATAAATAAAAATAAATAAAAATAAATAAAAATAAATAAAAATAAATAAAAATAAATAAAAATAAATAAATAAATAATAATAGTGCCTGAAAATGCAGATAAATGCTTTGTGAACATCTTTCATACTATATTTTTTTAAGGACCAAACGTTTTAGAGATTTTAAAATGTATAATATTTTAACAAATATTATATAGGGCCGATATAGAGATAGAGAAGCACCTCTTGGCGACGTTGACAACTACATTAAATCTGAAGGCTGGCTCACGAGCTAGGAGGTGCCTATCATCTTAGGAGGATGCACAATGGTCCTAATGAGTCCTAAGTGCCGTGGAGGTAACCCACCCTCAACACGTTACAGATATAGATACAGATCAGTACTATTAATTTGTAGTGACAATTTAACTTCACACGACAAAATATTTCGACAACTCTCCCACATCGACACAACTTATTTATATAAAAAGGCGAAGGCTCTCAAATGTTCTTTGTCAATTATATAATAAAATACTTTCGCCAAAAGCAGCAATTTAGAGTCATCGAAGATTTTACAAATAGACAATATGTGTAAAGTGTAAAATGTAAAGTGTAAAATTTCAGATGCATATTTAAATTTCAAATATTTTGACTTGATAAGAACTCTTAATTCATATAATACAAAGCAATTAGCAATCCAATAATTTGTAGCGGAGTAGATGTTTATAACTTACCTCCTAAATCACAAACGATCTTTAAACGAAAGGTAAACAGCTGGAAAAATTTTGTATATTACTACATATTTTGCTCAAAATAGTACGTAAATAGTACGTGAATATGTAAATATTATGTAAATAGTAGGTAACGAGTACATAAATAGTACGTAAATAGTACGTAAATAGTACGTAAATAGTACGTAAATAGTACGTAAATAGTACGTAAATAGTACGTAAATAGTACGTAAATAGTACGTAAATAGTACGTAAATAGTACGTAAATAGTACGTAAATAGTACGTAAATAGTACGTAAATAGTACGTAAATAGTACGTAAATAGTACGTAAATAGTACGTAAATAGTACGTAAATAGTACGTAAATAGTACGTAAATAGTACGTAAATAGTACGTAAATAGTACGTAAATAGTACGTAAATAGTACGTAAATAGTACGTAAATAGTACGTAAATAGTACGTAAATAGTACGTAAATAGTACGTAAATAGTACGTAAATAGCACGTAAATAGTACGTAAATAGTACGTAAATAGTACGTAAATAGTACGTAAATAGTACGTAAATAGTACGTAAATAGTACGTAAATAGTACGTAAATAGTACGTAAATAGTACGTAAATAGTACGTAAATAGTACGTAAATAGTACGTAAATAGTACGTTAATAGTACGTAAATAGTACGTAAATGGTACGTAAATAGTACGTAAATAGTACGTAAATAGTACGTAAATAATACGTAAATAGTACGTAAATAGTACGTAAATAGTACGTAAATAGTACATAAATAGTACGTAAATAGTACGTAAATAGTACGTAAATAGTACGTAAATAGTACGTAAATAGTACGTAAATAGTAGGTAAATAGTACGTAAATAGTACGTAAATAGTACGTAAATAGTACATAAATAGTAAATAAAGAGAACGTAAATAATAAATAAAGTACGTAAATAGTACATAACTAGTACGTAAATAATACGTAAATAGTACTTAAATAGTACATAACTAATATGTAAAGAGTACGTAAATAGTACGGAAATAGTACACATATTATGCAAATACTAAAAACAAATGTAGGTTAAAGTACACAAATTGCAAATAAAGAGTACACAAGTAAATGAAAATTTGGTTGATTTGTTAGAAAAAGATAATTTCTCTATCACTTTCTCGGTTACCATCGCTGCAGTGGAAATCCTACACTATTATTACCAAATAGTATACAAATAGCACACAGTAGTAAACATAAACAAATAGTACACAAGATACGAATAGTAGACAACAAAAGTCTAAATCATACCATGAAATTTTGGCATTCACATTTCGGTTTCTCCGACTGTACACCAGCGGTTTAAATGATTAAATGGTGAATATTTTACTAACAATCTCTAAAGATATAAACACTATAAGTACTACGTAACATATACCCTGTACTACAGCAAATGTTTTGTTGTATCATCCGGAGTATATTTCGGCACTATATCCGCAATTTGAAATTTCGCTAACCACTAACGTAATCTTGATAGAAAGTAGGTGTTAAATTCCAATGTCAAGAAACTTTAAGGAGGTGTAAAAAAATCATACGAATGTGAAGTTCAGCCAATAATAGGATAATACAAATTATGATTTTAATTGTTTTTGGGAATGCTTTATATCACTACTTCAATTAAAGATTTCAGCTTGTATCGTCTCATTTTGACTTTTTTTAAATGTTAATGGAAACATTAATTTATAAAAAATTAAATAAAAAAAACTTAAACAAACAGCATATCAATCGTTATACCTACATGAAGGCAACGATTAGTAGGTAGTATTAATAAAAAACAATAATCTATGGACTGTGATGGGTAAAATTAAAGGCTTTATAAGTTATATTGAGACGAATTAAATTAAAAAAATAAAAACAGCTGCCCTACCTGAAGTTAAATAAAAACTTTATAGGAATACTGCCTTCCACTTTTCCAAAATGAAAGTCTTTAAAATAATCTAAACTTTTTCTTTCCAATCTGGCTGTTTAATTAAACTGAAAACATTTTAATTTTGTTTTTTATTTACCAAAGTGTATACAAGAATAACTGTATAATTTAACGTTAATTTATATAAAGCATATTCTTCTGTTTGGGTATTTGTTTTACCACTCCTACCGTTGAATACGCTTACATATATTATAAATTTGTAAACCTAACACGGCGTTGAAAACATGGAATCTTGCTGTTTTTCTAAAGACTGTTCTAGTCATAATATATCCCCTTTAGTTGGCACTAAGTTTGCATTCCTAAATGCGACTGGTCGCTCAACTAACTCGATATGGCGGTAAATTCAAATATAATTTTAAGGTGAAATTTAAATTTCCCCCCAAAATCGTAAATTTCCAGTAGCGGAACGGCGGAAATTAAATATATTCATTCGGCAATAATAATTGAGACATATATTGCCTTGTTCCATTAAACGAGCTGTAAATCCAGGCGCTATTTTTATTTTGATAGCTGAAAATAATACGATTCTTCTATTGTTAGCTATTACAATAAGAGCAGCGTTTGGATTAACAACACATTTAAAAGAACATGTCATTTTACCTGAATCACTTATTTTTTACCTATAGGTTAGATCTGAAAAAATATTGGTTCTGGTAAAAAAAATTGTATAAAATATTTTAATTGAAAAATTATACTTATTTAATTTATTTTAAAGTCGAGGATAACTCTAGCCATATCCATTTTACTGAAAAAAAGAAACTATTAAATGAAATAATTTAGTTATTAAGAGATGTTTGTGATAATACAGTGTCGGCTATCGAATGTTTTACAATACGTTTTGCTAATGTCCAATTGAAAACTACAAAGAGGTAGCATTAGTTCAAAAAGGAATGGAATACTATGAACGTACCCAGCTGGCAACATTCATATTAATCGTTTCCTGATCACACCTAATGCTCTTTAGTTTTTGCTTCGATGCTAGCAAAGCGTATTGGAAAGTGTTCATTAGTCGATACTGTATATAAATTCTAAAATCAACAACTGAAATGAAAATTTTTATTTTAAATGGACACTTTCTTCGAAAAAGGAGAAAAACTGAAACAGTAAATTATTATACTTAAATTTTAAAGGCTGTTGCCACTGAAAACTATTATCTAGGGCTTGGATGACAGCTATAGGACTCCCTTCTTGAATCTTGTCCATAGGAAAGAAAAAGATCTTAGTTAAATTATAATATTAGAGGGTATTAACTGAAAAATATGAAAAATCATTACAACATTACGTCAAAATTGTTATATTTGAATTTTAAAGGCTTTTCCTACTGGAAAAGTATTATCTAGGGCGGGGACCCTTGGATGACAGCCATAGCAATCCCTCCTTGAATCCTCTTTTTCTGAGTTTGTTGTACGTTTTGCTTTCCGTATTAAACAAAGTAAGAACTTAATACAACAACACAAATCACAATAAATATCGCTGAAACAAAATTAATATTAATAAACGGTATAAATTTCGTATGTGGCTCTGCGCCTGGCCGTAGCGTAACTCAAAGCTATTTCTTGAATATCAGTGGCATAACTACAGGGGATATATTGTGATTCTAGTTTCATATTGCGGACACCCGTGTGCCATTTTACCTTGACCCCTCATTGTTTGTCTGCAGAGTGATCAGTATGATATTTATTGGGCCACGGTTGAATACAGTACTTTTTATTTGTATTAGGCATAGCCGTGCTTTCACAGCGAACATGTGGCAACTGGCTGTTGCCCTGCTGTCATGTTATTAACTTTTATACTTGTCGTGTGCCTAATACGAAACCATAATTACTATATATCTAGTAAAATAACCAGAATACTGCACTTATGTGGTTCTTTCGTTCGCTATTGGTGCAGTGTCCACCAGTGTCAATTACAGTACCTTATTTATTTAGTTTACTTAGCTCCTTACTGCTTATACACATGTCGACGAGTGTTATTTACTTCTGCTGAATAGCTGGTGGAGAAAGACACCAGTGGACACCACACAGCCGACCGAAAGGTGTAGTGGATTTTACACTGTGCCAAACGAAAGGTATACTGCCCCTTGGTGTAGTTCATTCCTACATCAGTGGGATTAACTAAAGAACCTATTGTGAATCAACTATGCACCTAAACAATTTTTACAATTTTTAATACAAATTTTAGGGTTGACGTTCAAGCTGAATCAAACAATACAAATCCAGCAAGAGAAAATTCTTACACGAAGCAAGATTACTTAAATTTCTACAGTTTATCCCTGGTTGGTTCTTCAATAATAACATTTATTACGTTGTATTCCTTGTTGAGGTTCACCAGAAATGCTTCATACAGTATGCACAAAGCAATGATATCAAAAGTTACAACTGCCGTTATGGTGTTCTTTGATACTCATTATTTAGGAAACGTAGTCAACAGATTTTCGTATGATCTCAATATAGCCGATGAACGATTACCTTTAATATTTTTACATCTGTTTAGGGTGAGTACAGTCTTATATTATTATACATGACGATGAACGATATTCGACGTCTTTTGAAAAATATATAACAGGTAACCCTTTTAGACATATTTTCAGCATAAGGTTATGTAGGTTCCAATGATCCAATTTTATAAAAAACGCAACAACCAAAGCAAATAAAATACTAGAAAGGTAAATATATTTATTTAATTTAAATAACCTAAATAACACTCCTGCTTAGTTGGTTTGTTATTAACAATCTTGCCAGAATTTGGGTTTTTGACTTCTAAGGTTCTTTATTTTTCTTAGAAGTCCCCAAACAAATCCTAAAATTGTCATTACAAAATAGTGAAAATTATTTTTGAACTGGTGCTGGTGCCTTAGCACATATGTGGAGCAACGGATTAACATTTTCGGGTGCCTAGCCCAGATTTTGACTCGAAAAAGCATATCTTGGGTAATATTTTAAAGTATATTAACGTGCGCACATATCATTTTTACAAAATAAAAATAACATAGCTTTGAATAGTAATTTATTGCACTCTAAACCTTATACAGTAAAATAAAGAACGATATATGAAGGCTAGTCTTCGTTCTGTTTTATTAGCGAAAAGGTCAATCACTTGTCTATTAAAGTTGTCAATGTTATTTGGAAACACTTTTTCAGCTGATAAAATTCCTAGCGCACTTAGTTTTTCTTCTTTCATTGAATTGCGTAAAAAATATTTTATCCTCTTTGACATAGAGAAATATCTTTCAGCTTCGGATGTTGACATAGGTGTTGTCACTAAAACTTCCTGTAATTTAATAGATTTTTGAAAAGTGTACTTCATAGCTTCCTACGAAACTAATGATAACAGAGGAATGACTCCAGAAATGGTTTGCAACTCTTTTTTTTTTGTAAAGTACTTGCAAGGTTAATCTGATGTGCATGCAATGAACATAATTTGCTAAAGAATATTTATCTTTAATTATTTTTTGTACTCCATTAATACGTCTGCTCATCACTGACGCTCCGTCAAAACTCTGCACGATCAACTTATTTGGTGTGTCATTAATTAATGGATTAATTTCATTTAAAATGCAATTTACTATTGAAATGGCATTGTATCCGGGAGGATTTACAAATTTCCAAAATCTTTCTACTCGCTTACTGAAGGCAATTTATCGTAGAATAATGACCAATTGAAATTCGTTAGCAATATTGGTAGTTTCGTCAGCAATTACAGCTACATAATTCGTTTTTTTAATTTCTTTAGCCACTTCTTCATGGTAAACGCCAAGCATGTAGTCCAATAGTTCGTTCCGTATGGTCTTAGAGATCTTTTTAAATACTGTTGCTTCGTTGAATAGTTTTTTTGAATCTGCATCTAATTAAAAACTAAAATCAATCATCAATTCTCGGCACACTCCTTTATTTTTGAATTCTTCGGTTTCATCATGTCCGCGCAATGCTAATTCTAATGCACCACAAAATCTACTACAGTTAATAATAATGTTTAAAATATATTGTTTTTTATCAACTTGTTTATTGTGGGCAATAATATTTTGTCTATAAGCCGAATTTAATTGAGACAGTATATTTGATTTTCCAAGCAAAGAATAACTAAAAATATTATTAACATGGGCTTTACTATTTTCGTGTGTTTTAATTTTCTCATAAATATGTACCAAATCAGATACACCATGCATCGTCCACGAAGAATCGCCCCGGAACAAAACACACACACACACACACACACACACACACACACACACACACACACACACACACACACACACACACACACACACACACACACACACACACACACACACACACACACACACACACACACACACACACACACACACACACACACACACACACACACACACACACACACACACACACACACACACACACACACACACACACACACACACACACACACACACACACACACACACACACACACACACACACACACACACACACACACACACACACACACACACACACACACACACACACACACACACACACACACACACACACACACACACACACACACACACACACACACACACACACACACACACACACACACACACACACACACACACACACACACACACACACACACACACACACACACACACACACACACACACACACACACACACACACACACACACACACACACACACACACACACACACACACACACACACACACACACACACACACACACACACACACACACACACACACACACACACACACACACACACACACACACACACACACACACACACACACACACACACACACACACACACACACACACACACACACACACACACACACACACACACACACACACACACACACACACACACACACACACACACACACACACACACACACACACACACACACACACACACACACACACACACACACACACACACACACACACACACACACACACACACACACACACACACACACACACACACACACACACACACACACACACACACACACACACACACACACACACACACACACACACACACACACACACACACACACACACACACACACACACACACACACAACAACAACAAAAAAACGCGTTTTTTCATCACATCCACAAATCCAGTTATTTTTTAATTACAAATTCCGGTTAAACTTTCTTATTTGGCCTTTGAAGTTTGACGAACTTGAGGTTGAAGCTTTCTGCGTTTTTGTTATTTTCAAATCGGGAAGAGGTCTCATAAGTTCCTTTATTGGAATTTTTTCTTCGAGCGAGTGCGTAAGAAAAAGGTTTCAGTAACAGATTGCTTAATTTATTCATTTTACTTCGGACTCTCGGACGATTTTTAATTTATTATACTTCAAAAACTCATCTAGTCTAACTAACTTACTAACAAACAAAGATTCCGGACGCATAAAATGTCAAAAGCAATACGCCGAACTCGCCAAACACTCGATTGAAACAATACTATTCTAACTATTCATTTCGAGCCGCTTGAAACGTGGCCCCGTTTGAATGTATGAAAAGCGCTTTCTACAAGCAAATGGCGTGACCTTTAGTAAACTTTTACAATGGATTGATATGTAAGCAACCGGGCCACTGGTCGATGTGCTCGGATAGACGGCGGATAGTCAATTGCTTGAATTATTAAATTTGTTGTGTCTACGAATAATACGACGCAGGTTTTTTCAACGGGATCAAATTAAATAATGATAAATAATTTATATAATGTATAGTTTAGTCATAATTTGATCCGACAATTGTAATATTTATTGTAATTAATATAAAAAGAAATATTTTTAGAGACCGAAATATTTACAAATTTTCGCGCCAGTTCCAAAGCCCTTTGGCCCCTTACGACAAGCCGCCACTGCCAAAATGAAAACTAGGATAATAAATTATTTAGAAGTCCCCAAATATATTAATTTTTCTCTTTTTTGGATAAATTGCCAATAAGGATCTATAGCCCTTGTTTTGAGATGTTATGTATAACGAAAACTAAAATGTTATCTGGTAAATTCAGAAAAAGATTCTTTCTAATATAAATTTGAGAATTTCACGAAAATATTATTAACGTTCCCTTTTGGATTACTGGTTTTATCATATACCTACATATATTTTAAAAACACCTTGTATTATTGAATTTGAAATCGGTGAATAGACAGTTTGAATAAATGAATGCCTTCCTCCCTCCAAATGCCTCTCAAACTTGTACATATCCGATTTTTTTCTGATGAGCGCGTACGTCTGTCTGTACATTGTACCACATAAGCCATTTTGTTGTAGTAAACGGCAGGGATCCCAGATGTACTGAGCCTAAATTCGTGAGCTTGATCATGAAAAAATCGTGCGAAATCGTGAGATTGTACTTCACATGCGCAGTTCAGAGAAATACATAAATAGTATTTTCGATTTTTATGGACTTTGTCCGAGCGAAATATCTCTCTAACACATATGATACAGACAAAAAATAATTAACAATAGCACTATTGATATTATCAATAGTATGTTACTGCCGACAACTATCGATTATTTTAAGTAATTATCGATAGTTTAGATTTATATGTTTTTAGTAGTTTTCAAATTCATTTTCACGGAATTCGATCAAAAAAACTTAAATTAAAAATAAACCAAGAATGCACTCAGCAAATTCAGCACTAGATGATAAATATGTTTTAAAACTTGCCCTAACTAATTTTTTAACATACGCCACAAATGCGACTCCTGCCTCCACCTGTTTTTTAGGTCTCTGCGCACCTACTGGTTCTTGTTTTTTTACATTTTTTAATTTTAAATATTCTTTTTGTATTACTTTACTGTACTACGTATCAACCGTTGATTCAATGTTGGTATAGCTTCGATAGAACTATTGATAGTAACTCTTGAGACTATTGGAAAATATCGATATAGAAAGTATCCGACCACTTTCTGGGGACTGTCAATTGTTAGTTTTCCGTCATGTTTCCGCCAGCGTATTAGCACGTTTCAGGGTCGGACTCTACAGCATAATTAAATTATTTGATTAATTAAAAAGAATCGTTTTTACATAAAAACTTAAGCTGCTTTCCTGTAAGCAGCTTGTTAAAAAATATTGTGAAAATCAGGCGCATTATCGTGAGATCGTGAGACTCAGTACTGAATCGTGAGATCTCACGATAAATCGTGAGATCTGGGATCTCTGCTGAATGGACAACACTGTATACTAATTCTACTGAGAGTGCCTAGCGCCGTCTACAGGTCACGACAAACTGACTAAAAATGCAACCATCTATAGGAGGCAGATAAACAACAAAGGCTATTGTTGCAACACGCATGGTATTATATCAAAAGGTAAATAAAAAATAATTTTCAACACTTTAACTTTGATTCTGCTACCTAAAAGAACGTTATTCTTGGACTGGTTTTGCCCTTTTTAGAACTCATCAGCAAGAAATATGCAATATCGACTCCAGACGCTATCTGCTCTTAGAAAGCAGTCGATACTTGATTCGTGTACATGCAACACAATGTATATTCACATGAATTTTAATTTGTAACCTATTGGAACAGATATAACTTTATGTTGAAAATTTGGAGTGATCCACAAACAATATTTCTAAAGTAGGCCATAGAAAAAATGTTTTACTTTTTTAAATGATAGTTTGGAATTAATCCATAGCCGTTCACAGTTGTCATGGAAGTGATTCGTATCTCTGTCTTTATCAGTCATGTCCTATTTTAGAAACATTTTTTGTGAATCAGTAGTTAATTATTACAGCATAGAATATTTGATGATGACAACTTTCTTTTTTTTAGGCAATGTTTAGTTGCATAGGCATAATTGTACTGATAGCAACAGTGAACTGGATATTTATCATACCGTCAACAATATTCATGGTGCTTATATTATTCATGAGACTTTTTTATATTAATACTGGAAGGAATCTAAAAAGAATTGAAGCAGCAAGTAAGAAAAATAAATATACTGTACTACTGTTTCTTTTAAAAAATTTGTTCAGCAATCTTTGGAGTACCTACAATTGATTTACAAAATAAGTTGTAGGTACTACAAGTCTTGTTAACGAAATCCTTGTATCGATTTTTTGATACAATTTTTTTATAGTCTGTTTTCTCCGTTTTCTAAAAATTTATGTCTAGTCAAACCCCTTCCAAAATAAAACTCAGTCTAAAAACCGTCAAATTAGAAGGGATAGATATTGAATGGAAAAAAGAAATAAAATGTCTAGGCCTAAACCAGCAGAACAAATTTCTCAAGAACATGCATGAGAAGGATTTAGTAAATAAGGCAACAAACGCCCTTATAGTATGCAGTAACATTGTGATTAAAATATGGGGATATAACTCGACCATTTTGTGACGGATGCTTACAACAACAGTGAGATGAATTATTACTTATGGGGTTGTAGCTTGGAGCAGGCTAAACTACTTTTGGATGAACATAACCAGAAAAGTTTGGAAGCCTAAATCTGTCTGAGCAAAAACAATCTACACATTGTAGCAGGAATCCTTACGAAGGCATTGCCGATCCAAAGGGCGCGTTAGTAAACTGAGAAGTGAGTGCACATACTATGAAGAGAAACACGCAACATAGTTTTACATTCTGACTAAATGTGTAGCACTCCAGAATTAAATTACATTATACTTAAGAGCATACCAAATAAAAGAGGACGCTAAACCTAACAGGAAACCACTCCAAATCCTACACTTATTTAAAAAGGTAGAATTGGATGGATCGTTATAGGCATCTAGACTATTTCTGTGCTGTATTAGCAAAAAAGGATGCGCAATAAATCTTTTAGGTCGCAGGTCCCATACGCAACCTATCATAACTATAAATAAGCTCGCGTTGATTACGTCCCTGCCCTTTGTACACACCGCCCGTCGCTACTACCGATTGAATGATTTTGAGGTCTTCGGACTGAGCGCGGTGGCGTTTCGGCGTCGTCGATGCTTCGGAAAGATGACCAAACTTGATCATTTAGAGGAAGTAAAAGTCGTAACACACCTTTTACTTCCTCTTAAAAAAAAAGAAGAGGTAGAAGGAAATATTTCGATAGAATTAGTAGAGGTCGCGGATATGATGAAAACATATAAAAAGTGATTAAATATTGTGCTGCGACCCCTTCGGGGACGCTGACGGGATGTTTCGTCCAGAAATCTCTCATACAAAAATTGTCCGAAAAAAAAATGGCAGCCGACAAAAAATCCGTGTGCGTGGTGAGTTAAAAAGTGGCAAAGGGCGTTCAAAAAAAATTATAAAAAAAATATTAGTTTGTAATAAACCGTCGAAAAAGGATAAAGAGATTTTCAAAACGTCATAAAAAAGTGACAGTTGACGGAAGACGAAAAATTCCTTCTGATGAGCCGGCTAGACAAAAAAATGCTTCTGATGAGCCGATTACGATGTCTTGAGCGTCTGCCGTTTATGCATACTCACTTCCATAGTGCACCCAAATCCCGAAAAAGGGACTCGAAGGACGTTTGGACAATTTCCGTGCGATTTTTTACAGTTTCCAATGAAACTGTCAAACAGATTTTGATGTTGATTTTTTTTAAGAAGCGTCTCGTAAGTCCGCACCTTGGGTGCAAGTTTCGTTAAATTCCGTCTATCCGTTCTTAAGATATGATTTTTTAAGTGATTTTGGAAACCCTATTTTAAAATTTTCTCAATAAAAAGAAATATTTCTATCAAAATATTTAACAAGGATCATATTTAGGACAACTTTTAATTAACATTTACGTTAATAGTATTTCCAAATTCTATAAAATTCAGAAACTGTTGATCTATGCTGACAATGTGAAAATGTATCACTAGCTTAAATGTAACGATATTATTTTACAGCCAAATCATATTAAACGAGTTGTTATAATATTTTGTATATAACTAAACAGCGATAACATTCTAGATTTAGTCTGTCATTAAAGAATAGTTATTTTTTTTAGCAAGAAGTCCATTAGTTGGGCATATAAACAGTACCATGGACGGTTTGTCGACAATTCGAGCTTTTGACGCAGAAAAAAGACTATCAGACGAATTTTACAGGCACCAAGATTTATATTCTTCAGCAATTCTAACAATGAAAGTCAGTCAAGCTGCTTTTAATTTTTTTATGGGCGTGCTAAGCGCAAGTTTTACCTCATTGATCATCGCAAAATATCTGTTTTTCGAAGAAGGTAAGCAATATTTTTTGTTTTATAAAGTAACACGAAGTAGATTTAAAATCAGACATACAGTCACCTCTGTTGGATTAGACTATATACACAAAATATAGATTAAAACGGTCGATTCCTATGCTCCGTCCATTGCCTATTTTAAATGAAAATAATATTTTAAATAACTTTTTTAATACACAATCTTACTTAATCCAGTATTTCAAGAGCGTTATTTAGGAACTTTTATCCTCTTCAAACCATTTATTTAAGGCATAACATCATTGTCGCTTAAAAATTATCTTGCTAGGAGCTAAAACTGGCGAATAAAGTGGATGTTTTCCCAAACGTAAATTATGAATTTTTCCAATACGTCAAAATTACGATTTTTTTAAAGACAATAAAAATTAAATTCATTTCCCCACCGAAACGAGCCGCTTGTGACTATATTAAAAAAGTCATATTTATGAAATTTGATTTAATAGATTCCAAGATTCCAATTATACTATTTAACAAAAATCCGTTTTGAAGTTATTTTAATTAAAACGTTCTTAGAGCACCCCCTTTAAAGAGCTCTAGCCACTTAGGAAATATCTGACTATATCAAAAGAGTTCAAATTAAGAATTATCGCATGGAATAAAACTATTATTAGGAAAATAAATAATTAAAAAAAACAAACAAGAAAAAATAAATCTGCTGAAATATAAAACTATTTTTCTTTCCGTCGATGCTGCTCCAGGTGCCAAAAGCCCACAATTTGCATGTAGTGGGTTAAATCCAACCTTCTTTGACTGGCAGGTTTGAATATAGCTCCCCACAAATCAAGCACCCTATATCACAATCATCATCCGAACTTTTGTTTGATTTTTTTCTGGCTTTTCCTCGAACACAGCTTGTTGCTGTTTCTTAATTTTAGCCTCGAATTCTTCTTTGTACTGGCTGCAGGTAAAATAACAGTTTTACCAGACTTTTTTGCAGTCTTCCTCGGTATTGAGATTTGAGGAATAGGTTGAATGTTAAAAGGACTTGTTAAAGGAAAACTTATTTTTTGTTCTGGAACTAATTCGCATTTTGTACTTAAATTTCATGATTACTAGTACCTAGTATCATTGAAATATTAAAATTAGAAAATTTCTGGTAGTCGTTTTAAACCACTTTTTTTCGGTTTCTTTATGACCACCTCTGTATTTGATCTTTCTTCGTTAGATCCCTCTTCTGTATTAAGTTCCTCTTCTATATTTGGTGTTTTTTTGCATTAGCTCCCTCTCTTGCATTAGCTCCCTTTTTTGCATTAGATTCTTCTGCTGTATTATATTTTTTATCTATATTGGCTTTGTTTTCATCGTTAACTTCACAAAGGAAAGGATGAAAATAGAATTAAAACCTCCAGAGCTCTTAAACCGAAAATTAAACTTCACAACAGAGGTGAAGTACTAGGTCTTACCTTTGATAGCAAGTTAACATGGAACTTACACTTAGAAAAGACAGTCAAACGAGCATACATTGCTTATAAATAATGCTGCCAAACAGTGAGGCAGATCTGCGATTTCTCCTCCAGAGTCGTCGCATGGACTTACACGGCAATCATAAGACCTATGCTAACATCTGGTGAAAGTGTATGGGTACGGAAATCCATAAATTGACAGCTATTCGCAAACTAGAATAAATTCAAAGAGCAGCATGTCTCAATTTAATAGGAACCATAAAACCACACCAACCAGAGCTATGGAAGTATTTCTTAGTCTCACTCCCCTTGATATTTATATCTAGTAGGTTGATTTTATGACAATGACGTCTACGCACGGTTGGAATAGAATCTGATGTAGGATATGGTAAGGCGAGACGTCGCTTTTGGCAGGAGACGCTCGATACGCTTTCATAGCTTTAAGCGAACTTGAACTCGAACTCACCTAGATATACATTCCATTAGCCATATAAAGTTACCTATATCAAAACAAATAGAAGAGTCGGAAGTGGTGGGTAGGATTCATACCTTCATCGACGGTTCTAAAACAAAACAAGGCTCATGATGTGGAGTGTAGTTTAAACCGAGCTCATATCCAAATCATAAGGTTGTCAGAATCCGCATTCTGCGGGGGGTGCGAACAAGATGATAAGACCATCCAGCATACCATCTATGATTGCCCGACGTTCCCATTTATTAGAATATTTGTATTCGGCGAGTATCGACTTACACCAAACGATAATAGAGAAGCACATCTTGGCGACGTTGTTAATTGCAATAAATCTATAGGCTGGCTCACGAGCTAGGAGGTGCCTATTATCTTAGAAAGATGCATAGTGGACCTAGTGAGGCCTTAGTGCCGCGGGGTAACCTACCCTCCATACGTACAATTTCGTTTTTTAAACTAATAATGGCATTTTCAGGTGTGCACCCTCTTTAACAGGATCCGCTGCTGTTTGTTTTGTATGATATAAGGAATGATTGAACGACAATGTGAAAACTTCAACTTTAATCCAAGCTGTTTCATTATATGCGAAGATTGATCCTGGAGGGACACCGTCTTTTAATTCCTCCTTCATTCTCATGTGTGAAAATATAAGTAATGGTAAAATAAAGTTACCTCCGATAAAAGCACAAATTACAGCAGTAGTTAAAACTGCAGATGTAATACGGGAGACTTGTTTACGTTCCTTTTGACCCAAAATTCTCGAATTTTGTCCTGGAACGGTATTTAAAGACATCACATCGATGTTAAAGATTATTTGTACATTCATTTCCACTATTTCAAGCTATAAAAGCATGTACAATTTTTGGACCACAGGATTATTAACTCCTCTGGCTCTACCTGATGAAGTAGATATAAAACCTATTAAACTCAATTTAGGATGCCTTTTTGTTAAACTCGCAAGCCAGTCTTCTTCGGCTGCTTGTTTCATTTTTGAAGTAGACAAGAGATTATCATGTCCGATAGCGAAGCAATCATCAAAAATGCCTAGAAAAATTGAATGAGCTAGGCGACAAAAATACAGTTACTCACTTGGGTCCCGGGACATAGTAACAAGATTGCAGATAATCTCGCAAGAAAAGGGGCTCAGACACCCTTTTTGGGACCTTAACTATTCGGCGGTATCAGCAATAATATAAGAACCAATAATTGGAACAATCTCTTAGGACTAAGACAGGCTAAGATACATCTGGGTGAATATAACCACAAAAGATCGGAAATCTGCATCTACCTGAGCAAGAACAGGCTACGAATTGGAACAGGGATCCTTACTGGGCATTTCCGACTAAAAGGGCACTTCAGTAAACTCAAAGTAGTCGAAGAAAGTGCGATTCTGTGAAGAGTAGGACGAAACCTTTATTCACATTTTGATTGAATGTGTAGTATGGCAGAATTTAAAAGCATTATACATACGAGCATATCAAATAAAAGCCACTCCAAATCCTACACTTCCTTGAGAAGATAGGAAATGTCCTTGCTGTATTAGCGATAGAAGGGGACACAATAGATCTTTTAGGTCGAAGTGTATTAAAACCCCATTTCCAACATAACATTTATTTTTCAAAAATGTAAGTTTTATAATATTTCTTTCGGCCAGTTGATAGGCCGGAAAACGGAATTCACTTGAAGTTATTCCAGATATAAATACATACGCACCTCCATATTTAGAAAATGTTTCAACAATTCGTTTTTCTGGTCTGCTATAAAGACTTTTTGAAACCAGGCGAACTTTTTTTGGAATGACAATTTGTATTTTTAAGTCGGAGTTTTAATGTCATAATGGGCGAAATCAGAGGCAGCTGCTTTCTTAAAAGCCATTTGTTTTACAGCTTGCAATGCTCTGTTCATTGCTTGGATAATCTAGGCCTTTGATCATTTCTGTAAATAAAATTAAATATTTTGAGAAAAACGCATCCATGGGGCAGAATGATGCTTCGCCCTATTTTCGCGTTATGTATTCAATGTATTTTAACCTCCAAAGAAAACTAATCTACTTTATGTCCCTTGGTACATTCTTTTGTTGGAGTAATACATTGTTACCATATTTATTTTTAGAATATTAAAGGAAATTACGAGGATAGTTTACAAATTATTGTCCCTAACATAGAAGCAAACACATGAGAAAAATGAAAATAATTAATTTTTTAACATAGTCACTTGCAACGTTTATACACTTGGTTTATCGGTGTTAAAGTGTTTCAAACCTTTTTGAGTCTCCAGTCATTCATCTTCCGCCGACATTACTTCCTTATCATTAGCAAAGCGGATTCCGCGAAGATGTTCTTCTAATTTTAGGAATAGATAGTAGCAGCTAGGAGCCAATTTTGGAGATTACGGGTGTTGTTCAGAAATTTTAAATCCTGCATTGTAAATGGCAGCCATTGCAATACAACTTGTGTGGGTCGGAGCATTGTCCTGGTAAAAGAGCATACCTTGACTAAATTTTCCTCTTCTCTTTTCTCTGATCGCTTGTCGTAGGTACTTTTGGTATTAAATTCGCATAATATTCACCTGTTGTAGTGCGCCCACGATGTAATAATTCACAAAAATAACACCTTCAAAATACCAAAAAAACGTAGCCATATTCTTACCAGCTGATGGGACAACGCGAAATTTTCGAGGCTGAGGGGAACCCCTATGCCGCCATAACATGCTTTGTTGTTTGGATTCTGGATCAAAGTGATGAACCCATGTTTCGTCGATCGTAAGAAATTTTTGCTTAACCCTCCATTAAGCACGTGGATTCAACTCACGCGGTTAGGCGCGTGGAGTACAATAGTAATCCAATTTATTTGACTCCTGCTATGTTTTATTTGAAAAAATATGTATATATTTTTTTGTATAAGTATATTTATGTTAGTTTATTACCATAAAATATATTTACACATACATTTTACCTTAATTTAATGATAGGAAAATTGAAAGAGGTATACACGTGTTTTTTAGGCGTTTAATTACAGGTTCATTAAAAATTGTTACAAACATAAAAATTTTAAAGAAAAAAACAAAACTATATATTTTTTCTTTTTAAAGAACAAACTTATACTTACATAAACTGAACAGTAAAAAAATATTTAAAAAACTAAACGAAAAAATACAAGTCAAATGTGGACTATTTTTTAGTCTAAAAAACATGCGGTGCACTCATCTCTCATGTGGTCTTTGAATGCATGCTTGAAACATTTTTGACAAATTTTTCTTGTCGATTTATTACGATTTCTGTAGCAAATGTAGCAACGACGAATGTAATTTGCAGACATATCGGGTGGGGAAGGGGGTAAGATATCTTCGAGTCCAAGTAGGTGCCGAACTCGATGCCGAAGTTCTTTTGGTATGCTGGAAATATTTGACCTATGTTCAATTTTGGGTTTTATTAGGTCCCAAGAAAACTTTTTAATAAAACCAGATCTTAAAACTTTTTTTCGGGTTAGTTAGCTTTATAAACGCAGATAGCATTAATTCCACTTATATTTAGTAAGTTGTAAAATATTACCATAGGCCATCGATTTGTTGTTCTCGCTACATTGTATTTTTTGAAAATCTGATCTACTAAGTCTACACTTTCGTCTTGTTGTAGCAGGTTATTATTTTGAGCAATTTCTTGTCGTCTGTATCTAAGTCAATCGAATTATCTTGGTGCATTAAAGAAATAAGTATAACGCTTTTTTTTTGGACAATATGAAACCATGGTGTACTTTTCCTGAAAGCCAAATAATATAGTATTTTCTTCTCTGTCCTTTTTTGGCGTTTATTTTTTCACATAGTGCCAACATATGTAAGATTATTTTCCTCCCATAATTTTCTTACAAGCGGTATACTGGTGAACCAATTGTCAGCAGTTATGTTACGATTTGTCCCTTCTACAGGGTGCACCAATCGGAGAACAATTAACACTGGGGAATTACTGAGCTTGTATGGTCCATCAAATATAGTTCTCATGTTCGTACAGCCAAAATTTCAAACCGCAGACTAGGCAAAAAAAGTAACATGATTAGGCGCGTGGAGTACAACGGTACTCCAGTCGTCTTTGACAGCCGCTAATTTAGACAAGAGCATTCCTTGCCTCTTTATTTTATACTAAGGAGGTAGTTGGGTGTACTATCGACAGCTACTCAAGCGGGCGATTCCACCCACAAGCCTCTTTTTAATTGGTCACTGTTCAAAGGGGCGTGGATTACATATGTAGTCACCTAATACTTCTACCATGTCCTCATAAATTTCTTGTGATGATAACCTCTTTTTACAGAGGTACTTTATCGCACCTCTTATCCCAATTTTGTCAATTTTTATAAAATCACGAACACCTTAATGAAAAAAAAAAAAAAATAATATGCAACATACACGAACTGATGCGCTGATGCCAATTGGTACACACTAATGTCAAACAGGGATACTAGTATACAAATATTTATAGAATCTTTAATAAAATGTTTTTAGATTATTACCTACTCTAAATATTTTTAATGTGACTTTTTCATAAAAAATTATTTAAAACAAAACCACTCGTCGAATTAAATTTTATGTATTAAATTTTGAGTTTTCGTGGAAACTAAAATTTTTATTAATAATAATTTTTACGATTTTTTTTAAGCTTCCACAGACGTACATAAACTAAAAATGTGCGGATTCACTATAAACTGCATTAATATCTAAATTTGAATAGTATTATATTGTCAATGTGTCAAACTGCCAAAAATTTAAATTTGATAGAATACTGTAAATAGGTCAGAGTGGATCATGAGGACCAACCCTCGTATAAACCTAAAAAAATATTAACAATGGAGTAGCCATGTGTGTAATGAGAGTAATTTAGAGAAGAAAATATGAGATAGTCCTTTAAATCTCACTATATATTATTTTATATTTCAGAAACAACTGCTGGTAATGTTGGATTAGTCCTTACAAATGTTCTGAGAATTTCCGATTTGGTATCATGGGGCGTGTATGAATGGATAGAACTAGAAACCAACATGACTTCAGTAGAAAGGTGTATAGAATACACTAATCTAAACCAAGAAAATCAAACGGGAACCCACGTAGACAACTGGCCGAAATCCGGAGAAATCGTATATAAACAAGTCGAATTGAAATATAACGGTGAAAAAATCCCCGTTTTGAAAAATATCAATATTACCGTACGGCCGAAGCAAAATATTGGTATTGTTGGAAGAACTGGTGCTGGTAAATCTTCCATCATTTCCACGCTGTTTAGGTTGTACGAGTTTGATGGAAACATTGAAATAGACGGAGAAGATACCAAGAAATTATCTCTACGTTTCCTAAGGTGAGTAGAAAGTTTCTTCAAAAAGTATAGTAAAAAGTAAAGATATTCTTTCTCGGCATAACAAAGGGACTCGTATGTCAAGCTTTAATTTAAGATTAATGTACATTTCAAGTGGAATGTTATACGCATCTAAAAATTATTACAATATTCGCATAATTTCTGTTGTGAACGGCCAAAAACTGCTACTCGCTGTTCCTCGTTCACCAGGTTCTTTTTCATAAATAAAAATTGTATAATCACAGAAGAAACTTGGAAGGAACGTATATTGACTTTCACTACAAAAATTATCAGTCAAAATTGACAACTTATTAAAATTATATACAGCATGTCTCCAACATCCTATCACCTTGGGGGCATTAACAATGCAACTCAACAATAAAGACGTGCTGGATACATTACAAAGAATAATAAAAGTTCACATATTAGCGATAAATCGATCGGGTTATTTAACTACTCTACTCCGTTTTGTGACCTAGACATTATCAGGTATACTGTTTTCGATGTCCTTGCTAACACCAGCCACTCCCGTACTATCGCTTGTAGAGTCTTCCGATGAGATCTGACCTTGTTTCCTGAGCTCATCCACCGCCTGATGTTCTCACCTACATAGCTTGTCAGATTCCCGGAAACTAACATCAAAATCTGATTTTTGAGCACATTCGAGAGGATATAACCTTTGCAGTGGTCGAAGTAGTTGGCCTCTTGAAGTGCTAACCCGTGCTAAGCGAACTTCGTTATCTCTGCCTTCGATCAATTCTATAATTCGACCAAATGGCCAATTTAACCGTTTATCATAGTCATTGCCTACTAGAACAACGTCGCCAACCTGTAATTTTGTATCTGATTTTTTCTTTTTCTGAAAGACTTGCAGTTGAGCTAAATATTCGCTTCTGAATCTCTTCCTAAGATCTTATCTTAATTTCTGTTTATGTTTTAATTTGCGACATGCTGATGATCGGTCAATTAGACCGCAGTCTGGCACACCAACTTCAGCTTGGTCGCGTAAAAACATCCCAGGGGTGAAGGGGGCTAAATCAGTAGAGTCGGCAGATACATATGTGATTGGTCTAGCATTAATTATAGCTTCACATTCACATATATGTAACAGTCCACAAATCCTCGTAACTGAGAGATGCTTTTCCTAAAACTTTACGCAATAAACCTTTTAAAACTCCGATTAGACGTTCCCAAAATCCACCCCACCATACCGCTGTGGGTGGGTTTAGCCACCATTGTGCTAAAGAAAAGATTGCAATGCCTTCCCAATTAAGTTTACTGAATGCGTTCTCGGTACCGACGAAATTTGTGCCGTTGTCACTGTAAATTATTTTTGGGCGTCCACGTCTAGCGACAAACCGACGAAGGGACTGTATAAAACTCACCGTAGATAATGATCCAACGAGTTCTAAATGTATCGCAACGATACACGGTACACGTGAATAAAGAAACCCATACCTTTTCGCCTGATTTTAGGTGTAAAGGCCCCGCAAAGTCGACCCCGGCAACTTCGAACGTAACTGTGTCTCGACCCGATCAAATGGTAACGGAGGCGTTACCACTTGAAGAGGTTTAGACTTGTATCTCCTATAAATTCTACATTTGGTAATCACCGACCGAATAAAACGTCTGCCGCCAATAATCCAAAACCGCTCACGAAGAATACCTAACAGCCCTTCTATACCTACGTGGCAAGAATTATTATAATAGTGTAATATTAACTGACTAAGGGTCGGTTTTTCAATGTCCAGTCAAAGTGGCTGTTACGTAGCCGACAGCTATATTTAGCTGGCAGTCAAAGTCCCTGTTACCGATGGAATATGGATGGAAGTGTTTTTCATCACGAATTTAACTGCTAGCTACGTAGTCTAATAGTTTTTATTTATTCTTAGACAGGTTGGCATTTCTGCTAATTTGTTAAATGGTTTTTATTGGATAATTTAAATTTTCCGTTTTACATATCGTGTCTTGTGTTGATCGTCACCGACCTTCACATAAAAATTGTTCTATTTTGCTTCCATTTTTCTTTAAGATCTTGTTTTTTTCTGTTTTTGGGCAATTGGTGATTTAGAAAAAAGAGAAAATATCTAATTACTCGGAATCAGATAGAGCCCTACTATTGAAATTTGGTTATCTTACAAAACGTAAAAAAAAACGGAAAATGCAATATCACGGAAACGAAATGAGAAGGTTGCAGAAAAATCTAAAATTTAATAATTCGGCATCAACTGCTTTGGTTATTAGCCTCGTGTTCTGTGTAGGCTTTGTTACTGTTTCCCAGCGCCACTTTAGGAACAGCACTGTTAATTAGTACCCAACAGTGAATGGTAGGATTTCCCACTCGACTATTTACTGTTGGGTACTAATTAACAGTGTTGTTCCTAAAGTGGCGCTGGGAAACAGTTACAAAGTCTACACAGAACACGAGGCTAATAACCATAGCAGTTGATGCCGATGACACAAAAAACAAAAAAAAAATAAAATTCAGTTCATCGATATCGAAATAAATGGGCCGTTCCCTTACAACACACGGATTACACGGTCATCATTGATTAATATTCAATAATTTAAATAATTTATTTTTTGGCATCGTCGCTGTGAATATATTCAAAGAAACCCATTTTTCAGAAATAAATAAAAATATTAACCTCTAAATTTAACAAACATCGTCTTACGCATGTACAATAAATAGCTGGCGGCTATCTGTACGAAATTACCACTTGCAAGTGTCGGTTATGGTTACAGTCAAAATAGCTGACGGCTATCGTATAACTGGAGGTCGATAAACGTTTTGACAGGCAGTGGCTGACGGCTATCTCCGTAGCTGCCAGCTATCCTAAATAGCCGGAGATTGAAAAACCGGACCTAACTATCGGATGTTTCCCGGGTAAAACTATTGGAAAACGAAAGTCTAACGTGTCATTCCGAGAACTGATTCGAGTTTTAACTCGGATTAAACCTAAATCATCAGTGATCGTATGTAAATCGGATAAACGTTTGTCAGTTAATGTGTCAAACGATTTAATCTGTACGATTTGTATTATCCATAGTTCAGCTTTGTCAACTTCTTCAGCAGTCAGTGGACCTTGCAGTTTTGTATTGATATTTCTTATATTAAAAAGCAATCATTCGCGTGGTTTTACTATATTGCCAAAAATATGTTGTATGCCAGTAGTCTGATTTGCAGAAAGCTAATGAATAATGAACCTTTTTCTTTTTCTCCAAAGCAATGACAGATTCGTCGCATTTAATCTCCTCTGTAGGCCATGAATTAGGTTTTCCATATAGCCACTTGGGCCCCTTCCACCATCGGGATTCTAATAAAGACCGAGCATCACAACCCCGAGATAGCAAATCTGCCGGGTTAAGGGATCCAGGGATATGTCTCCAAGAATCACTATCTGTTAAACCTTTTATTTCTGTAACACGATTCCAAACAAAAATTCCCCACTCTTCTTTATGTTTAATCCAAGCTAATACCGTGGAAGAATCACTCCAGAAATAAGATTGTACCGATTGATTAAACTGTTTGTTGATTGTTCCATACAATCTGACCCCAATAGTTGCAGCTAAGAGCTCTAAACGTGGAACAGACATTTTATGAATGGTTGTTACACGAGATTTAGCTGCTAACAAAAACACTCGGCATTTTCCATCGCTAATAACTCTTAGAAAAATGCAAGTGGAATAAGCTTTTTGACTTGCATCGCAAAAAGTATGAAGACTCCAATGAGTCGCTTCGAATATTCCACCAAAGAGCCACCTAGGAATTTTAATTTTGCATAAAATATCTAGTTCTTTGATCCATGACATAAACCTAGCTACCATTTCATCACCTACTTGTGAATCCCAACTAATTTTTTGTTCCCACGTTTCCTGCAGCAATAGTTTAAGTAAAAGTAAAACAGGTGAAGTAAACCCTATTGGATCAAATATTTTTTGTGCAATTGACAATATGTCTCTTAGTAATATTTTCACTCCGAATATCAGC
The DNA here is from genome assembly GCA_927349885.1 of Psylliodes chrysocephalus. Lineage (NCBI taxonomy): Eukaryota > Metazoa > Arthropoda > Insecta > Coleoptera > Chrysomelidae > Psylliodes > Psylliodes chrysocephalus. The sequence goes on from OV651821.1 coordinate 40,654,878, forward strand.
TACTCCTTTTAAACACTCCTCATTAATGCATAATGTATCATCTTTTGTATTGCAAACTAGACCAAGCACCGGAGTTGTATCAGACGTAGAACCAACGATATGTTCAGACTGTGTATACTCCCACCCTATAAGATCAACTTTGCCTTCGATCATTACAGAAGTGCCCACATCGATGAATTTTTTTAAGTCAGCATAATTTGAAACACTAGTGACACAATTGTCTACATAAAAGCTGTTTCCTAATTGCTGAATTATTTCATCTGAATGGTTTGGATCATAAGTTAATAATTTAATTTTCTCTGCAAGGCGGTAATTTATTGTAGCTCCTAGCAAGTATGGACTACTGTTAACACCAAATACCACTCTTCGATGGCGGTAAATCTTTGTGTTGCCTTCATAATTAATCCATAAACATCTAAGATAATCTCTATCTGTCTCATGCAAACCAATTTGAAGAAATGCCTTACGAATATTAAGATAGAAGGAATTATTTCTAGAAGATTAGGTTCCTTTTCAAGGCAGTGATTCAACGAAGGTTTACCTTTTTCGTGAGACGAGGCGTCAAACACCGGCCGGATTTTAGTAGTTAAACTACTCTCTTTAATCACAGGGTGATGTGGCAAATAATGGGTAGCATTATTTGGAGTACTTTCTGATATTTCCTTTATAATGCCTTCTTTTTCCCATTCTTTAAATACAAGATCATAAGCTCCCACAATTTGAGAACTTCCTAACTTTTTAAGAGTGCTCTCTAGCCTCTTTTTAGCAAGATTAAAATTACTTGGTAGTAAAGGATGCCCATCTATCCAAGGTAACCGAACTTCGTACCGGCCTTCAGTATCCGTTCTAATGGTTTGTATAAAAAATTCCTGTGTCGCTCCAATTCTTCCCTGGATTTTCTTTGCGTCGGTTCAGTAATGCCAAGAGCGTCTAATCTCCACAAATCAGCTACTGAAGTATCATTTACGAATAAATAAAAGACAGATATTGTTGTACTGCTATTTGGAAAATTCCTTGGTATTTTTCCCATTAGAGTCCAGCCTAACCTAGTACCTACTGCTACTAAACCACAATTTAAAACCTTGACTTGGCCTGTGAACAATTTGCCTGCTATATCCACACCGATTAATACCTCTATAGGACTCGTATCTTGGGTGTCAGATACGAAAATATTTGATGCACGCAATTCTTCTATCCAAGGTCCAAAAAAGATCGATAAGATATTCTGACAAATTTTAGTCTGATCTAAAGCCTCAAACTTACATGTATAGGAACCTACATTTAGAGATACATAATAACAATTGTGATATTAATCAGAAGTGTTTAAACCGTCAAATAGCAAATGAACAATCTTTTCAGGCCGCTTAGACTCATATCCAAGATTATGCACGGATTATTTTAAAATATACGAGCTTTGTGAACCGGTATCTATCAAAACACGAACCATTTTGGATCCATTTTTCCCTTACAGGTTTACTCGCAAAGTTTGAAGGAAAACATGTCCTCCTGAGTGATTAGATAATGCTTGCTCAGACGACTGGCATGTACCCTCTGAATTAACCTTTTTGGGTGGTATATTAATCTGGTCTTTTAATTTAGATAAACTCGGATACATTAATGTCAAATGTGGCTTGTTACATAGAATACACTTAACACGCTCTCTACATTTTCTAGTACTATGCCTACCTTTTAGGCATCTGTAACATGCATTTTTATTAGAATCGCATTCATGCTTTTGTTCTAATGAGTAATTTTGAGCTTTAAAACAGTTTTCACTTGAATGCGATCCGCCGAAAAAAATGTACGGTAAAGCATGATTTACTGGATCAGTGGCAGAGGGTGTATTCAAAGTGGTAATAATGTCTTTTTTCTTAGTAGAAGTGGATTTGTTGGTTTCAGAACTAAAACCAAATCGTTCATTAGCTAATAATATAAGCTGTTCATTTTCCACTTCACTTTTTAAAAACGACATTAATCCCTTCAATCTAATTTTAAAATGAGCAATATTTGGCGAAATTTGAATATTATCGGTAACTCCAATGTTGCGACTACTTGTAAACTCCGTTGATCTTTGCCATACCCTTAATAAATTATCTGGTATGCAAGATTCAATGAGAGGATAAATCATAGCAAAATATTTATCTGAAGTTACGCCTAGAGTTTCAAGTGCTTGCAACTGTGTTTTAATTTGGTCATACAAATTAAAGAGGTTCACGATGTTTTTTGTTGAAGCATTATTTAAAACAAGTTTCAATAGCTCCCTAACATATACTTCGATCTGGAGATCTTCTCTACCAAACCTTGAGATTAAACTATCAACAATTTTTTGATAGTTATCTGCTATTGGTGGAAATTTCTCTACTATTTGTCTTGCTTGGCTGCCAGGCAAGGTAGTTTGAATCAAATATTTAATTTTATCTTTTGGGGCTATATCATTGTCTTCGTGAACTTTTTTAAATTGTGACCAAAATTTAAACCATTCCCTAATATCCCCATTATATTTTTTAAATTCAATAGAAGGTAATTTAAATTTCCGCTTACATGTCTCAGAACTGACATTTGTCACTGACTGCTGAATATTACTACTGAAAAAGAGCGGGCTTGCCTAACCATAATTAGTAAATGGGGCTGCGATGGGTTTCAACAATCACAGTTCAAACAAAAACTAGAAAGTGACATTGATTCGGATTCAAGCATATTCCAAAGCTGTTTTGTGCCTCTTCAATTAGTTTCTGTAGATAAAAATAAAAAAGTTTTATGGAATAATCCAACGTCCTCTTCGCCGCGATTTTATCGACCAATAAGATTCCGTTTTATCAAGGAAACAAATGATGTAACTGAAGAAAAAATAACACACGTCAAATCGCTATTACCTGTTTAGTCCCAATAGAGGTCGACCTAGGAGGGAAAAAGTTGTTAATCAAGCACAAATTTATCATGAACATGGTAGATGGAAAGGTCTGCAATGCAGCTACAAGCACAAAGTCTACGAGTAGGTGCTACATATGTGGGGCAACCTCGAAAGATTTTAATAAATTGGATTACAAACGAGAAGTGAGTTTTACAGCCCTTGAATTCGGCAAATCTGTGTTACACGCTAGAATTCGATTATTTGAATGCATTCTATACTAAACATATAAATTTAAAGTAAAAAAATATAGGGAAAGAAAATCAAAAGAGGAGAAAGACCTAGAAAATCAAACCAAAAGAGAGATACAAACAAGATTCCGCACTGAAACAGGTTTACTAATAGATATGCCTAAATTTAATTTCGGGAATACAACTGATGGAAATACTAGTAGAAGGTTCTTTGAGAATCCCACATTAGCTGCAGAAATAACTGGCATTAGCTATGATGTGATATACAGACTAAAACTCATATTGAAAACAATTTCAAGCGGATTTGAAATTGATCTAGTAAATTATGAAAGATATGCTTCAGAAACGGCTCGACTTTATGTTAAGTTGTATGATTGGCATCCTATGACGCTAACAATGCACAAGATTTTAGTGCATGGTGCAGTTATTATTGAAAAGGCATTGTTACCAATCGGACAGCTTTCCAAGGAAGCAGCTGAGGCTAGCAATAAACATTGCAGAAGTTACCGACAAGATTTTGCGAGGAAATTGTCCAGGGAAAGTTGTAATCAGGATATTTTTAATCGCCTTCTACTTAGTTCAGCTCCTGTGCTAAGTAGCATGCGAAATGTAAAAAAAGGAAAGCAAAAACATTTTTTCCTGAAACCTTGGCCATGTTTGTATCTACAGAATCCCATATTGAAACAGGAAGTTCATCAGAGAGCGACGAAGAAAGTCAAGAAATTTAACATTTTTTTGCCTACCTAAAATTTTGTATTTTTTTTTTGTAAATATACAGGGTGATTCATAACTATTAGGACATAGATTAAGGTTATTTAGATCAAAATATGGCGATAGGACCAAATATACCTTAATAAAATATGGCTGTGGAAAAAGATACAGGGCGTTAAAGTTGATTTTTTTTTCTTTTTTTTTTTATAATCTCACTGTATATTTATGAATTGTTATCAAAATCAGGTCAAAGGCATATCTTTGGACAAGGGATATTATTTTATGTATTATTTCACTTTTTTTTTATAGGGGGCGCCACGAGAATGATTCCTGATGATGAAATTAAGTGGCAAGTTTTTTGGCCGAAACTTTTTAGTGCTTTTTATTAGAAAATATTACGTAAACATCTTTTCTACGTAATATTGGTACTCCTGTTTAAACACGATAATTTCACCTATTTTCGAGAAAAACGCAATTGAACAGTTCAGAGTCTCAGAAGGATATTTCAAAAAATATTTTATTTATGAAAAGTTGTTGCATTTTTTAAAGCTTTTTCGACTAAAATGCCTCGTCACAATCATTTTACGAATGAAGAAATGCGGGATATGGTTTGTGTATATGCACAAGAAAATTTTTGCGGTCGCATGGCAGCCAGAAGGTATGAATTGTTATATCCAGACAGAAAGCAACCAAATCACAAAACTTTTGCAAATCTATTTCATCGTTTGGGTCAAACCGGGTCATTTCATAGTAAAAATCTGGGTGGTTGTCCGAAACAAATCACACCTAATGAAGAAGATGAAATTTTGGTTCGAGTAGATGAAAATCCTGAATCAAGTTCACGTCAACTGGCAATAACAACAGGAGTAAGTCAGTCGTCTATTATTAGAGTCTTAAAAAAAGAAAAGTTTCATCCCTATCACTTCACTCCTGTTCAAAATTTGCTTCCAAGAGATCTCCCAAGACGGTTACAGTTCTGCCAACGTATTCTCATCAAACATAATGATGACAGAAATTTTATTAAAAATATTATGTTGACCGATGAAGCGACTTTTACTAGACGAGGTGTTTTTAATTATCGAAACAGTCATCACTGGGAAGAAGAAAACCCGCATGCTCGTAAAGAAAGACCCTTTCAACATGAGTTTAAATTTAAAATTTGGTGTGGCATTATAGGCGACCAACTACTAGGGCCATATCGTCTTCCTCCAAATTTAAATGGAGATTCCTATTTATTTTTTTGCAAAATACTTTTAGAGATATTTTGGATGATATGCCACTAGATGTAAGAAGGAAAATGTGGTTTATGCAGGATGGAGCTCCACCTCATTTCCCATTAGTTGTTAGAAATTATCTAAGTGACATATTTTTTCAACGTTGGATTGGCAGAGGAAGTAATTTTGAATAGCCACCAAGAAGTCCTGACTATAACCCTCTTGTTTTTATGCATGGGGACATATGAAGTCCTTAGTTGATACCCAGGAAATTAATTCACGAGACGAACTCTGAAGGAACATACAAAATGCGGGTAATTTTATAAGGGGACAGAATAATATTTTCTTTGCCATCCGAAAGTCCTTTATTAAAAGAATTAGAAAGGGCATAGAAGTCGGAGGAGGTCACATTGAACATTTAATTTAAGTTTGCTTTTTCTATATTAAATTGTTTTTAATTTTGCTTTACCGTTGAAATAGAAGCCTTACGTTACAAGTTGTGTTATTTGGAATCCCCTTCTGAGACACTGAACTGTTCAATTACGTTTTTCTCGAAAACAGGTGAAATTATCGTGTTTAAACAAGAGTACCAATATTACGTAGAAATAATTTTTAGGTAATATTTTCTAATCAAAAGCACTAAAAAGTTTCGCCAAAAAAGTTACCACCTAATTTCATCATCAGGAATCATTCACGTGGCGCCCCCTGTAACAAAATGTGAAATATTACATAAAATAATATTCCTTTTTCAAAGATATGCCTTTGTGGCGATTTTGATAACAATTCATAAATAAACAGTGACATTATCAGAAAAAAAAAAAAGAAAAAAAATTCAACTTTAACGCCCTGTATCTTATTCCACAGCCATATTTTATGAAGGTATATTTGGTCCAATCACCATATTTTGGTCCAAATAACCTGCCCTTAGCCTATGTCCCAATAGTTATGAATCACCCTGTATAATTATTTTTAGATAATATATAGATTTGTTGTAAAAATAACTTATTTTACTTATTTACATTGTTTATATACCAAATAAGCAAAAAAAATAATTTTGGCCGCGTAGATCGTGCAAATACCTGTATATGCGGCGTTTCTTACGGGCTATTACAAATAGAAATTTTAATATGGCTCGGTTCGGCCAATAGGAGACTCTAAAATTAAGCTATTCATCATTAGCCGAGCACCATTTGTTTTCGTCGTACAGTAATGCCAGGTAAAAAATCTTTATGCAACACTATCTTTGGCATATTTGCTCGAAGGGTATTATGCGCCAAATCTACACAGTCGTTTAGCTGTAATGGAATTGAACGCGTCACTTTTTTTGCAGTTAGACAACTGTGTTTTCTAACTCTGAACCTCGCTGGTGTCTTTGTGAATTATATATAGATATATTAATATTACTGATATTTAATTGTGGAATAGTAAAATTTATCTATGCCGCCGACTATACAGACTATCATTACGTTTATTTACGACGAACTTTCTAATTGAAATTTTACTTGCAGCCATGCAAATTGCGGAAAATTGATCTTAAGTTTTCCGTTAACCCGGTATATTAATAAGATTTACAACCTTTTACAAATGATAAAATGTTTATATTAAAAATTAAATTTGTTTACTTTAAAATTTTTTCAGAAAAGTTTTTATTTCTCTTCCGATTAACGGAGAGCTCATAAGCATAGTTGGAATTTTACCTAATTTAAATTTTCATGAAAACTTGTGTGTGTGTTTGTGTTTTCGTATGAAAGCCGAAGCAAGAACTTCAAAGAGCTCAGAAATAACTATTCCCTCGAGTAAATTCTGGAGCTTATTTAGCATTTTATTTGTATTCGTATACAAACATTTACGCAAGTCTTTTGAAACGTGGCACATCGAGAAGGTTCTTTAAAAAAGTGGACAAAAAGGTCGATCGCAGGATTATTTGCCCGATTTTTAGATAATGGAAACATCTTTCAAGAGTATTCAAAATATTACGTAAGGATTAATTATTTCCAGGGAGCTGAGTATCCATGACAATGACGACATATTTTTTCTTGTATTTTAATACCATTTTGACCTTCGAACCAAAGTTGGTATGTATTGTCTAAAAGGATTTGTTTTTGGATTTTCATTAAATACAGCTTATATAACAAAGTTTCGTGCCTGTAAGATTTAAAATGGGTTTTATCCTAATAGTCTAAATGTTGATGCAGATTTACGAATAGGGGAGACTGCGACAAGTACTTTATATACTTACATGAACACCGAAATATTACAAGAAATATTCCATGAATTTTCGTGAGTTTTTATAAAAACTTGATTTCCGTAACTTGTGAGAAAAAATTATAAAGTTAACTTGAAAGTTGTATATTTTCACATATTTATTTTCCATATACCTATTATATGAGGATAATCCCAAAAGTAAAGTCTCTTATTTTTTTAGAAATACAAAAACTGTTTATTTTCAATACTATTTGCATTAGTTTAAATGTTGAACATTTGGCTACCTTAGTTCAAAAATCAGTGGGGCAGGCGCCTTCCTAATTCTATTTTATTACTAAATTTTTCTAAGCTAGGATATACATATTGATACACTGGTTTTTGGTGACGCAATGTATTTCAACTCAACTTTACAATAATTCAACTATAAAATTAATAACATCAAACTCTCCCCCTGACGTCATGATGACCCACTTATATAGCTTGCTTTAACCGTTTAGAACCTTCCCGAAACGTCCAGATGTTTTTTGACGTGGAATCACATTTCTGGACATTTCTCGGATATTCTCTCTTCTTTTTTACTCGCATTTTTACTTATGATGACCGCAGTACACTGTTACTTTCTTCTTTCTAATTATTCGTTCCGAATATATTTATTTAATTTTGATAACAATAAACAATTTTCTCCACGACTATGTAACAATACGTTGATTCTTAATACATTTCTGGTTTAAGTATGATATACATTCTTCCACTAGTGAAATAATCAACCAATCACAAACAACAAAATAATATAACATCATATTTACGCCCAATAGAAATTCGCTAATACCTACATCATTATCACAGGTGTGCTATGACTTCCGTGAATTGACGTAAATGTCAAAAAATTTCATTTAAACCATTGATAAGGCAACGTAAGGATACGTCATATGTAATTATTTTTGATATACAAAATTGGCACCGGTAGGCGTGGCTTTTGCACTCACTAAAATGGCGGAAGAGCAGAACCGGATTTACAAGTTTTTATTGTACTTTTTCTGGTAAAGTATCATTATTTGAACTATAAAAAATGAATTTCCCTTTTTATTGATAAAAACCTACACATTGACTTAAAAGGTGGTGGAAGACCGAGGTTATAAAAGAAGGGAGTTTAAAAGCTGAAGTATACCCGGTTTTCAGCCTGCTGAATAAAGTAAATGAAAGAAATAAAAGATAACTGATTTAATTATCACTCAAGTGGCTATTAAGCGCTGGAGAATATATTGTTTGCAAAATTACAACTAATCAATGACTATGATATAACTAACTTGGGGCCGATACCACCATTGGGTTTAACGAAGTTTAAAATGACATTTTTACATAAAATGTAATTATTTTAATCTTCGATTAGTAGTTTAAACTTTAAAATGGTGGAATCAACCCTAAAGCGTTGAAATCATTCACAGAAAAAATAAATAGTACATTTTTGATTTACATAAGCGACAAAAGTAAAGCGAGTTCGATTTATTGGATATGTCGTCACACGTTTGCACTAGGGAGGGCATATAAATAGCCCAATGCTTTATGATTTGAAAACGGAAAGGTCGCAAATGTCAAGTTATCTAACCTTACTTTAATTAAAAGCTTTCTCGAAATTAAGAACAAATGTTCATATACTAAAAGCTCCATAATCAGATACGAAACTTAATGCAAGGCTCGCGGAAAATGGCTAATAAGCAATCTCTGTGTAGGTAGATGCACTATTCAGGATTAATGGATTAATCTTACTTGGTCTTGGTACTTTTGTAGATTCAGACTGAAAGGTGTGCATCTTCATGCAAGGCATTCAGTAAATCAGCGAAGCCACAACCAGCGGTGTGCAGGTAGGTGCATTTCTAGCAAATGTAAAATATGAAGTGATCTTACTTGAGACCTGTAGATCCAATAACGATATTATGGTGGTTGGTTTGAGTTGGACTTCTCACCATCTGCAAAGATTATGACTATTTATGTAAAGGCCTACCGTAGTAACACAACATGCAACACAAGCGTGCCGGTCCAATTTAATTGGTCTATGCACAATAAACATGCATGTATTGATTAAAAGGCGGACAAAGAATGTGAAGATAAAGTTGAAGTCTCAATCATAGTTAAAGTCACATATGAAGGTAATAAATGTTTGTGGAGTTAGGAAAAATATCCACTGTAAGCGCTTTTCTTAACCACTAAGGTAAAAACCAGAATATTTCCTAATACACAATTTCTTCGCTAGGCAAAATAAGTAATAAATTTGTGAGAGTACTTCCCAAATGTTTTTTCAAAAGCTCTAAGAACAAAATTGACGAAAATGGCCTAATCCAAGTTTAAATTCTAAAACTTGAATATTAAAGATAAGTATTTTACTGTAAAACAAGTAAAACCCCGTTGTTGACTAAATGGTTGAATAATTCATTACCTAGATGGAGGTAGAATAGGGACCAAAGTTTAGCAGAAAAAGCCACTAGAAAAGGTGAACAAAACCGACTGTGGCATATGAACGTCAAGCAAATATTACAAATGCAAATAATGTGTGCTGTGATTAAATAAAAGTGTACAAGGAATAAAGTGTTAATATTTTCTTATCCATATCTATGAGTGATATTTATTTTTAATACTAAACAAACAGTTATGATTTTGTTGCTAGTCTCATTAAAAAAAGACTAAGTGAGTACTGATGTTAAATATTTATTATTATAAGAACTTATATACAGTATGTTCATAATATGCACTGTACAAACTTCAATATCATATTCCTGAATTAATTTCAAGCATAAAATGTCTTATGAGCAAATATCCAATTCTACATGGTTACCAAGCTATAAGAGTTTAAATATCGAAAGATATATTAACATAGTATGCCATTTGTTCGAATATGTCGAATCACAGCACTGAATGTTTGGTGCCTTGGGACTTGTCGGTATGGATATCGTAGCTGATACTCCATACAAGCAGCTCGCAAATATTCATGACAAAATCATTAAAGGTACACTATGTTGGCATATTATTAATTTAAAAACATCAAAGGCGTGTTGCAAATTTAAATTTATCATAAAAAGGAAACGTAGTTGACAAGTGTAGTACTGAGTAGCCAACTGACGTTTATAATTATTGTTGATAAACAACCAAAAATTTTGAAAATGTGATTTTAAGTATGTAAAGGCGAATCACTTCATTTCCACAAAGTACTTTAAATGCACTAATCTGAAACAAATAGTTTTTTTTTAATAAATGCCCCAAGTAAAGAAACATTTACGATTATTACAATCTAATCATTAAGATCAATTAGAAATTTTATTCTAACTTATCAAGGGATGAAAAACTTCACAAACTGATATTCTACTCTCTAGTATACCTTAGAGTCTAAATCACTTAACTGCACTATACTCTGGTTTAACATCACTGAACAAACTCAAAAGGCTTGGTTGTCTTGAGTCTTTTTATTAGATTGGCATTGTTGAGGAGCTGGATAAACTCCAGGTTTCCATGTTGGAGCAGTCGTTGTTGGTGACTACTGGCAAATCTTTGTATTGTATTTTCAACAGTCTCCACTTTAAGTTCCTTATGAAGATCCGTATTGTGGCAGTACCAGGGTGCATCGACGATGTTCCTTAATATTTTATTCTGGAAACGTTGAATAACTTCGATGTCACTTTTACTGGTACATCCTCAAAGCTGGCGAATCGCTTCATTTTCACCAATTCCTTTAAACGCAGTAATCTAAAACAAATTATAGGTAATTAAAAAAGTATATTAATATTGTTTTAAATGAACTATAATAAAACAAACAATACTCATGCAAACACAAAACATGAAGCTCTACTTTTCAATCAGCTGTAGAATTAATAAATAAAATTGGTGGAAGGACAGCAAATGTAGGTTATATTTAAATAGAAATAAGAATATAAAATGCCTATAAATTTGATAAACGAAATGGCGTACGATTAATGTACTTCTCAAAAAAATGCTTGGAACATATACAGCTGAATTTAGAAGGTTACCAATTATGATTGTTGACAAACTGTATCCACGCGTTACGTTTTTTAGGATTTTTTGAAAATCTATAAATATTATTTCGTATGAAAAAGTATTATTCCAATATAGTTAGGCCCAAAAGTTGATATGATGATTTTTTTTGCATTTTTAAAAGCATACTTTTACACATTTTATACAAACCTGTCATAATACTGTCCTGTATAATATTTATAATTTTGATACTAACCTATGAAACGTTATTCCAGTCGATTTTTCACAAAAACGTCTATCGTTAGAGCAGGAACGTATTCGCTGTGTGCATTTGGCTTGGAGGGGATAGATTGAGCTATCGCAGCGCCTATGGTGGCAGGAGTCGGCGATTGTCCACATCATCGTAGTAGCGATTATTTTTATTATTGTCAATAATAAATGGATTTCAACACAATGTTTATCTTACATGCAATTCTACAAGATATTCTTTTTTCGTGACAGACGTTTGTCTAATGACACCAGCTCGGATAAAAAGGCCAACACCTGACTCTCTGTGCTCTTCGACATTTATGACATGCCCAGCTTCTACCAAATCTTTACCTTTTCTTGGCGTTTCAGGCTGAAAGTTTATGTCATGAGATATTTTCTCAAATCCAGTGTACAAGATGACACTCATGACAAAAATGTAGCATCTAAAAATACAGACAAATTACATTGATTTATGTTATTCAAAACGCAGATACTTCGTATGCATAACCTCCAAATATTTTTATGTCATTTACTTACTTTTTGTGCGACAGAAACAATTTTTGTTAGTCTATCAACTAACAGCGAACACAAAACTTGTTGCAACACTTAATTGTTGAAAAAGAATTTTCAAGTTCAACTGTTGAGTGTGAGGGGTATAGCAAATATGCGGGAATGAATGAGGAGAACTGTCGCTATCCCGTCACCAGAGAGCGCTACCAGTCTTGCACACAGCGAATAACACAGCAAGGCATTATATACTACTAAAAGTTTGTAACACTCAAAAATTGCTCAAACACAAATTAATTTTAAATTTAATTACACAAATGACAGTAAAAATATAACCTATAAAATTGACAATTTGCACTCACAGTAATGGCGGACCGGTCCCACTTTTCGCTTACGCATGACGTATCCCTAGGTTGCCAGATCAATGATTTAAACTGACCGTGTTTTAGATATTAGAATTATTACGAAGTTTTTTAAACAAAATATTGAATTCTGAAAATTTTGAAAATGATAGTGAGGTTAGAGGTACTCCACCCCAGTTATTAGAAATGGCACAACAAACAATTTCTAAACTTTTACCCGAAACATCAGCAGAAACACTCTTATTATAAACAATGATATTAATATTAGTAATTATTCTAAATTAAATGCATTTCTCAAGCGCAGATCGACAAAAAATCTAATACATTTATTCCAGAAAAGATAAATAAATTTATAGAAAAAGCTCCAAATAACATTAGTAACGAACGTAAGAAATTCCATGCAGTCGTAAGAACTAAAACTTAAATTTTTCAATTTGACAAAAGATTTTATTTTAATTGTTAATGAGTTTCTCTTGATAGTTCGTAGAAAATGCAGAAAAGTCCTGACTTAAGATTCAAATCCAATTCCGACGAATAATGTCAATTTTTTTTATCATTATTAATCCAATAATGCAAGTACCATATTTATCCGGTAAGACAAAATTCAACATGTAGCTTGGTTGGTGTAGCGGTTAGCGTTCTGTAATGCCACGCAAACGATTCGGGTTCGATCTTGAGTGCGTTCGTCTTTCTTCTATTTTTTTTTTATATTTTTTAAGGTATTAATATATTTAAATTAAAATTAAAAAAAACGGTTGGTAGTACAATACTACCGGTTAGTTTTGAATAGGTAGTTAATATGTTTATTTAGATAAAAAACTCAAAACCAAAAAAGTTGGTTGTAGCTTGGTTCCCTCATTTAATGATGTCAGGACTCGGCACTGCACATGAATCCTGAGTCGAAAACAAGTCTCGGATCAGAGAAAATTGAGACAAACTAGGCCAATATCTTTCAATGTTTACGAAAATTGTGACTCTAGCTACTGTAAAGCTATTACTCTGTGTTTTAAGAATTTGGTTCAATAGACAATAATACCTACAAATTTATTTGTTTAAATATTAAAAAACATTACCTAATAGTACAAAAAAATAGTTCTTTAAAGACATCTGATTGAGCATCGAACCTAGGCATTCCTGCCTGTTTTGTTATGTACATATTTTTGTTAGAGACAGGTACTGAATTTTACATATAATTATTTATCACTTAACAATAGATACAATATTTAAAAATAAGAACAAGGGACGAAGAAATTCGACAGAATAAACCGATAAATAAAAAGATGAATAAAAAATAGACAGTACCTTAGAAAATTAGACAAAAACGACGAAGCGCATGTGCCTTTTGGCGTTTGATATATTTTTTATTTATACTATGTTACCATTAGATCGTAATTTTTTTGTTATTAAATATTTTTTTATTTTAATTTTAAACTTTTTTGTTTTGATTATTTGCCTGAGGTGTATCGGAATTATGTTAAAAAATTTTGGGCCAAAGAATGATAATGACCTTTGACTAAGTTTTTTTTTTGAAAAATTGTACAGGAATGTCCATATTAGCGACTGAGTGTGTTAAGCGGGTATTTTTTGGAGTAGAATTTTCAGCATTGGTATATATTCTCATTATACATTGATAAGCAAAAAGTAATTTGATGTTTAGTATGTTCGATTCATCGTACAATTTATTTGTAGAAAATAGTCTCTCTTTTTTTAGGATAATTTTTAAAATAATATGTCGTGTTGTCTCTACAATTTTAATAGTGATGTTAAATGATTTACCCCATGCTACTATGCAATACCTTAATATAAATTCCACTAGGGAGTTATAAAAAATCATTATATTTTTCTTTGAAAAAATATCCCGAAGAACATATAATTTGTGCATTAGGGCTCTCAGTCTATTACTAACATGGACAATATGTTCAGACCAACGTATGTATTCATCAATTATTACACCTATGTATTTAATTTGAGAAACTTTTTCTATCAAGGGGCAGTTACAATCGTTTTTTTGACAGGCACTACTATGCAATTTTATACAAAAGCTGTTAGGTTGGTCCGAGACTGCCGGGCTTCGAATCCTAGACCAGATGTGGATTTTTAATTAAATTGCATGGTTCGGTATAGGATTTGATGTGTGCCGTATTAATAGAAATTCAATTTCTGTTGATATGACATGCAGATTATAAAATCGCCATGAATTACCGTCTCGATGATGGTGGGTGAGGTTTTCCGGGTTTTCCTCACCTGTAAGTCAAATGGCACCATCAATCATCTTTAGGTGGCCCCGGAGCGCTACGGCAAATAATAATAATAGTCGTCCCTTTCCCCGCACAAGCTCAGCTTTTGGGGTTAAAATTCACTCGTAAGAGGTGAATTAGGGAGAGTATTATTAATATTATAATGCATTTTGTTTTCAAAACATTTAAAGTTAGTAGATTGTTATTTAACCATGAACTTATCTTTCTCAGGGCCGTTTCTCCAGTGAGTTTAACCTCATCCCATTCTTTTCCAGCGAAAATAATTACCGTATAATCCGCATAGCATATGATATTTCCAGATAAGTTATTCTGTAATGTAATGTAATGTTGTTCATATAGACCAAAAACAGAATTGGGCCCAATACTGTTCCTTGTAGTTCCCCCATCTTTACTACTGATTTAGAATTTCCGGCGTTGCCAATTTTTACGCTCTGGGTTCTATTAGATAAATAATCCCTCAGGAGCCTTAATGCTAAACCCCGTATGCCATAGTTATTAAGTTTGTGAAGTAAAATGTTATGGGAAACGGTATCAAATGTTTTGGCCAAATCAAGAAATACTGCAGCACATTTTAATGATTCATCTTCTGCTCTAACCGTCTTTTCCAAAAAATCAATTACCTCATTTTCAGTGCTTGAGTTTTGTATAAAACCATATTGACAATCTGTAATAACATTATGATTATGAAAAAAATTAATTATTCTACTTCTTACTGCATTTTCAAAATTTTTAGCGAAGTTGTTGATAACAGAAATTGGCCTATAATTTGTAAGCTCACTAGGGTCTCCGGATTTGTATACAGGTGTGACAATTGATTCCTTCCATTGACTTGGAATTGTTCCTGATTGAAAGCAAATATTAAGGATATGCGTTACAGGAAGAATAATATACGAGTATTCACTTATATTTTTTATTGTAGTTGCTGTTAATTTATCTGGATCAGGTGCGGAGATATTTTTTAATTTGCTTATTAAAATAGTTACTTCATTTTTTGTTACGGGTTTAAAGAATATGTTGTTTCCAACTTTATCATTTTTAAGAAAGTTTACTGCTGGTACTATCTTATGTACTTTATTTGCCATATTTTAACCTAAATTTGTAAAAAAAATATTAAACTTTTAAGCTTTTTCTTTGTTATTGTTTGTATTATCATTATTTTCTAATTTTATAGATGTTTTAAATTTGCTTAGTTTTTTTTGTACTACATGGTATGTCATTAATTATTTTCCATATTTTTTATAATCGTTTCCGGCTTGTGTAATTTTATTTTGATAATATTCATTTTTTGTTTTTCTTATTAAGGAATGAAGTTTGTTTCTGTAATTTTTATACTGGTTTTCAAGTTATAGAGTGTGTTTTTTTGTTAGTTTTTTTTAGAGAGTCTCTTTTTTTATTGAAAGTATTAAACCTGTTGTTATCCATGGTTTTAGTTTAATTATATTTTTTGTTTTAATTGTAGATTTAGTGCATTTTTAAATTTGTTGATTTAGCTTATTGAAAAATAAATTGTTTGCTTTTTGTGGTTCAGCCGTATTAATTACATCATTCCAATTTTCTCTGCTTAAACAAAGCTTTAGATTATCAAAATTTATCATGGTCACTTTGTTTTTTGATTGGGGTTCTCCATTTTTTTTGTGTAGGAAAAGATATTAATATAAAAGGAGAACAGTCCTGTCATATCTGTGTGAAATATAATTGGCTCAAGTTCGACGTTTTTTATTAGGTTTTTATGAGTTCTAATAAAAATATGATCAATGGCAGTTTTTGACTCATTTTGTACTCTCATTGGTTTATTTATATATGATTTAAAACCTTTGGAATTCATTATATTTAAATATTTGTTCGTTTCGTTAGTTCCACCTACATATATTTCTAGATTTTGATATTCTATAGAATTTAGGTATGTTTCTAAATTATCAAAATATATATTTAAGTCGTTTGCCGGAAGTCTATAGAAGGCGGTAAGTCCAATTGTACAATTTTTTGGCAAATTACTAGAAGTTAAAATAGCTCTAACGTATTGCAAAACAACACTGTAAGAACTGTATCACGTTTTTATTATTTTATGTATTTTATGTATTATTTTATGTATTTTATATATTATTTTATGTATGTAAATCTTGCTTTAACTGTATTTATTTCGGGAGCTCAAAATTTAACCGCTATGCCATACCGGCCATAGGCGTATTGTACATAGTTTCCGAAGATCGTCTGTCACTTTACTGATTGATGCTGGTGGAGATGTTACAGATTTAAAAAGAATGGGGGTTGGAAAAGCACCGCTGTGGCAGAAGGATACATAGATAATTCATTTAGAATTAAAATGAATACAGCTAATAAAATTGTAGACTCCATTCAGCCAATAAGCTAAAGCAACCTCTTACCAGCATCATCTTCTGCATTATCCGTGGATCAAAATGTAAACCTTGATTGCAACCAACACCGCTAAATTTTACGAAATAACAATAAATATTGGTTCATATAAAAGTTTAATACAAGCGATAAAATTGTATATGTTGTCCACTTTTAGATTTTTAAGTTCACATAAATTGTTCATAAATACAAGAAATATCGTTGCTTAACTTTAATTTTCAGAGTTTTTTAAGTACCTGCCTCTGTTTTCAATGTAGGTAACTAATTTAACAATAAAAATCTCTTTAAAACACTACGCTTACTTAGTTACTTGATTTTTATTTGTTATTCTTTGTTAAAATCCCGACTCTCGCCTCCACTATATAAAATTTTTAGATTTTGAGATCACCTTGTATAACAGTCTATAATAGCCGTGGAGAAAGTATAGTCTTTAACTCGCATAGAATATGGAAATATAGCTATTATTTATTCGTTTCTATACTCGTTGAAGAATATACTAAATTAGTTCATTCATTAGGAATTTAACTACCAAATAAACTCAAAAAAATGTAATCCACTCAACGTTTGCACTTCTTGTTTTAAAAAGCGACAAACAGAAACCAAATATAAAATGCCAAAGATTAGTAGATAATTTTACAAAATGAAAATAGTTTTTTATTATATAATTTAAAATAACGTTTCATTAAAAGCGAAGTATAATTACTATACCAACGGGGAACAGGATTGTGAAAATTCATTTGCGGAAAATGTTATAAAGGATAGAGAAAAGCACGAGTTATAGTGACACTTTCATTTAGGGAACGAGTTCCAAATTTAGTAGTCTTATGACATAGCATTAAAAAGATTTTTATTATCGAAAGAAAATTGTCGAAAAATGAACATATTTTGAAAACGGAATATACTTAGTATATTGAGGTAGGACATATCATTGGTTGACGTCGTAAGTGAGGTTTTAGAAGGGTCAGGCAGAATATTTTATCTTCCTCATTATTGTGTTGTTAGGGACACATCAATTTCTACTAAACCTCGTGTAGATTTAATGTAAACACCGCTACTAGTAATGGTTAACTCTCGATTCCTAAATTGATAAATGATGAATGAAATTCAAATAAACATAAGTGTGAGGTAATTTTAAGAATGTATCTATCATTTTTTGAAATTCAAACCCTTGAGCTTTAGAATCTTTGACAAATGCAATTCGTGTTTTTAACTTATTTAATTTTCTTTGTTTGGATTGACATTCTTTACATTTCAAAAACTGGGTAAACAGAATTTTTAAGAATTTTTCTTTATAATTGCGTTCTGGTACTTAACTCACTAGAATAACTAATCTCGACCTTGCGTTAACGTTTACCTTTTCGATATCGTTTACACTTTTTGCTATTTCTCAAACGTCTAGAATTCACAGCTAAACAATAGGCATATCCATCGTCCTGTCAATTATATTTGTCAAATTGTTCACTTCGAAACTTTCAACGAAATGAGCTCTCCACTGCGTACCTTAAATTCAACGTTAGCGGTAGACTCTTAGTACTCTAAGAACATAAACAATTCCAATGTTTAAAATTTGGTGATCTTGGACCCAGTAACACCTTAATTCATATTGGTTTTTTGCAGCTCGAGTATTACTTTCAAGCTCGAGTATTAGCGTCACCGAAATCATATGTAGTTTGTGCAACAAGAGTGGTTTTGGACAATCCACTCAAGTTGTATAGTATATTTTTTCTACAACCCACTAGCGAAAATCTACAAATATTAAAAATTATTTTACGTTATTAAGATAAAATAATTAATTTAAAAATAATTTATGACTTTTACTAATTTATAAAATAAAAAATACAAGAAAAAAAATCATTTTATTTTTCTCCACCTCACTTTTAAGATGAAAAGTGGGGGGTGCAAGTTTGTATGGGAATATCGGTTTTTTAAAGGTAGGAACTTGACAATTGGAATTGTACCTACTCATCATAAAAAAATAATGATGTATTTTGATCTTTAAATTTTAAGGGGGAAACGGGGGCCAAAGTTTGTAGGTGAGTATCGATTTTTTTAAAGGAAGGAACTTAAAAATTGGAACTGTATCTACACATCATAAACAGTGATGAATTTCAGGGTTTTTGGATTTTGACATTTTAAGACAGGAACCGGAAGATGAAAATTTGTAGGAAAATATCGATTTTTTTTAAGAATTGGAACTTGAAACTTGGAATTGTAGCTACTTATCACAAATAAATAATGATGTATTTCAGAGTTATTAAATTTTTTTAATTTAAAGGAGGAAACAAAGGGGTAAAAGTTTGTATACTCCAATATAAATTTGTGTAAAAATAAATAAAAATAAATAAAATTAAATAAAAATAAATTGGTAGGATTCCCCACTCGACCATTCACTGTTGGGTTCTAATTAACAGTGCTGTTTCTAAAGTGGCGCTGGGAAACAGTAACAAAGCCTACACAGAACACGAGGCGAAATAACCTGAGCAGTTGAAGCCGATGACAAAAAAAAATAAAAATTAAAATAAATAAAAATAAATAAAAATAAATAAAAATAAATAAAAATAAATAAAAATAAATAAAAATAAATAAAAATAAATAAAAATAAATAAAAATAAATAAAAATAAATAAAAATAAATAAAAATAAATAAAAATAAATAAATGAAATTAAATAAAAATAAATAAAAATAAATAAAAATAAATAAAAATAAATAAAAATAAATAAAAATAAATAAAAATAAATAAAAATAAATAAAAATAAATAAAAATAAATAAAAATAAATAAAAATAAATAAAAATAAATAAAAATAAATAAAAATAAATAAAAATAAATAAAAATAAATAAAAATAAATAAAAATAAATAAAAATAAATAAAAATAAATAAAAATAAATAAAAATAAATAAAAATAAATAAAAATAAATAAAAATAAATAAAAATAAATAAAAATAAATAAAAATAAATAAAAATAAATAAAAATAAATAAAAATAAATAAAAATAAATAAAAATAAATAAAAATAAATAAAAATAAATAAAAATAAATAAAAATAAATAAAAATAAATAAAAATAAATAAAAATAAATAAAAATAAATAAAAATAATTAATTAAAATAATTATTAAAAATAATTAAAAGCAAATGGAACTCCTTAAGTCCTGGTATAAAAATTATGAGGAATCCTACGGACAGTTTTATGCGGCCTGTTAGAGTCAGTTTCATGCAATCTGGTGATATTAGCAGATGTATTAGTATCAGTAATAACGAACTGTCAGTATTGGGGCTTCAAAGTCAACTTAAAAATATAATAAACTTAGAAGGAAGTAGGTATTATATTGAAGTGAGTCTATGATTGGTTTCTATTGGTATTTATTTTTAAATTAATGTTAAAATCCTATTAGAAGTTATCAAAAACTTATTTAGTCCATAATAAATAACAGCTTGGTAAATTCCAATTAATAATAATTAATAAACAGTTTATTTTCTGTTAACCAGAGGTCAGTTAAAATTTAAAAAATTTGTTAATAATCTTTTTTTATTTAAATTTAAAAATCAACCAAAATTAATATTTTTAGGAATAGGAAATGCTTAACTCAGTTATTTAAGGTACTTTTAAATGATGATATAAAATAAAAGAGAAAATGTTGTAATCGAGTCATGACTCACTGTATGGATTTGTTTCGAATTGAAAATGTAGTGCACCAGCATAAAATGTTGACTTATACCTTTTACGTAAAAAAATTGGTTTTCAATAATAGTTTTTTGCAGTATATAGGCCAGCTATTGAAATCAATAAGATTTTCATATAAAACTTGTTATAGCGTGTAAAACTATTTCATATCGTTTGGTATTGTAATAATGAAAAAAGCGAGGGCAATTCAAATAGAAAATATAGGGTGTACCATTTAAAAAACACTAAAAGATTTTTGAAAAATAAAGCAGTTTTGGCTCCACAGACCGAGTCGTTACCATTGGCCCATAATCTATATTTCTGTAAGAACATTCTACATACTTTTTGCCATTTTATTAACTTGTTACTAAAATTTAAAAACCTTTTAATATTAAGAAAAATATGTATAAACGATTTCGTTTTAATTAAAATAATTGAAAAAATATACCATTTTTAATATATTATAATTCAAGAACCCCCTTAACCATCAATTGTTCAAGGTTTCGGCTAATTGTAGGACAAATCCAGAGTTTTCTGATAGTTCATCCTCATTAATATTTTATGTTCTGACTCCAGATTTAAATAAATTGCATCGCATCATTCAAAACCGAGTTTTACAAAAAGTTTTGTTGAAGAATAAAAACTTTTTAACCCGTTCGTTACGACGATCATTTAATTACCGACAAACTAACTTTTTTAATTAAAACAACCATGTTAAATCAACTCGATCTCTAAATCCTTGCTTTTTTTTTTCGTTTCAGAAACAACATAGCCGTAATACCACAAGATCCCGTCCTGTTCACTGGCAGTATCCGTGAAAATATCGATCCTTATCGCAAGCATCCGGATGAAAAAATTTGGTCCTTGCTGAGGAAGCTGATGATAGACAGCAGCGTAAAAACTTTGGATAGCGATATTACTAACTTCAGTGCAGGCCAGAAGCAACTTTTGTGTATGGCCAGAGCGGCACTCGGGGACTGCAAAATTGTCGTCCTGGACGAAATTACCGCTAACATGGACACGGAAAATGACGAGTTGATTCACTCGTTGGTAAAAGAGCTTTTCCAGGATTGCACGATTTTAACAGTAGCGCATAGAATGAATTTTATATTAAGCTGTGATATGGTGATTGTGATGGATAAAGGGGAAATAGTCGAATTCGATGAACCTGAAGTATTGTTAAAGGATAGTACTTCAATTTTCTCTAAAATATGTGATAAAGCCAATTCCTAAAACGATCTAACTCGTACCTAAAGAAGAAAATTATTTTTTTATTGTAATTAGGATCTAAATCAAAGAAAAACAGTATTTTTTATATAAAACAATTATTTAATGTAATAATTAGAATTTTAATTAAATAAATAAAATATATGAGTCTGTAGTAATTCTTCGATTATACACGGTGTTTCATCAGGAATGGTCAATATTTTATTCATAGGTGGGAATCTCAAAATATGACTATTCTGCCTGGTATTTTTCTAAATTACACTGGGTCTGTATTGTTAGAGCTTGATTTTCTTGTGAAGAGCACATTTCGTCA
The DNA here is from genome assembly GCA_927349885.1 of Psylliodes chrysocephalus. Classification (NCBI taxonomy): domain Eukaryota; kingdom Metazoa; phylum Arthropoda; class Insecta; order Coleoptera; family Chrysomelidae; genus Psylliodes; species Psylliodes chrysocephalus. The sequence continues at coordinate 40,677,038 of OV651821.1, forward strand.
TAGCTATGCCACAGTTCGCGCAGTACGTCATAACTTTGTGGAGCTGATATCTTAGCAGTGGCGTGTGTACTCTGTGTACATTAATAAAATATTTTAAATCGAACATAATAATAAGTTAATGGTAAATTTTAACTATTCGTTAGTTAAATTGCTGATGAACTTTAAATGAATAAAACAACTAAAAGTTTAAATAAATAATATATTTTAATTTAATTTGTATAATTTTAAACATTTTCATCATCTTCATCATCTTGCAAGTCGGAAATATCGGATTCCCACTCATCGGATGACCCCGTGTTTTCACTAAATATGAAGAAATCTGTAAATTCATCCATAAGGTGTTTAAACATTTTCATCATCTTCATCATCTTGCAAGTCGGAAATATCGGATTCCCACTCATCGGATGACCCCGTGTTTTCACTAAATATGAAGAAATCTGTAAATTCATCCATAAGGTGTTTTCTTTGAATATATGTATCCTCATATTTCGCGGAATGGTTCACCACGTTTGCCCATTCCTCCGGCGTTATGCTTCGGAATTTTTCTCTTGCCAACTTTTCAACAATATCCAATTTAAATGTTGTGTTATGTTGACCCACCCAATTTTTTACTGTGGCCCATATTTTTTCTATGGGATTTAATTCGGGATGATATGGAGGTAATCGTAGAACTTTGTGTCCATGTTTAAAAGAAATTTCGGAGCAGGTCTGTGAACTTTTATTAATGTGTACAGTTCTGGTTTGGTCATTTTAGCATCATATGGTTTATTGTTTTTAACGAGCCAGTTAATTAAATCTGCTTTTTTGGACTGCGTTGTAATCGATTTTTCAGATTTTATATTATGATAACTTGCATTATCGATTACAAGTACAGACCTTGGAGGAAGGTTTGGTAGTAACTGTCTTCTAACCCATTGGGAAAAATTATTCCAGTTCATTTCATCATGATAATATCCTGTCTTTTTCCCTGAAAAAAAGTAAAAAAGAATTTATCTATAATGCAAGTATATTTTTCATAATTATTTTTGTATGACACTTAAACTTACAAAAAAACTCTTTTAAATGAAATAATTGCTTGGTTAAGCAAAAATTATTAGGAATTTTAAATCACTTAAAAAATAATCTGTTTTAAGAAGAAATATTTCTTCAAGATGATAAGACTTATTTATAATAATCCTAAGAAAAAGTTATTACTAAAAACTTTCCCTTGTATAACAATAAAGGATTAAGTACAGGTCAAGATCTTTTAACTAAACTGAAGATAATAAAATAAACCACTACATTAAGTACTTAAATTACTTGTTAATTAGACACTTTAACAGTTTAAATTAAATTTAAGCTGATCATAACTTTCGATTGTTAAGCATCATAAATTTTTTTGAAGTAAGTAAAGATGCAAATAATAAATAATTTTCTTTAAAAAAATAGATTATTACCTGAAGTAAATAGCAACAGTCCATTTTCTACAAAACCATCCTTACTCCCTGCATGCAACATTATGAGCCTTTTCCTCTTGCTCATTAAACTTTTGAATTTGCCTTTGCCATCGGTCCATCCTTTCGAATGTGTATGACTACCATGTAAATAGGTCTCATCACAATAATAAATAGTTCTGCCCTCTTGCCGATAATGTATTAAGGATTTTAAATAATTTGTCCTCTTATTCCTAATGTCGTAGGATTCCAACAGAACAGATCTGTTGTCTTCATTTTTTTTCCACCTGAAAAAAATAAACATTGTAATTTTATACGTACAAAAATTGACTATGAGAAATTAATTATTTTGGTATCATTTTATTTTGATTTTTTTAGATAACGTTATTTATACTTACTTAAAACCCATGTTTAATAATATTTTCCTAAGTGATGAGATGCTGCCCCAAAATTCAAAACAAGAATCCCTCATTTTTTGTAATATACCTAAAATAATATTTATATTAAATACGTTGCCATTATAATCAAAATAGTAACTTGCAATTTAGAGTTGGTAGTCTTTTCTCAATAATATGAAAATCATGTATTATACCTCTGAGTTTTTCCAACTCTTCAGGCCTTATAGATTCAACAACTGTATTTCGTTTTGTATATCCTCTTTTTGAAAATGAAGTACTAATCCACTTTCTACTTCACCAGCCATTTTCTTAATTCTAGAACAACTGCTTCTAGAAATCCCTGTAGCAGCTAAAATACTCTCTCTGTATTTGTGTAATGGTATTTGAATACCGTGTTCAGCCTCGTTTTTCATAAAATTTATGAGGCGTGAAATTATTTCTTTCGTTTGACTTTGAAGAATTTGGCCCTTTTTGCCTAATAATTTTTTCTGTTCCATTTTGAACGAGCTAAAAATATAGATATTTGTAGGAAATTTGTTTTAAATAATACTAAACTTATTTTTCTATTCATCAAGAGCAAACCGAACCTCTAGCCAAGGAAAATGTTTGAAATATTAATACAAATTAAAAATATTTTAAGAGCTAGTGCTTCGGTAAAAAGATAAAATTCGTAGGTTTTATATATTTTATCACCAAGTTCTTAATATTTAAGGTATTAACGTGATATTTTTTTTGTTGCTATATAGTAACTTAAACTACAGTTCTGTAGTATGAAATCAACAAAAAAGTATTACCACAACCAGAAAAAAAAAATTTTTTAGAGTATGATCACTGTTTTAAGGATTCTGCTTTTATTTTTTATTGGATTAGAATTTTCTTTTAAGAATTCTCTAGAGAAATTTTTCCTTTACAATTTGTATTGAAAAATATTTTTTTTTTGGTTTATCTGAGTGTTTAATTTTAGTTTCAGTTTTTTCATCAAGAAATAATAATATGTTCACCGAATCCTTAAAACAGTGATCATACTCAGACATTTTTTATTTTTTTTTGCATTGTGGTAATACTTTTTTGTTGATTTCATACCACAGAACCGCAATTTGTATTTAAGGTTCCTTTTTTATATACAATGTCATAATCGAATTCTTCTAAACATAGTCTCCAACGCATTAATTTTGAGTTTGGTTCCTTAAGATTAAATAGCCAAATTAATGGTCTGTGGTCACAATATATGGTGAAACGCACACCCCATAAATAAGGACGAAAAGTTTTGCAAGCCCAAACTATGGCAAGCAATTCTCTTTCTATCGTACTATATTTTTGTTTGGATTCGTTTAGAGTCCTTTACGCATAAGCGATTGGTTTATCGGAACCCACAGGACCTTGTGAAAGTACCTCACCTAAAGCTACACTAGATGCATCTGTGGTAAGTACAAAAGGCTTCGAAAAATCTGGATATTGGAGTATAGAAGAATTAATTAACAAACGTATACAGGTATTAAATGACGAAATAAAATTTTGATCATGTTTTACTTTAGAATTTTTCTTTAGGCATAATGTTAGCGGTTTTGTAATTTTAGCAAAATCTTTAATATATTTCCGGTAATTACCTATTAAAACTTTTAATTTCCTTTTGCATATTCGGAATTGGGTAATTTTTTATAGCATTAATTTTGTCTGGGTTAGGCTTAACGCCTTCGGGTGTAATAATGTGACCTAGGTATGCGACTTGTGAAGAAACTCGCATTTGTCTAATTGAACTTAGAAATTAGATTGCCTTAAACGGTCAAAAACAGATTTTAATCTTTCTGTCTTCTTGATAGATGTCGAAAAAATTACTGTCGTCTAAATAAACTAAGCAAGTTTCGTTGTGTAATCCTCTTAATATATTGTCCATCACTCTCTGAAAAGTTAAGGGTGAATTACGAAGTCCAAAGGGCATTCTTTTAAATTTGTAGTGTCCATTTTGTGTCGAAAAAACTGTTTTAGATATGTCGTCTTCATGCATTTGGATTTGGTGGAATCCGCTTGCTAGGTCAAGTGTTGTGAAATATTGGCTTTTGCATAATTTGTCTAAAATTTCTGTTATGTTTGGTAAGAGGTATCTGTCGGGTATAGTTTTTTCGTTAAGTTTTCTATAGTCAATAACTAAGCGGACATTTCTTTTTCCTGATTTATTAGGACGTTTAGGAACAATCCAAATGGGGGAAGAAAATGGAGAATTTGAGGGTTGAATGATACCTTGGTCTAACATTTTTTTAATTTGACTTTTGACTTCTTCTTTGTAAACTTCAGGATATCTGTACGTTTTAGTAAATATGGGTCAATAATCGGTTAATTTTTTTCTATGTTTAATTTGATTAGTAAATGACAGAGGAATATCTTCACAATAAAATATATCGCGATATTCAAAGTATACATTTTCAATTGCGTATTTTTCCTCTAAATTACAATGATTTAAGTCAATATTTTTTAAATTATCTTTTAAAAGATTATCATGACATTCTTCAATGTCCTGATCAGTTTCTATTTTTTTTATAAAATTAATCTCGTTAATGTTTATATCTTCTATCTCTAAAGGTTCTAAGAATTCTAATTTTGCAGGTTTAGTGTTTGAATTTATTATGGTAGTTAGGGCAAAATAATTTTTTACGTTAACTAGAGCAACAGGGGATTCGACAAGGGGAGAATATTTTTTATAATCTAATAATCCGATACCTTCTTTCATGTTAACGGGTATTTTAACTATTTGTTGAGTTCTAGGGGGTATAACTAAATGATAATTTTTAAATTGAATATTTTGATTGGAACTTGTATCGTCTTCCTTTCATACACAATAGGAATTTTTACATACGGGGTAGTCATAGTTTTTGAACTTACGTTTACAGAGGCTTTAAATTGTTTTAATAAATCAATTCCAATTAAACCATCGTATTTACCACTAAATTCGAATAGATAAAATTTATGATGTTCTAAGACATTCAAAATTTGAAAAACAGGTATATTTACTACCTCGTCATAATATGATATATTATGAGCACTATGAATATAAAATTTTTTTTTAAAAATATTGTTGTAGGAAAACCTATAAGCTAAATCCGGTTTAATTAAACTACGAGTACTTCCAATATCGATCAAAAAATTCGTATTGAGTTAGGGGATGAAGATATATGGTAAATTGTTCCTAGATACATTTAAATTTATTATGTAAGATTTTTCGGTGAAGTCTCCTGATAAAAATTTACATCGCCGGAGATATTTTGATTTGCTGAATTTTGAAGAATATCATTAAATGATAAATTATTGTGTTCATTTTCGAAAAAAGCGGTATCGTGTTGATTATAGTTATTATTATTGAAATTGTCATAACTTTCGTAATCATTATTTTCGAAAGGGTTGTCAAATTGTTGATTTACATCATGAGCAAATAGTTCGGTATGAGCAAAATTTTTTTGTTATTCTTGTATTTCCCGAAGAGGTATCCATGGGTTCAGGTTTAGGAAACTTACAATTTGGGTTACGATTTGGAAAATTTCTAAATTGGCTTCCATGAGGGCAATTTCTAGTGATATGGCTTTGTTAATTAAAATTAGTAAATCTTTGTTGGGGGAAATTATTATTATTATTAGGTCTCCATTGCATTTGGGAAGTTTGAGATTAAAATTAGAATTGTTAAAATTATAACCAGAGTTTGGTTGAAATTGAATTGGTTGCATCGACGATTGATGCGGGGGTATATGTTGATTATTTGATTGTCTATTTTAAAAATTAGGAGAATAAAAATATTGGGAAAGTTGTGGGCGAACATTTTGCGGATTTTGTCGAATTATTTTAGAACTTGTTTTATAATTTTGATTAATTAGAGAATTATTTCTATTTTGACTGTATAGGAAATTTTCTTCTTCAATGACTAAGGACATTGCTCTTTCTAAACAAACAGGATTACGTAGACCAACATTATTTTGTAATTAGCCTGTTAAACCCCTAATATAAGTCTTAAGAGCTAATTCATTATAATTATTAATGTTTACTCTTTTTTCATCAATTGTCTCATTACTTGAATTTAATTTACCTACTACTAAACTACGCGCTTCTTGACAGCGCATGCCAAAACTGTGTGGCGTTTTATTTCTGTGTGGACTTAAAACTATTAGATCTTGGACAAGACAATCTATATTCCTTTGATCACTAAAACTTAATCTAAGGGTTTCTTTAATCTCATCCCATGTTCTCAATTCAGTTCTTGAACCTATAAGCATTAAAGCTCTACTTACTAATTATAGCACTTAGGAGAAAACTATTTACCTGCACTATAAAATTGAGCAATAAAACTTTCACAATTATCAATAAAAATATTTAACGTATGCGGATTTCCGCCATGGTGAGGGATAGTATCAATATAAAGTTTAAGCATTTGTTGATTAGTTTCCGCCATCGTTACAGTGATAGTTTGTTCTTGAATATTAACAGCTAATTTAAATAACCCTATTAATTCTTCTAAAGTATTATTGTCAACCATTAACAACAAATTTATCTAAATTTAAAATTGTATTTTAACCAAAATAAATTTTATTCTCTTGGTTGATTTGAAAATTACAGCTACGGTATCTAAGATAAAGGAAAAGTATAAAAGGAATTTTTCGACAGTACTACGAAGAAAATTTGCATTTTTTCCCAATAGGATATGTGGGCGATGTGGTCCCTCTTCCCTGGATGGTTGTACAAATTTATTCCAATAGAATATGGACGATTTGGTTCCGTTTCCCTGCACAGTTTCTTGAATCTGCACAAAGTATCTTCTGGAGTCACAAGTTCGTTATTGCAAATAAATCGTTAATACGGACCGGTTTCGCGATTTATGTCAAACCATATTACAAACCTACTGACTGCGCCAAATAAATGTGATTTAGTCCAAAAAAACATTTTAAAAAACAAAATTTCAAAGAATATAAATTTTGTTACTAGTTTCTACAATGAATGCTAATAATGAATTCTTTCACATAAAATAAAAGTGGAATAAACGTTAGAATGCAAGCTTGCATTCTCCTGGCATCGAGTTACGCAGGGTTCGCTGTACTGCAACCATAACTCCCATACTATATACATATATAACTTAAAATTTCTTTCAACAGATACCAAAAAAAGTCACTCGTCATCAGAGGTGGCACTATCTGAAATATCGGTATGGTCATTCAGAGTCTCATCTGGCTTAAGATTCTTAATATGCCATTTTCCTATATTTTTACGGTTTGAATCCTTTAATTCATACATTAAAGGTAAAATAATCCTCATAACGATACACGGTATAAACTTGACTGACAATTTTGACGATATAAAACCAGCTTTATCTGATTGAAGAAAATTTCTCTTTCAAACCCGATCTCCAATAGTAAACATTAGTGGTCTCTTATGCAAATTATACCTTTTAGCTGCTGTAACAGGAGATTTCTCTAAGCGATCTCTAACATTATCAATAATCCTTGGCATATTTTGAGCTTCCTCAACTCTATGAACTTTATCAGAACATGTAACACGGTTATTAGCGTTGTCAGATATTCTACCATACAATTCTCCAGATATCGGTACATTCCTACAGAAAACAAGGAAAGCTGGCGTATATAATGTGGTTTCATGTTTTATTATTGATTGCTTGACAAATGTTGTAAATCTATTCGTCCCAATTCCTGTTATCATTATGGCTAAAAGATCTGAGTGCAGTAACTAATGACTTATTAACTCTCTCAGTAGGGTTAGTCTGATGATGAAAGTTGGCATTATATCAAATTTTCTGTACTGAATATTTATTCATAAGATTTTTAAAAGCTTTACCTGTAAATTGTTTACCGTTGTCACAAGCCATAATCTTAGATACACCAAATACTAAGAATACATGATTTTTGATAAATTTGACAATAGCTGATGTAGTTTCCTTAGAAAGGGCCTGAACTAAGGTATACTTTGTGAACCAGTCAACTACTACAATAAAAAACGTATTACCTTTTCTAGACCTTGGATATGGTCCAAGTAAGTCAAATGAGCTGAATTGGAATGGAAAATTGATGTAAGGATACAAATCCATTAGTCCAGCTTGTGGCAAATTAGTCGATTTACATGATGCAGAAACTTTGCACCTCTTAACGTACCTAGTTAAGGATTTCCTCATGTTAGGCCAGTAATAAAGTTTAGTTATCTGTTCTAATGTCTTGTAAACTCCAAAACGAGCATGGATTTGAGAGAGAATCTCGAAACGGTTCTTAATAGGTATTACAATTTTCCAATCAGAAATATTACTAAAAGGAGCAAATCTATTAAAAATTTTTGTACAATATACCATTTTCCACCTTAAATGTGGGAAATTGTCCTGGGTTGGTTTTGATCTTTGTCAACATACTTGTATACCATTCGTCTGACTCTAACAAAGTTAGATCTAACAAGTTGATGTCATGAACCCAAAATAGGGCATCTGCGACAACCACACCCGTGGCTTTTTGATGTATGATTGAAAAATTGTACTGTGACAGCTGAAGAATCCACCTCGCCAAACGTGGAGAGTGATTTTTCATGTTATTCATCCACAATAAAGAATAGTGATAAAAAAAAACGGTAAATTGTCGATCTTCCAAGTAATAATAAAAATGATATATTCCAAAAAGAACTGCTTAAAGCTCTTTCTCTCGAGTAGAGCACTTACGTTGACAATTGTTAAATTTATTACTACCATATGCGATAGGATACTCTAAGCCGTCTTCCATCTGGAAGAGTACATAACCAGCGCCTACATCGCTAGCATTTGTCATCAGGAAAAATTCTTTAGTGAAATCAGGACTGCTTAACACTGGAGCATAAGGTTAAAGCTAATTTAATTTGCTCAAAGGCCTGTTCAGCTTCACCTGTCCAAGTGATCGATTGTCCCTTCTTCATGTCTTTTAGAAAATCCGATATAGGAGATGCTAAAGAAAAATTTTCATATTAAATCGACGTTGAATGTGTCCCTGGAGCAGATATATGTACCTTAAGGTCAAAATCACCCAATAATGAATAAATTTCTTGTAAAACATTCTTTTCGACTCGCTCTTGCACATTAATACTGCATGGAAGTCTTCCGGTAACATGTGCTAACCTACATAGAAGTCTAGCATATTCTAAATATGATATTGTACCCACAAAAGCATTAATTTTAAACGTTAAATCTCTAATAGTTTCATCTATCCCTAAATTCTTACTATCAAAACCAACATTTGCTGCTTAAATAATAGCACTAGGATTAGAAGCTTCTTGTGACAAAGCACCTCTCAGAGCTCGTCTTCGTTCAGCCACTGTTGCTGAAACGTCGACACCGCGACATTTAAGTTCATGTTCGAGTTCCCCAGCTAAAAAGTAATCTAAATTAATTTTAAATTTTGCAGACATCTTTAAACACTTTCTACCTATTAATTCCCACAACTATAAATTTACATACATCCAAAATTCGCAACTTCTTGAATGAACCTACTATACACACAAAAACACTAGACTCGAAATGCTTGTAAATCGTTATGTGAGGTAAATATTAAAATATCAATATAAAAATTTGATAGATACGATATGTGATAAATATAAAATATTGCTGCCAAAAAATAGTTGCAAAAATGAAATATACTAAAAGAAATATTATCTTCTCGTGTGCTATATTACTGTAGTTGAAATACTACAAAACTCACTATACTTATGTAGTTAAATACTACAAAACTCAATATTACTGTGGGCAAATACTACAAAACACAATACTACTTTACATAACACACAAGAATAAAATATTTCCCAAAAAAAAAAAAATCAAACGTAAAAGGTATGCTATACTATTGACACATTTTTACCAATAATATAAGAAAAAAATATCTTAGGAAAATATTTTATTCCTCACTTTCATAAATTTTAAACACGTTGGAGCGCCAATTATGTAACGTTACAATTTGACGTTGGTGCCAATTTGTAACCTAATTAAATTAACTGAATTTATGTGAAATATAGTAACCTTAATTTCATCAGACCCTCAGACTAGCTCATGTCAGGATCATGGAGTTCGAGCTTAGAATTTTCTAACAAACCAATGGCATCATCTTTAATTAAAAAGACAAAATGTTCTAAAAATGGTTAAGGATGCCATGTATTTAGATGGATAATAAATACAAATTATGTCATTCATTTGCTAGTTAAAAGTAAAGAATAAATTTAAAAAGTGAAATTAAAATATAGTGACTTTAATATTAACAGCAGACATTTAACAATTTTTCAATTAAAGAGTTATATCAAAACAACAAATGGTTAACTATAAACCTCATTAAACTAAAATAGTGATTTTAAAGATTTTCTTTGGTAAAACAAATGTTCGGATTACTGGCTGATACTTAGCTGACTTGGGTTAACGGTCAAGGAGTTATGGCCTTCACTGGGCCGTTGATGAGAAGATACTTATGTAATAATCCTTTGCCTCGAGATTTCCTCTTAGCACAAGCTTCTCCAGGCCGGTATCTCTTTTTTTGCACGGCTCAATTTATGAGAAGACACTACTTTTTATATAGGCCGGTCACTTCTTTTTGTTACCGCTTTACTCTTTATGTATTTGCCGCTCTCCACTTTAAATATAGGCCGGTCATCTCTCCTCTTTGAATATAGGCCGGTCACTTCTTTTTTAAATATAGGCCGGTCATTTCTTTTTTAAATATAGGCCGGTCATCTCTCCTCTTTAAATATAGGCCTGTTACTTACTTTTTATACATACGCCGGTCACCTCTCCTCTTTAAAATAAAGAAAAAAAAAAACACGGTGTGAGTCACTAATAAAAAAAAATTTCCATCTCTTAAAATGTATTACACAAAAGAAAGTACAAAATAAGTACTTTTAATATACAACAATTATTAAAATTGCAACGATTGATTAGATTCGCAAAAGTATTCAGTTACCTTGTTAAAAGATGGAAAAGAACAAACAATCTAGATATATAAAAAACTAAAATGGCCAATTTTAATGGCATGCAGTATAAAAACTGTAATCACTGATGATGCAGTTCTAAACAATCAAATATGTTAAATAATTACCGTTAGTCATCAAGTAAGCATTCATGAAAGTTGACATTTCGAAGCCACACTACGAAAAGGACGAGAATATTCATTAAGCTGCCTTAAGGTTAGTTTTCATCACAGTGGATTGCGGACGGCGGAATAAAATTCCGCGTAGGAATTGATCATCGTGCCAAACATACGTTTTCATGAACGCGGAGCGTATTTAGGGAATTCTAGTAACATTTTTATTTTACAAGATACCTATTTGATTTTTGACAAACGACAGAATATCATGTCAAAAATTGTTTATTGTTTTTATGTTGAAACAAATTATAAAATACATTGAGCTCTCAGATAATCTGAGATTGAGACAAGGGGCTACGGACAGAACAATCCTCCGTACCGAGCCCCTTGTGAGATTGAGCCACAGACCAAAGATGAAACCAAAAGTTCGTAAAGTTTGTTTGATGGGATTACTTTATGTATTTTCCAAAATAATAAAAAGAAAACGACAACCTAAACGATGGTGGGCAAAAAACATATTTTTAAACAGAAAAGGTCAAGGATCATTCTATAATCTCTTAGAAGAAATGCTATTGACTGACTCCGAAAAATATTTTAACTATTTAAGAATGTCACCCATTCAGCTTGAAGAATTACTGTCCCTTGTTGGTCCAGATATAAATAGGTTGAATATAAGCAGAGAGCCTATAAATTCAGCCCAAAGACTTGAATGCACGTTAAGGTAAATATATTAAACAATTTTTTAAATAGGTAGTTATTAAATTGTATATTTTTCTTTACAGGTACCTTGCGTCAGGGGATAGCATGGTATCAATATCATATGCATTTAGATTGGGAAAGACCACAGTTTCTCACATTATAAGAGAAACATCTCAAGCTATTTGGAAAAACCTAAAAAACAGATAATTTTCTGAATTAAATCAGCCGTACTGGACAAAAATTGCTAGCAAGTTTGAAGATTTGTGGCAACTTCTCTTATGCATAGGTGTTGTCGATGGTAAACACATTATTATTCAGGTATATTACTTCTCAGGTACATTTATTAAACTTATTGTATTTTTTGTTTTATAATTTTAGGCTCCTGCCAAATCTGGTTCCCAGTTTTATAACTATAAAAACTCCCATAGCATCATTTTAATGGCATTGATTGATTCTAAATATAAGTTTATCACTGTAAATATTGGAGCTCAAGGCCGTCAAAGTGATGGTGGTGTATTTAGGAATTGGGAAATTGGTAGACAGTTATTTAATAACAGGAATAATGAACTGAATTTGCCACCACCTAAAGTCATAGAATCAGGAGGAAGTGCTACTCAATACTATGTGGTAGGCGATGCAGCATTTCCCCTAACACCAAATAAAATGAGACCCTATGCAGGAAGATACTTATCACGGTACCAACGAATATTTAATTATAGGTTATTAATACCTATAATTAAATATTCGTTACCTCATTACATTTTATTTGTACTGAAATTTATATGTTTTAGGCTCAGTAGACGACGAAGAGTAAGTGAAAATGCATTTGGTATATTAGCTGCACGATGGAGAATATTAAGGAAGCCAATTATTGCTTCATTAAGCACTGAGTGTGTGGCACAAGCAGTTGTAGCATTACATAATTATTTAATTGATGCAAAATGTAACAAATATTGTACACGAACTTTTGTAGACTGGGAAGATAAGGATGGAAATATTCATAATGGAGAATGGAGACAAAATGAAAGCACAAACCTACTTCCTAGTGGTCGTGTAAGTACCAATACTTACAAACAGTACGTTGAAGAAATAAGAGAAAATTTAGCTTTATATTTTTATACTGAGGGAGCTGTACCATTTCAGTGGGATAGGTAAAATAACATAGTTACAATTTTTTTTAGGAGTTTTTAAAATTTTAATACCTGTTAAACAAAATATTTTCATTATTTAAAGTGTTATAGAGTGATAATTTTGTTTTGTAATAAAACGCACTAATTATAAACTTATTTTTTATTCTCAAAACATATTACATATATTGCTTTGCAGCATCATATGTTATTGTCAGAAGTTTAATGTCTAGTTCAGTTTTTTCCCTCGCTGGAATTTTTTCTAAAATGTTTTCAGATTTTCTTCTTTTTTTTGCCGCACTTCCGGATGGGGTATAGGTATTCAACTCTGCTTTCGTTTTTATGTACTTATCTCGTAGATTTTTCTACTTTTTTTGCAGTATGGCAGGTGTTAAATCTGTGTTACCTGTTGATTTGATTTTGTTTTTATAGCATATTATTTGTTCCAACTTTTAAATAAATTATGTCATTATAATTAATTTTAATTGAATATTAAATTAATTACCTCCAAACTCACTTAATATCTCCACCCACAACTGATCTTTTATTGATTTTGTTCTTTGACTTAAAGGGAGCCTGTGGTCCCAAAGTGGTGGACGTAATGAAACAAAAGAGATTAACAATTCCGATATTGTTTTCTCTGTGAAGCTAAAAATAGATTATGTAAAAATGTGTAAGTTTCAATTAAGAACGAATAGGTAACTTACTCATCAGTTTGAAGATTTCGTTCAGCATTATCTTGAATGTAATAATGCTCACACCCATTAATTATACCACATGTGTCGCAAACAACCAACTTAAAAAAGAAATAAAATTACTGCAGTAAAATTTAACAACAAAACCATTATTACCTCTTCTTCGTCAGAATTCATCTCTTGATCCTCCATGCCATTGAGCTCCATGCTTTAAATTTAAAATTTAACCTCCAACAAATAAACACAAACTTAATAGCTTGTCTTTAAGGGGAACCCCGAGCTGAGACTATAAACCTTACTTTTGTAATGTCAACTGTCAAAAGCTGTGCAAAACCGCCAGAAAGTTAAAAAATGTTTAACATAAAATGAGTCTCCGCAAAATGTTAAAATATCCGCAAATGTTTCGCGCCATTCACATTTTGAATATTTTTCAACCAATCAGAAAAAATCCGCAACAAAATAATCCGCCATCCGCTGTGATGAAAACTAACCTTCGATTCATTGATTTTTACGAAAGACGGGTGGGGTGGTTAAAACACAAATGAGATATTCGCACCAGCGCACATACGGCAATTAGCGGGAACACGGAAAAAAATGTGACTAGAAAATTTTACTACAATGTTGTAGTAGTAGACTTGTAGAAAAATACTTAACAATTTGTAAAACATTTTACTACAATTTATAGTTAAAAACTATTAATTATTGTAGCAATTGAATTGTCGAAAAAAATGCTACAACAACAGGAAAGAAGTCCACAATGTTAAGTATATTTTACTATTGTTTGTAGAAGTAGAAATTTATTACAATTATCGTAATTACTACTACTAACTTCTGTAAAAATTTGTACAAATATTAATAATTATCTCTACAAAAAATAGTAATTTTCTCTACAAAAAATAGTAATACTTTACATCCCTTCTTCAAAAATATTCTATAATATTGTAGAAATTCTAAGTCATGTGAACAAAACAGAATTCTGCTATTGGCCAACGTTTTCTGACGTCGATCATAAACGGCCAGACAGCAGTAGTAGCCGTTCGCCATGTTCACATAACAAAGCATGGTACATATACGAGTACCTATAACACATTATTATATTATAAGCACCGATGCGTTTGAGAAAATTTTAATAATAAATTCTATTGGTGGTAAGTACATTTATTATTGTTTCTGAATAATTTACCTTTAGATAACTAATTTAAATAACCTTAGTAGATTATTTAAAAAAAATAGTTGTGGCCAACGATCGAATGTTGTGCCCAACGATCGAATTTTGTGCCAAGTTCAATGATGTTTTTTGTCTTAATTGTGACATACCTACTTTCTCATTTTTGTTAGTTATCTGACATAGGACCGATTCCACCGTTGTGTTAAACGGAGATTAAAATGACATTGTTAATGTAAAAATGTCATTTTAAACTTCGTTTAACACAACGGTGGAATCGGTCCTTAGTCATTTAATATCCAAATCAGTGTAAAGGTGATAAATATCCCCGTTTTAAGGGTATGAACAATTCAATTGGTATTAATTTTTATTTCATATTTTTCAGGTGCAGAAAAGCCAACTGAGACTGAGGGCGCTATTATTACTGTTATTTATGACATAATGTGATTAAGAATTTGTATCTTTTATATTAAAACAATAAATTGAATATTTTATTAAGGAACATTTTTTTCTAGGTTATAATTATAATAATTATGGAATACTACTACAAATTTTATTAAAAATTACTACAATTTGTATGAATTTTTACTATTTATTGTGTAAAATTTTCGTATTTATTTTCATAAAACGCAATACATTTTTAATATAAATTCATACAATGAATAGCAAAAATTATAACAATTTGTAGAACAATTCTTATGATGGATTTGGATCTTTTTACTAAATATTGTAGATAATAACTCTACAATACATTCTCCACAAATATTTGGAAATTTTTACTACAAATTGTCCCTGTCCCTATATGTACTATTTATTGTAGAGAAAAAATCTACAATTGTAGAAATTTGGTCTACAATTTTTTTTCCGTGAATTAGCACGCCAAAAATAGTTGTATTTTTCAAAGTAATTTTTTTGCTTAGATTTAATTGAAAAAACAATGTAAGTTGTTGAATAGACTGCCAGGTTGTCACATTTCACATAAAAATGCATAAAAAGTGGTTTATAAATAAAATTTTATTTAGTTATCTAATTAAGGCGTCAAGTTTTAATCATTTATATAATACTACTAAAATACGTGAAAATAATGCACATACATTTTGAGAACGCTTTACGTCATTATTTTAATGATTAACTGAAATACAAATAATAATGTACAGAAATTAATTTTTTATTCGGAATTATCAGTCACTATCTGGATTTATATCACGTTGTACACCATCTAAACTATAACTTAAAAAAGTAACATACTCAGTACAGCTTCTGAAAAAGGGTTTATTTCGCTTTTTTTTGTATTTGTAATCAGGGGATATGATGACAGTAGCATTCTATTCATTATGTCTATGTCCGGTTCCAATCTCGATGTCTTCCGTGAGTGATACAACTTTAGAAGCTAATACTTCTTCTGGAGTGTATATAGCCATGAATCAAAATATGACGAATTATGAATTTCTTTGGTTTTATCTCTGTGCGCGGAGACAAGCTTATAGCTAATTTTATAACTTGCGCCGAAGTTCTTTCTCCACTTTTGAACAGGCTCATTTCTGCAGCTTTGCAAAGTATTTCTTTGGACATGCTTAACACAAGAGGTCCTACTTTTCTTAACTTCGACTTTGCAGATTTCTCATCGAAAAAATTATTTGGTCTTCCACCTTTTTGATAATTTCTTACTTCTTCTGCCGTGGGTGTTGCAGAGATATTGGAGTCTAATCTAGGATTTATTATCTATCTATCTATCCATAAAGCATATTTTTTTGGTGAATCTTGCGGATTGTACCTTTGCATATCTTCTACTTTATGTTAAGTTTCGACAAGAATATCTTTATAGTACATTTAAAAGGTTTTTCCGAGCACGTGGGAATCTCTGATGTATTAAATTAAATTAATATGTACCGTTCTACTTTTTCAATGTACTTAGCAGTCAACAGTTTAAAGAATTTATCGCTTTGTAGAACAGAAAAAAATTCATTTCTAGTGATTTTGGGGAGATGCGGATCAACGTTGTTGTGACTACCTCTAAACAAAATAACTTGTATCAGACAGAGGACACTTGGGGACGCAAATTTTTGTAAGCTCTTAAAGATAAAGGTCTTATCTAACTATAACATAAAAAACGAGAGTGGAATTCGGTGGAACTTTTTTTGTAGCCCTCGCAGAAATTAGCCGTATACAAAAAAGAATGAATAAAATTAGGTCCACCAAAAGCTGCCGTTATTATTAGGCAAGAAACAAATAAAAACATTGTTAATACTTGAATAAGAAATACATACATGAAGCTTCACAGTCCATCTTGAAAAATTTCTTGGATTACAACATTTAAACAACAACACGTACTTTTCCAACAAGTGTTCGCATGCTGATTTATGCGTCAACTACACTTAAGACTTAAAGTGCACTCTTTCTACCCATATTACTCTCTTATTTATCCGCGGTTCTCGGTGGCGTAAAGCCAGATAAGAGCACGAATGTATACAGAACAATACTCTGTGGATGAAACATGTTTTTAAAATATCAATTTTTTTTATTTTTGGCGCGCTAAATAACGATAATTGCCGTATGTGCAGCGGCATAACAAAATATTTTTTCCAGAAGTGTATAATTATTTAATGTTTTTTCCATGTAAGTTTTTGATCAAGATGTAATCCTAAGTATTTAACTTCTGTTTGAATTGGTATCTGTGAGTTTTAAAATAATACTGGATGACATAAAGTGCGCCTAGTTGTAAACGTTATTTGTGCTAGTTTGTTCTGGTTAATTTTAATTCTCCATGTATCGAACCAGTTTTGAAGGACGTCAAGGTGTTGCTATAGGTAGTTGGATGCTACAGCTGGATCTTCGTTTACTGCCAGTACGGTAGTATCATCTGCGAAGGTAGCAATAGTTGTATTGTCTAAGATAAGTAAATCTGCAGTATAAACTAGATAAAGCAGTGGTCCGAGCACACTTCCCTGTGGTACCCCTGATTTTATAGGATGGCATCTTAAAACCATCGTGTTGTACTTTGTTTGGAAATATCTTTCAGATAAATAGGATTTCATAAGCAGATAATAAGGACTTGGAAAGGTGTTTTTGATTTTGTTTAATAAACCGGTGTGCCAGACCTTCTCAAAGGCCTGGGCGACGTCAAGAAATACTGCTATACAATATGTCTTCTCTTCGAGGCTCGAGATAATTTTGTTAACAATTCTGTGTGTTTGTTGAACTGTGGAGTGATGTTGTCTGAACCCAAATCGATAGTGGGGGATTATGGCATTTAGTTCTATATC
This sequence comes from Psylliodes chrysocephalus, assembly GCA_927349885.1. NCBI lineage: Eukaryota > Metazoa > Arthropoda > Insecta > Coleoptera > Chrysomelidae > Psylliodes > Psylliodes chrysocephalus. Next base: position 40,694,880 of record OV651821.1, read on the forward strand.
GTTTAAAATTATGTGTAGTAATAGTTTTTCAAATAACTTAGATGGAATTGGTAAAAGACTAAAAGGATGATATGAACTTGCTTCGTTAACTAGTTTTCCCTGTTTATGTATTACTATAATTTGGGCGAATTTTCATACTAGGGGAAAGTATAATAGTCTGAGGATGCTGTTATATATTATTGTTAGTAACACAATTACCTTTCTTGGCACTTTCCTTAGTAAATACTTGGACTAAATGTTCGGCAAAGGTATCGGCTTTTTCTGATCCACTTCGGTACCATTTTCCATCTGTTTTCCCTATCAGTGAAATTAAAGTTTGTGGTCTTATGAACTTTTTTGTGGCCTTCCAAATTATGTGGTCCCCTTTGTTTAGTGAAGTAATGTTTTGTTCTTTGCATTCAACAGAATTTTATGCAGCTTACGTTTTAATCTGTTATAGATATTTCTGTCCTCGATATGTCTTGTCCTCTGCATTTACCCCTTGCCCTTCGTGTCTCAATTACCAGCTCTCGAGTGTATCGAGGAATATTATAACTGTGGCATTGGTTTCGACATTTAATGAGCGAGTTGAGTGCCATGCTGCATTTTGAACAAGATTTGTGAAGTCGTGGACTGCCTTGTCAAGTTCATCTGATCCTTTAATTTTCACGTTTAGGTTTATGTTCTCGTTTATATAGCTTTGGAAACTGTCCCAGTTTGTGGAGTTGTTTATTAGTGTTGGTGTGGTTGGTTTGTTTATTATGTAAGTGCTTACTGTCGCTATTACTGGTGTATGGTCTGACGATAACTCAAAGTTAGAGTCAATGATCATATAGTTAGCTGCGGTACCTTTATATATAAAGAAGTCCAACAGATCTGGAAACTTATTGGGGTCAGTAGGCCAATACGTTTGCTCTCCAGTTGTGAGATAGTCAGAGTTTAGTGTGTTAATTGCTTGTAGAAGGTTTCTGCCTTTCGGAGTTATCAGTCTTGCTCCCCATTGCGAGTGTTTAGCGTTCCAGTCTCCACCTGCCAGAAACTTATGCCTAATTGTTTGAAAAATTCTCCATATTACTCGCTGTATATTGAATACCTGGGAGGACAATAAATGGCAGATACTGTTATTGGCCATAGATTAAAGTCGACTTTAATATTGGTAGCTTGGAATTTCTCTGTCTGGATGTGATTAAGTTCATGATGAGATATTGTTCTACGAATTATAACAGCTAAACCACGATTTGCTGTATCATCTGGGTGTGATGTGTGATATGTTTTATAATAAGGTATTTTGAACATAGTTCTGGTAGTGAAGTGAGTCTCTGATATTAGTGCGATGTCTATTTTGTGGATTTGGAGAAAATTTTCTAGTTTGAGTTTATGGTTGGATACCCCGTTGGCATTCCAGAGTAGTATTCGCAACGAGTTAGACATTACGCAACTTTATTTATCACGGTACTGAGCATGTTTAGAACCTTGCTCTTATAATTGATAAGCTGGCTGAACATAGCTTTGAATTTATTTAGGAAGTTCGTTCACTGTTCAGATATATCGGAAGATTGGTTGCGGGTGACTCTTTGGGCGTATGAAGTTTGTGGAATTGGCTGTGGATTGATTTGAGGTTGATGAGTGTTTATTTGCGGGAATTGATTTATGTCATTGATATTAATGTTCCTTTGTGTATTATTTTGACTGGGTATTTGATTTATAGGTCTTCTCCTAGCTTTTTGGAGATTATTGTATACATCACATCCTTTATAACTTGCTGGATGATTTTCTTCAAAAAGCACGCATTTATCTGGAGTATCTAATGTTTTCTTACATGTTGCAGTTCTATGTTGGCCTCCACATTTTACACATGCATATGGTTTGAACAATACGTTTTCGTATGTCCGTAATTTTGGCACCTTGTGCATTGAACAATGGTATTTTTTTCCTTGGGGCAGAAAACAAAATCAGGAATTGTCCCCTACAGAAGATAGTTTCAAACTACATGTACTACTTATTCATAGTGTACGTATATTTTATTATTATGTGTAATTTTAGGTCATATTATCAAACATTTATAAGGACAAATAGTCATATTGGTGAGGTAACCAAAAAAGATCCCTTTCGATATGGATGGATTTTAAATGAGGACAATTTTATTCTTTAAATTATCTCCTTATTTTGCAATGTCAAGAACTGCAACACGCAAAAATATCAGTGTAAAAAAGGGGATATCTTGTAACTCAAATTGCAAATGCAAAATTAACTGCATTAATATTAATCGACACCTACAGAAAAATACAAATGAATCTGAAGATCCTGATGATAATACATTTTTCGATAGTTTGTTAAAATTTTTATTTAAAAGTACTAGAATTATCTGGAAGGAAATGAACGAATTACAATTTATCTTCACTACATAGTGCAAATAAATAACGAAAAATTGTATTTAAAACATTATTGGGGGAGTGTGTGCAACAAGAGGTGAATTATATCAGCCCTAGTAACAGATCCTGCAGATGTCGACGTTATCCGAGTTACCAGTTTCTAGTAAACCACTGATTAGGACTTTATGCATTTTATCTAGTTTTTTTTTATTTTTAACATCATTATACATTCATTACTCTTGTAGTACAGATCGTAGTTGTAGATTTTTTAACATAGAAAAAATTATTAAATTTTTTAAAAAACTATTTTCAATTTGAAAGTTTATTTTTGGTGCGTCAATCGCAATGGAAAAAACCGCAATCCAATTCGGCCGCCGAGCTAGGCGCCCCCACGTTTAAAAGCCGCTAGCGGTTTTATTATTAAAAATAGACCGCTTATTAATCGCAACAAAATGCAGCTCATTAATTTGAGCAGTTTTTGAAAAAAAAAAAAAACAAAAAAATAAATAGCTCTTTGCATAAAAAAGTTATGACAAGGTGGGTTAAACAAATATTGTCAATTTGTTTTTTTTTTTAATATTACTAGAAGAACAAATACATTAAAAGAAAGGAACATGAATAAGGAATAAAATAAAAAAAAATCTTTAGTAAAAAAGTTACAAGTGTTCAAAGTTAACAAAAAAACAACACCTTTTTTTTTGTTTTTTGCCTATAACTTTAGTCTTAACCAATGGAGAGAGTCGTCAATTTCCATTTTCAATTTAAAAAAATATGCTTTTTCAAATGGTGAAGGTCCTATTTGGTTATACCTTGCTTTTTTTTCTGCTTCCTAGACCGGGCTTCCCGACGGACTATATTGCCCTCATAGTAAGTAACAGTTACCAAAATTGGGTATACTATAATACAAATATTTAAGTCCGGCCCAGAACCACTCCCTACTCCTTCCACCCAATTTTTCGGTTTTGGCAAAATTCGCGCAACAGCAAATGCTTTCTATGTTACCTCTACCCTTTCTAACCTCTTTGTTATTATGACAAAATGTTTGACATTGACAGTTCCGTAGAGTACGAGCGACATAACTTTTAGTATGGCCAAACAGGCCTATTGACCTAATTACAAGGCTAATTAAATTACAATTAATGTTACAAGAGTAAATTATATAAAAAATAATAATAAATATTTAAATTATAAATAAGAATAATCCTAATAAAACATTATAGACATCAGAGCATCAGAGGAAGAGAGGTGTGTAAATATCAATGGATTGTTTAAATAGCCAAATTGCAAATATGAACAATAACTTGATTTATGAACTTATATTTTGTGTACCAATTTACATCAAGCAACATATTAATATTGTTTGCTAAACGAAACATCATTAGGAGAGAAGTTCTGGATGTTGTTGAGGTAAAGGGAATGGTAAACATATTTGTATTCCTCATTGGACGAGGAGGAACAGAAAATGGTACTAGTGCAAGAAGATCCGGACAGTTCATTTAGTCATTAATTATTTTATAAATGAATAAAATGCACGTAATTTTTCGCTTAGATTCTAATGAAGTAATTTTAAATTCACTCCTTAATTGTACTGTTCTAACAGTATTGTAGTTCGGTCTAATGTAATACTTTTTAAAATATAGATATCCTAAGAATTTATTCTGTAATTTTTCCAATTCTTGCAATGCAATTTGATATTGTCCCTGCCATATAATCGAAGCAAAATTCATTTTGGACGGAACTAATGTAAAATAAAGGGACCTTAATACATTTGTATTTGAGAATGGTTGTGATTGTCTTATTAAAAAACTCGCACGATTAGCGGCTTTAACAGTCTTTTTGATATGTGGAGAAAACGATAACTTGCTACTATAAGTTACTCCTAAGTCCTTAACCTCCAGACATCTCTTTAGTGATTCGCAATTCATTTGATAGTCAAATATTATTGGTTGTTTTGCCAAAAAATAGTTATGTAGTTTTTTTGATATTAAAATTTAATTTGTTTCTCTCGCTCCATTCATATATTGCATTTATATCTTTTTGCAGCGCGACGCAATCGCCGACTGTTTTGATCTCTTTATACTCGTATACTTTAAGATCATCGGCAAAAAAGTACACATTTAGAAAATTTATTTACTCTTGGAAGATCATTGACAACTAGTAAAAACAGTAATGGCCCCAAGTTTGATCCTTGTGGAAAGCCGGAAAGAGCATGAAATTTTTCCGAGATATTACCATTATGCCTCACATAAAAATATATATCTATTAAATAACTCTTAAAAAGCATCAATATATTATTTGATATCCCAAACTGACTAATTTTTCTTAGTAAAATATCGTGATCAACCCGATCAAAATCAGTAAAAATTGTGTCCATATGTAACTTCTTTTCTAATGCCTCATTTGCATTTTGGGTGAAAAGAAATAAATTTGAATTGATTGATCTGCCTTTCATAAATCCATGCTGTTTATCAGTGATACTGTTTTGAAAGAAGTTATATAATTTGTAGTAAATTATTTGCACACATAATGGAGATTGATCTGTAATTTTCAATATTGCGTACACTACCTGACTTATGAATTGGTATTCAAACTGCAGTTTTCCACAAAACAGGGAATGTTGAGGTTTTTACAGGCCCATGACACTCCCTGGGCGGGAAAAAGACACGCAGCTTTTACTGCGCTGACGTTTTCGGGATATAACCTATCACTTGTCATAAATCCGGTTAAAAACTCGCTACCATGCGCAGGCAATCCATATTTCGTACACAAATACAAACTTTTGTTTACATTTTATCGAAGTAGTTTTTGTAATACATTCACAGCTTAAAAACGGAAAATTTGTTATTTTGATAGTGAATTTAGATCAAAAATACCCCAAATACACTTTAGTGTGTGTTTTATCCTTATTGTTACGTATTATTGCTCGTTGTATTTGAGGACATTGGAATAAATAGAGTACTAGAAGTAATCAAGCTAAAAAGATGTCTTATAAGAAGAAAATACATTGCATTCAACCGATTTATGTTTAATATGTTTTCGTAAAGTATTTCCAACATACTAGTTCCTTGAATGGTTGTAAATTGTAAGTGTATAAGTGATAGAAACTGATCTAGTGCTTTGTGCTTCGTTTTTTTTTGTGTTGGTGTCCCAGCCCAGCATTCCTAGCCAGCAGTAGTAGCAAAAACATTAACATTGTCTACATTCAACCCGTTTACATGTACATGATTTATCAGCTAAAAGCAGAATACAATAGTTCTCTGCAAAATGTAAACAACGCTACAAGGAAAATTGCTCATGTATAAATTCAACAATTAAATCAAAATATATTATTTTTAAAGGACTTATATCAACTATTATGTTAATTATAAATATTATAATATAAATATTTGTAACAAAATAATAGTTGTGTATTAATAAATCTGTTACTACTTCAAAAAATTATTGTTTATTGATTATCAGGTATCAAAAATAATATGTTTCTTATTATAGTTGTAAATAAAAACAACACTTTTTATCCGTCCATTTAACACTTACAAACATGCATATTTTAAGTTGTAAGGATCTGTAGCCTCTTAATTTTTTACATTAGACACAAGACCTGTGATGTCACATTAAATCGTGAATATGAGATAAAGGATTTAGGAGTTGTCTTTCAGTCTAATTTGAAGTTTAATAACCATTTCTTACACATAACTAAAAAAACAATAAAAGCTTTGGGTTTTTAAATCAGAAATACAAAAAAAAATTAGAATTACCACCAAAATCAGATTATATAATGCCTTACTAAGGCCCCATCACAAATATGGATGCCCTTGAAAGCCACACATATTGATCATATTGAAAAAGTACAAAAAATATTTTTACCCTACCTTTTTATGCCATAAAAAATACTTGTACCTTTATAAGATCTCATATAAAACTATGCTCGATAGTTTTAAGATTAAATCTCTTTTACAAAGAAGAAAGCAACAGGCTGTGATATATTTTGTACTCTATTTTAAATAATGTTAAGTACAAAGATTGTGATTTGATTGACTATATAAATTTTAATGTGGCAAAGATTAATCTAAGAATCCCAAGTAACGAAAAATTATTTAGTTTAGATCCAAGTATTACCTATATATTTCCTTTTAACAAGATAATGGCTGTTACCAATGAGATTTTTAGCGAGGTCCAAATAGATATCTTTAATGTTAGCCTAAGAAAGTTGAGTACTGTACTAAATTAAGTTCACTAGATATAAAGGTTTGTTTTGTTTTTAAAGTTCTTGTTGTTATACATTGATAACATTTATTAAAGAATCTAAAATTAACATATAAACCAATAACAATTAACAATCAGTGGTAACAATTGTAATAAAAATAATAATGTCTGTGGCAAATGGGTTAATCCCGATGCCAGTCAACCACTGCACACACACAAAGTTCTTGTTACTTAACTCTACATGTAACTACTATTAATTTTTTATAGTATCCAATAAATAAATTATACCTTATGGCTGCTTTCAAACAATTCTGTGTGTAGTCACTCAGTTTAAAGTAAATTTTAAATTAATGAGTTTAATAAGAATGTCAAATAGTGATATGTATAGTGTCTATGAATTTGCTGTGTGTAGTAAATGGCCAATAAACATAACTTTGATATTTTTATTACAAGTGTAAAAGCTACGAAAACCATGTACATATAGTTCCCATTTTTAAATAAATAAATTCATAATAAAAAGTAACGATTTTAGTCTGCCATACTTGAACTCATTTACTAAAACAAGTCACTGAGCATATATTTGTAAAAAAAACTGCACTAAATATGTCTCCATTATAAATTTTTATATTTAAAACTACATACTTTCCTATAGATTTTGCAGTAAGTACCTAAATAACGTATAGAATAAATTTCTACAACATAGAAAAGTTTTAGATTAGATTAATTCTTAAGAAATAAAGCAAAATCTCTATTTTGTTACTCTAACCTTGTGTGTTATATATTTTCCTTGACAAGCTAACGTTATATTTTGAACTAAAAGTAATTAAACTTTTCACTAAAAAGTAATATTTCACATATATAAAAAAAATTTAAAACGGTTCTGCCTTCTCACATTTGCGAAGACTGCCCTGATATCTAATCTATTTTCTTCTTCAAAGTAATTAAGTTGTTCAACCGTTGTCTATAAAGGTATCTTACATCTCGCTCATACACACACATTTGAAAAGCAGCAGAACAAAAATTCAACTAACCAGGTAAACCAGGTAACCGTGTAAAGAAAACTTTTCATATCCCGAAAACGTCAAGTGTCAACTAAAATTTCTACTTTTAAAGATCAAAAGTGCCGCTTTAGAGTGCCAATACTGATTGGTATATATACTGGGGTTTTTATGATAATGTTAAAGATATGAAGTAGTGGCACTTTTAAAACTTCATGGCAACCTTTTAATACATATGAAGGGATACCATCAGTCCCGCAGCCTTTTTATGTTTCAACTTTTTTATTGCTGCTAAATATTCAGATTCATTTTGTCAAGCTATTATTAACTCAAGAGTTCATTATTTTCATTTTCCAAAGAATTTTTGACTTATTTAATGAGTACGTAGTGGTAAAAAATTCTGCAAAATATTTTGCGGTATCTTGAGATTTAATTTTATTGTCATTGAGAGTAAAACTGCCACTGCCTGTATTCTTACCTCTCTTTGTATTAATATAATTCCAAAAAATATTTATATTTTTATTATTCGATTTTTGTCAGTGATTTAAGTTTTCTCCTTATTTATATGTATTAATTTTGGTGCAAATCTGAAATTCCCTTAATTTTACTTAATTTTTTTTTAACTTTAATAACATTTGGGATATTTATTATAGTGTTGGTATAAACTGAATTTTGGGACATTAGCTGAAAATATATTACTTTAAATATTATAGAAGACATCTAATGCACTATTGACATTATTTTGTGCAGTCACTTCTTCCCAAACAGTAGCTCTAATAAGTTCATACAATAGAGAAAATTTGCTTCTTTATAATTATAGGAAAATTTTGTATTTTTATTCAAGTCGGTATAACAACATAACAAATTCTAATATGAGCCGCTGCCCAAAATTAACATCGTTCTAAAATTAATAATATTTCTTAGGTGTTAATATACTTTTAGATAATTAATCCATTTTCCAACTTTAAAAATAAAAATTAAAACTAACTAACTATTATGTTTCACTTTTCCGGAACCTAACGGTAGAATCCTAAAATATTTCTGTGTAGCTATAAATATCCTTAACAGGCTTAGTTATTAGGCACGTTCAGACTCTTTATTCAAGAATAACGTTTTAATATATTCGTTATATGGAAGAGGAAGAAAAAATATTCCCTTGAGGATTATGAACACCGAGGAAAGCAAACTTAAAATCTCTAATAAAATGCTTATTAAAGCGTTAGGCGCCGACTTATTCACTTATTCGAGCATTTACAGATTTTAATTGGAATTATGTCGCAGTTTGGGATTTTTTTTTGTTATTTAAGCTGTCCTTCTGCCACTGCTCCTTTTGTTTTAATTGGTGAAAACTTTAATGTTTTACAGTTTTAAATTAAAATATTAATTTATTCTTGAATTTCTTCAGGTAAATTATACAGGGTGTTTGAATAAGAATTTGAGATCTGAAATACTAGGTGTAGTCATTAGTAATAGTAAAAAAAAAATACTATAATTGGATTTTTATTAAAATTTTAATGTCACAAATATAGAGAGTCAAACCACAACTTTTATTATTTATGAATATTAGCAAAATAATAACGTTTACGGTATAAAATATTTTTAAAAATTATGAGAAATCTCAAGTTTAACACCTTGTTACTCAAAAACTAGTCATGTGAGAACATGTCAATAGATACTTTTAATTATTAGGTAAAAAACTGCAACTATACCAAAAGCTATTTGCCATAAAAAAACTGTAGATACTTTTATAAAAATATTATTTGAGTACCTTAGAGATGCAATAAGAAAGGATTTTTTGAAATTCCTTTCCTAATGGGGTAAAAAGGGATGGTTAAAATTATACGAAGAAACTACTTTTTTAAATAACAATGATGACGCTTTGTAAATATACTCGTCAAAACATAAAAAAACACGTATTTTGACCCCAAATAATAAAATAAAGCTGAAGTAATTGACGGAAAAGAAATAGTGTAATTTAATACGGCGATTCACATCGTGAACTATCCGGTTGGATTTTTGAATTCACTGACAAAAAAAGAAGCATCGATAATGCTTCTGTGAAACCTCAAGCCTCCAAGAATCTGTAACGGCACTTGGTTACAAATTAAAACACCATACAAATTTAATTGAGGCCACTATTCTGGCCGAATGTGCTCAAGGTGAAACAGCGTTTGTGTCGTGGATTCCTTTAAAAGCCAGCCTAATTTTAAGAGGTTATAATTTACCATGTACTTCAGTTTCACAGGAACAAATTTTCAAATTCGCTGACGTAGAATATCCCCGAGATATATTTATCATGCGGTTTTACAAGAAGAAAACGAAAACAACAACACTACGATCTAACATTAACCTCCTTCGATGACGCCGCTCGGGTAACTGCACAATACACTCCAGATAGTAGCTCCTCAGGATAATTATAACATTATTCTAAAACAAAATTTAGCCTTTATCCAGACAAAAAAGGGGCCCAGGTATTCACTTACTCTGAAAAGCGATCTCGAAGAACTAAATCAAGCAATAATTGGGTAGAATCGTCATCTGTCAAACTTACGATCCGAAGTGTGAAAGCTCTATAATAGGGCCAAGCACAACGAAGATTGGCAGAGCTACACCGAGGCACTCACCACCTACAACAAAGAAATCAGGAAAACTAAACATTAACAACTTTAGAAAATTCCAAATGGAAGCTTTACGGAGAATGAGGAGCAAAGAGCTCTCCTCTTACTCGACACTCACTTTTTTTGGAGCACACCTTTTCTAATAAGGGACACAACTAAAATAAGCAGACCCCCCAAAAGAGGCCGATGTCGTGGCCAAACACATATTCAGCAGCAATCGGTTAAAGTGGGCCGTAAATACTTTTGAACCGTTCCAGGAGTCTCCAGATGTGAATAAAATATTTCCTCCCTGCTTCAGCGGACACAGAAGAAATTACTATCACACATAAACTGGATATCCCAGAGAAGCTTGTACTGGGATATATACCAGAATCATGGAGTAGGGCCAGTCACCTTTATTCCTTCCGATCAATCAGCCCCATATCCTTTGTATTAAAAACAATAAAGAAGGCTGTTGATATATCAGAATAGAAGTTCTTGAGAGGGTACCACTCCATCACAGCCAGCACGCGCGTACTGAGCTGAAACATCTACAGAAACTGCCCTGGTACAGCTGACTAACGTAATCCAGAATGCACTGATAAACAAAGGAACGGTCGTATGTGTGCCTTCCTAGACATAGAAGAATTATTTGAGAACACGCCACATGAATCGGTCAAAAAAGACTTGCATTGGAAAGGAGTAGATAGCACCACATCCAGATGGATGACTCAGCTGCTATCAACGAGAACTGCAGAGACACACATAGGGCAGGACACCATCTTCATCTCCACAACCAGAGGATGTCTACAAGATGAAGTTCTAGCCCCACTAATGTGGAGCCTAACCGTAGACGAACTTTTATGCAGATTGATTGACCTCGACATATCCTGTCAAGGTTATGCCGATGACATAATCATATTGGCTAGATACAAGTTTGGAAATATCCTGTGTGATATAGTCCAAAGAGGACTAGAACATATCAAAATATGGTGCAGTGAAGTGGGAATATAAACCCCACAAAAGCAACACTGGTAGCCCTCTTAAGGAGAAGAACCAAAGCATCGAGTTTAACATGGAAAGAAATTATCATAGACAAGAGATTATCATCATGTCCGATAGCCAAGCAGCCATCAAAGCGCTGGGCTCTTACGTAATCGGTTTAAAAATGGTCTGGAGATGCCTAAAAATAATAAATGAGCTGGGATAAAAAAATACAGTTACTCTTACTTAGATCCCGGGACATAACGGGGCACAGGATAACGACTTGCAGATAGTCTCGCAAGGAGAGTAGTAGAAGATAGTGATTGAAGATTCTGTGAGGAGGAGAGAGAAAACTCCATTCATATTTTGACTGAATTTTTAGCACTCTAGAATCCAAGGACATTATACCTAAGAGCATATCAAAGAGAAAAGGAAGATTTACCTAACTTGGAAGGGTTTTTATAGACATTTTCGTGCTGCATTAACGATAGATTGGGACACAATAGATCTTTTAACAACTCATTCCCAACATAACATAGTAGCTCATTTTACCTTTTAAAGAGATGAAAGTAAGTTTCTAGTGGCAAGGCAACTGACCACTCAACTAATTCGATATATAGCGGTTAATTCAAATGTGAAATTTAAATTCGAAAGTGTAAACAATAATTAGTAGGTCTGTAGAATTAGAAATTTTATTTTTTTTTTCTTTGAAAAACCGGTAACTAAAGAAATTTTAGAAAATATTTCATCTGGACTTCACTTGTAACGAAACGTTTTCGGACCTATGTTTACATAAACTTTTACTCCTATTTTTAACCGACTTCATAAAAGGAGGAGGGAGGTTCTCAATTCGTCGCAATATTTTGTTTATTTTTTTTTATGCATGTTCAGCGATAATTCTTTAACACGGTGTTCGATTTTAATGATTTTTTTTTGTTAGAAAGGGGGTACTTCAGGGGTGGTCCCATATAAATTTGGTCAAAATCTAATATTTGGGTCCATGACAAAATCCTCAAACTCTTCATTTTTTTATGTATGTTTAGCGATAATGCTTTACCACCTTGTCCGATTCATATGATTCTTTTTTTGTTAGTAAGGGGGTACCTCAGGGATGGTTCCATATAAATTTGGTTGAGATGTGATGATGGCATCTACACATTTTTGAAGTCGGTTTTTTTTTAATTTTTAATTTCTAATACTTGTTTTTTTATTTATTATAGATACAAACTAGCTACAGCATTGAATATTTTATAAATAATTATCATATACATAAATAATTGGATAATTTCAAATAAGTAGTAAGTTCTTTTTAGCTAAATGATTTTAGATTTTAGTTATATTTAAATTAATAAAATCTTAAAATATTTATCCTTGTTTAGTTAATATCCATTATTGCAATTTAGATCTATAAAGACCTATCGAATTTAGGTTTTTAAATTCCACCGGAAGTGCGTTAAATATTTTAGGACCGAGGTATAAAACAGTATTAGTTTCGAGAGCAAATATAATTATTATCACAGTATAACACTGATTCGTGATTCGTATCCGTGATCCGAAAAAAAGGATTCGAATCACTTGATTCGAATCACTTGATTCGAATCCTTTTTTTTTTTTTTTTGAAAAAGGATTCGAACATTGGATCCGTGATTCGAATCACATCTCGTGATTCGGATTCGTGATTCGAATCCATTTTTTCGAGGATTCGTCCCAGCTCTGGGTGACGGCACCTGCACGTTTTTGAATTCGTTTTTTTTTTAATTTTTAATTTCTAATACTTGTAGGATGTAGATTACGCTGTTAAAATATGACCGTCTAATTTCGGGTCACCCTGTATATTGGAAATTCGAAATAATAGTTATGACGTAGCGGTTTTTTTCTAATTGTAATCGGACCCTAGGTATATGGATACGGAAAGTGATGAATTGGAGATAGGTAAATTGTATTTATTGTATTAAAGGAACAACAAATATAAGTACAATTAAATAAGTATATTAATATAACAATTTTTTAAAGTCTGTATTAAAAAAATTTTTTTTCACATAGATTATTAAATTAAAAAAATAACTATTAAAACACGAAATGTTAATTTTTTCTCTTTTACAACACAAAATATACAATACTGTTGAATCAAAATTTTCTCTTGGCTGCAGGTGGTTTTTGTGACGCGACAATTATGATGCTTTGCATCTCATGAATTAAAGTTAATTCTCTTTCAATCTTAAGGTGTTCATACCCCTTATAATTATCGGACAAGAATATCTCAAAATATTTAAATTTTGGCAAAATAAATTAGGCAATAATATCTATAATATGCATATATTTTAATGTTTTAATTCCTTCCAGTTTCCCAAAAAAAATTAAAGGGCTTTAATTTTGAAATATCATAATGAAAATAAATGCATTCCTCGACAGCACTATTCTTAATATAATCCCCAAATTTAAGCCTCTAATGTCTTGTTAATGATTTCTTAAAATTCGCCAAAATTAGTGGCTAAAACGCTTCGTTAAGTGCTATCTTCTGGTGTAAACTGGTGTAAATTATTGCAAGAAACGTATAATGACAGAGTGTACGATACGATAGTTACAAGCCCGTTACACTGTTTTCCACTCAATTTATTAAAAAAAAAAAAAAATAATAATAAATTAGGTTGTTAATTTTTTTCTCTGAAGCTATTGGTTTTGGGAAAAAAATTCAAGAATAAAAAAAAATTAAATAAATCAAGGATTTCATAAAAGTTCATCTCGAAAAAAAGTTTTGATATGAAATAAAGTAAGTGTGTAAAGCGATCAGAAAATTTATATTTGATAAATATTTATACCTCTCAAATTTGTTATAAATACCTAATCTTTTATATTTATGTCCTTTTAATCATCAAATATTTAGTTTATAGGAATTGTTAATTTTATGTAGTTTTAATCTATTTCTATTGCACATACAGATGTTCTTGCATCTAGGTGCATATTTTAAGAATAATTTCTCATTGTAAATTTATTTGATTTTGTATTATAAAATGTTTATTCTTTTTCTTAAATAAATAAAAAAAAATAAATAAATAAAATAAATTCACTAAGTTTGTTGGTACTTTAAAATAAATGACCACATTATGACATATATGACGTAAAATTACGTAATATTGACGTCATATATATGACTTCTCTAAGACGTCATATTTAGGTGATGTGACGTCTGGCACTAATTATTACTAAAAAACGACTTCTGGGGTGTTAATTACTGATGTTAAAGCCTTCACAATAATTACTATAAATCTTTTTCCGCATTTAAAACTCGAAACGTAATGTTATAAAGTTGTTTAAAAACAACGAGTGAAATGATATTTTCTTGAAAACGGGTATGAATTTAAAAATTATTGATGAAATTTATATTTATATCTAACAATTTATCAATTTCTTAAAAATAAAAATAGAAATTCCACACATTGGTTCATTGTTCACTACCAAGAATCGAACCAAAATGATAGTGCCAAAACTATAAAACTTTATATTTTATTAAAATACAATTGAAATAACATTATAGATAACTTATTTTGTCTTTTCACTACAATCTTCTTCACTTTCTGTTTCTTCACTGTCTGATCGTTCATCGTATAATTCTTGATTCGTTAAAGCTTTCCAAACCACTCTCAAAATTTGGTACGTCCAAAAGATGTTTAGTACTGCTATAGAACATAATAATATGTTCAATAAATATGTACTCGGTGTCATAAGAATTAGACTGGGAGCGTCAATTAAAGTGCTAAAAGAATATGGTTATTAATTTTATGGATACCATTTATTTATAGGAAATGAAATGTTAACAAGACTAGCAACAAAAAAAGATCCAATACCCACGAAGCAAGGTGTTGTCATTATAACGTGATTTTTTGGGTTTACTCGTCAGAAACGTCACTATCCCAATTATTGAAGTTACTTTGACGTCGTTTTTGCAATGTTAATTAGACGTCAATACAGACTCGTCATTATGACGTCATTTTTTAGTATTAATTAATCCGAAATACAATATCCTAATTAGTAACGTGTACTTGACGTCGTATTGATGACATAGAATAGACGTCACTTAGAATTCGTCATAATAACGTTATTTTTTCGTATATTTCTGGCAATGTCATATTGTCATTGTTGTTTCCTATTTTCTCCATCTTCATGATTCTCGTGAGTAACAGTCGTGACCTTGTGAACGTGGTGCATTTTTAAGTTGTACTTTATTTGATAAGATATTTTAGAAAAAGGTAAAAAATAGAATGTGAGAAAATAATAAAGTATATTAAACCGAATTTGGTATTTTACAGATGTATTGCATTGTTGAGTTTGAAAAACCGGATGATGACGGTTTGGTGGTTGTCAGGTGAGCAGAAAATGGTTAACGCTGCGTAAAAAACAAGTCTTTCGGCTACCTATATAAAGAAATATACTATAATATAAGACTGGTGAGTAATGTTATACTTTAATTTTTTGATTATGAGTTCTTTCGGTATTTTTTTAATAGTTTATTTAAAAATAAAAGATTTGTAGGGGGTCACTTGATTAAGGGCCGATTCCACCGTTGTATGAAACAGAGATTAAAATGACATTGTTAATGTAAAAATTTCGTTTTAAACTTTATTTAACACAACGGTTTAATCGATCCTTAGATACCTTTTATCATCTCACAGAATACAAGATCTTTTTTTATTAACTTTTATTATAAACTCAGACTATATTTATACCTTTGAGAAGGTAGTTTTTACAACTAGATACACAATTTACTTTCTATCTTTAAGACTTTTCATTGGATAAGTGATGTACCAAATTAAAAAAAGTTACCTCAGATCTACATTCCTGATAAAGTATCTACAAAAATAAAACAGGTGCCAACTAGAAAGTTGTCATTCGATGATACTGAAGATGATGAAATCGTAAAGCATGCTCGCCCACTCCCAATTAAAATCTACAATTTTAGGTATGTTGTGTCGGTTCCTCTAATATTATTTTGTCATTTTATTCCTTTTGGTTTCTTGCTTATGACTTTTTTATTAACTAGTGTAATTTATTTTTTATAATATATTTTTCATGTGTTTTTTGGATTAAATAAATAACTTTCATCTGCTTAGTATTTTTAATAATTCCATCCAAGGAGGAGGAGGAGGAGGAGGAGGAGGAGGAGGAGGAGGAGGAGGAGGAGGAGAAGGAGGAGGAGGAGGAGGAGGAGGAGGAGAAGGAGGAGGAGGAGGAGGAGGAGGAGGAGGAGGAGGAGGAGAAGGAGGAGGAGGAGGAGGAGGAGGAGGAGGAGGAGGAGGAGGAGGAGGAGGAGGAGGAGGAGGAGGAGGAGGAGGAGGAGGAGGAGGAGGAGGAGGAGGAGGAGGAGGAGGAGGAGGAGGAGGAGGAGGAGGAGGAGGAGGAGGAGGAGGAGGAGGAGGAGGAGGAGGAGGAGGAGGAGGAGGAGGAGGAGGAGGAGGAGGAGGAGGAGGAGGAGGAGGAGGAGGAGGAGGAGGAGGAGGAGGAGGAGGAGGAGGAGGAGGAGGAGGAGGAGGAGGAGGAGGAGGAGGAGGAGGAGGAGGAGGAGGAGGAGGAGGAGGAGGAGGAGGAGGAGGAGGAGGAGGAGGAGGAGGAGGAGGAGGAGGAGGAGGAGGAGGAGGAGGAGGAGGAGGAGGAGGAGGAGGAGGAGGAGGAGGAGGAGGAGGAGGAGGAGGAGGAGGAGGAGGAGGAGGAGGAGGAGGAGGAGGAGGAGGAGGAGGAGGAGGAGGAGGAGGAGGAGGAGGAGGAGGAGGAGGAGGAGGAGGAGGAGGAGGAGGAGGAGGAGGAGGAGGAGGAGGAGGAGGAGGAGGAGGAGGAGGAGGAGGAGGAGGAGGAGGAGGAGGAGGAGGAGGAGGAGGAGGAGGAGGAGGAGGAGGAGGAGGAGAACAAAATTTTAATTTGTCCTTAGATAAATTCATAAATATCATGTTTTGTGGAGTTGGGTCCAATTCACTGAGACAGGGCTCGTATATTTTTTATATATTCCTGTTATAAACTATAATAGTCTTTTGAGATGATAGTAATAGTAATAATATTTCAACATCTAATACATATTTGACTAATTTTTCTTCATGACACCGTGCTAAGTTTAGTAACTCGATTTTTAAAATTGGTTTGTTGAATTTAATATTTTTCTTAGTAAGCCATTCTGCAATCTGGGCTTTTCTCCATTTGGTGGTTGGTAACTGATCTACACGCAGTTAAGCAATGAACTCTCCGGTAACGTAGTGGATGGGTGACCTCTGGGAGGTTACACCATGGACCGTGTCACCATGGGATTCATTTGACTAGCGTTTAACCATCGACGACGTGGAATGAATGAGAAGGAATGAGGGTGTGAATGGGAAAGTAGTAGAACCTTCAAATGATGGTACAATAAGCCGCAGGCTGCAGTGCTGCCAGACTAAGGACGGACTAGGGTGTAGCACGGCAGGTCTATAGGGTGTAAAACTAAAAAAAAATAAAAGTTCTACAACCCGCGCCGGCTGTGGTATGGAGCGTTATCCATAACAATAACAGATCCTCGTTCGATTTTTAAAAGAATATCTGAAAACCATTTTTCATAATGTTCTCTGCATCCATTTCCACATGACAATCTCCAGTCTTTTTAGAAACAAATGCGTTTAAATCTTCTTTAACACATCCTGAGTCGCTACCAATATGGGTAATAATAAGGCGTTTTTCCTTTCCATATGGGGCTTTTAAATCTGTCGATAAACCATCTACAAAAGCTTTATGTTTGTTTTTTACATTTAAATCCTGCCAAATTTTTGTCCTTCATTTAACCAGATTTCATCTGTATAATATATTTTTCTGCCATCTCTTCGAAACGAATGACTTGTTTGGTTATATCTTCCAATTTTATTTTTTTCTTCCTCTAGTCTCAGCCTTCGAAGTAATAATATCGTTTGTTTCATCCCTTGTTTATAAACGTAAAATATCCTTCCACTAATATTAAAGAGATTATGTTATACTTTACCTCTCTATTATAAACAATTCTTGTCTCTGCTTTATGAAATACGCGCGACTATGACACTGCTTCGAAAATAACATTCAAGAAAATTTTAAAGGCGTTGTAGCCAATAACCACTGATCTGTATTATTTTACTGAATAGGATATAGCCACCTAAAAAAACGTTCCGAATAATTGGCCGATTTGAGCAAATAATATGGCGGACCGGATGCATATTCGTAAACTGCTGACACGTTAGGCCCTCGGAACAGTTCGATGCCGCGAATGACAAACTCGTAAAATCCCGACGTGTTAGAACTAATACGTCGGCGATTTACTGGACACTGGATGTCAATATTCACTCATTAAAGATAGAGACAATTTTAGTTTCCCTTTTCTATTGTCTATATATGCAAGTCTCTGCAAATTATTTTTAATTTATTATTCGTGACATAATAGGTGATTTTAAATAAATAAAGTTTGTACCTAATACATTCAAAATGAATTTAAAGATAATACCTAATACCCCCTATAAAGAGACATCAGAAAATACAATAAGGTTACAAATAAGCGATAAAAATGAATTTTAGGTAAGTTTCTTTAGGTTATAAATCATTAATAGTTTGGCGGCATTTTACAGAATTCTTATGATTCTGCATTGTCACTGTTAGTTAGAGTTTACAATTAACGTTTATAAATGTTTTGAAATTCTCGTCGAGAGTTTAATTTAATTTTTTTTTAAATTAGGAGAGTATGTTCTAAAAATAATAAAAATAACATAGACTCTTGTTGATAATGATAACAATTAATTAACCTATTTTTTTTTTTAAATAAAAGTACAAATAAAAAAAGCAGATATGGTAACAAAAAACACTATATTGCTTAACGAGCAAGGAATTGTACTCATTTTCTAGCAGCATAATATTGTGTTATCATATGAGGAAATGAAATTATACGTCACATTATGTAGATGTCACATTAATTCTTAGCCGAAAAGTGTGAAATTGTAGTTTTGTCGTACAGTCGTACAAAATAAAACATATATTGTTCAACGAGCAAAGAAATAAGTTTGCTATTAGACGTTTATCAAATTAAAATGAGAGCTATCTTTTATATAATTATTCAAATATATGACCTTGCAGAGCACATGATTTTATTAAAACAATTAAGGAATGACTACTTTGTGTTATTAGGAAAGGAAATTAAATTAGAAACCTAAATGTCACACAATGTACTTTATTTCGTAATAAAAAACATAGGAAACTTTGGTTTTTTTATTGTAGCCAAAGAAAAACATTATTAATTGTCATTTTAATAGAATCTACCGAAACGGAAAAGGGTAATTTTTTTATTTTTCCGATTTTGAACTTAAAATAAACTAGGAGGTCAGTTTGGGCGAGTTAAATTGGAAATTGGGAATAAAATGATTCTATCGTGTGGGGTTTCAAATTAAAGCTCGTTAAAATACAATTTAAAAATGTATAACAAGTTCTTGTTATTTAAAAAAAAATATAAATAAATAAATTGATGTCCTCTCAACTTATCTCCAAAAGTAACCACCATAAAAATCTGAAATAAATTAAGATAGCATTTCGTTAGATAGTTTTTTTTATGTAAATGATACTTCGCTCCTGTCATAAGGGTCGATCTTTCCACCTCCATTCGGTGGCAACGTGTGTCAAAAATAATGTGGGCTTAGGAGGAAGTAAATCAAACCTAAAGAAGCAATTAAAATTTTCTTTTTCTTAAAAAAGAGTTTTTAAATTTAAAAATATTTATGTTAAAATAATTTTGCTAAACATACAAGATATTTTTGAATTTAAATTAATTTACCTTATTTACCTAATTTACGTTATTACACCAATACCTATCCTAACAACAATATATCAATATAAATAAATGCATAGATAACTCGTAATCGTAAATCGCCGACGTATTAGTCTAACATGTCGGGATTTTAAGAGGCTGTTATTCTCGATACCGAACTGATCCGAGTTTCTATCGTGTCGGCAGTATACGAATATGCGGACCGGATGTTATTTACCATAACCTCTATTTTCATTTGTCATTTAATTGTATCAAGAAGTTACGATGACGTCGTGTTTTTATTGTGGAAACAAGGTAAAAAGAGTATCCGTACTCTTCATAGGTAAATAAAACTATTATATTTATAATAATTTGTTAAAAGACCTAACTGTTTTGTCGAAACAAACTGAAACAATTACTATTTTACACATTATGATACAAACATACGAGAATACAAATGTTTTTCGATTAAATGAGAAAATTGAAGTGAATTATAACGAATATTACCAAATTAAATAATGTTCTTGTTATTTTAGGTTTCGTACAGAATTGGAGCTTTTGGGGAAATGGGTGAAGAGTATGTATATGAATAATTTTAATGTTGTAAGTGCAGGAATGCGATTATGTTCAGACCATTTTGAGCTATCCTGCATTGATAAAACACAAACGAAGACTGTTGGTAATGCTTTTAAAATTATTACTTTATATCCTTTTAACATTAATAAATATATTACAAGAAATATAAATGTTTATTTTTTCACCTTTTCCCAAGACACAATATGCTTCACGTTTTCATGTTTATATTTTCTTTCATAAAAATCAAATTATGGGTGAATTGTCCCGAAAAATATTATCTACGAAATGAATAGAAGAACTAATCAAATTATAGGTTAGATATGTCAAATTATACCGCTACAATTTGCCCAAATCGGTCAGCAGTGTTACACTTCCGGTCTCCTTGTTGGAACGGATTTTTAGTATGTCTAATATAACCTACATCTTATCCTTTAAAATATTACAAATCAGTGGCGACGACAGTGTGGATCTCGAATATTATCTACTGTTAGATAAAGATGCAAACTACACGCTGGCAACGTTTTATTTTACCTCGAACTTTTAATCCCTTGGAAGACGTTTAAACAGTTTAAAAATAGACCAGTCAAATTATTAAAATTATTTCAACAAAATAATATCGTTCTGGAGGTAAATAATAAACAAATGAATTAGTCATTAAAAAAATTTATAAAAAAAAGCAATCTTCTTAATTTTTTTGAAACTATCTGAACGTATAGTCTTTAAAGAGTGAGTAAAAAAAGGTTTTAGTGTAATAAGAAGGTTTCTGTAAATTTGTAACAGATTAAAGACATTTTGCAATACCCCACTAATTTGTTTATTAATTAATACTGAATATTTCTCCTTTTGTCGGTATTCAAAAATCAACAACTATTAAAAATAACTTTTTTTTTGTACAGGGTAAACGTCTAGTTTGATTGGCCTATAAAATTTCTTTACAACATGAGTCATTATCTACAATTGTGGTAGTCTACTATAGAGGGATATTGATAGCCTGCAATGATTTCGCATAAAACGTTGTTTTGGCCAAAGTATATAAGATTTGTGTTGAAGGCTACTCTTCTGCGCTGTTGCTAAACCAAAATTATGTCCAGTTATATGGGAAATTCAGTAAAATAATAGGTTCTTTTAAACTTACTTTTGAAAATCGAGATTATTTCAGGGGTTTAGTGGACATAAATAGGTACCTATTAGTTTACTAATAATTATTTTAAATAATGTTAGGAAGGCTTAGCCTCCGTTGCCTCCTTCGATAAGCCTCCACTGGCGTAGATAAGCTAATATCCATGTGGGTGTAGAAAAAAATAATTTTAAGTAATCCATAAATTATTTTTTAGACTCGAGGGAACTTTTAAAAAATGTGTATTCTTTCGAAATTCGCTTCAACTACCATACCACTTTTTGGCTTAACAGAACAGTATATAAATTGTTGTGTTAAGAAAAACTGTCAAAGTAAATTAGTATAGATATGTTTGAGTATAAATAAATTAAGTTGTAAAATATATTAGTGTATTTAGTGAAAATAAATTAAACAATAAACTATTTAAAATAAAAAACGTTACAATAATTACAGAGTCACAAGTTTATTGTAGAGATAAGTACTGATGAAGGCTGAAAGCACTTTGCAAAATGCAGTTTCTCAATAAAATTTGGACGAAATACAAAATTTATCACCGCTATAATTTATTGGTTCTATTATATTTAATACTTACTCTTGAAGTATCCAAAATGGATATATTACCAGCCTACTTATTATCCAAATAATAGTAAAAAACGCAAAACAAGTAGTGGACTGGATCTCAAGATTTAGATATTTAAACAGTTTTGCTAACTGAAATAAAAAAGAATATTGTAGATAAAGAAATGGTTTTTCATAAAATTATATTGTGTATTTATACAGTGCTACTATTGTTAGAGCGAACAGAGAAAACTCATATCGACTTTGTTTAATATACCATCAATATAATACCTGACTTTGGTAGGGTTTTAATTTTTCGGTTCTACGGAGAATGGTTAATAATCGCTCTGTTCGCAATCGTCGTAGCAGGTATGTATAATACATATTTTAGACGGATTTGAAAATAATTTCTTATTTTTTACGTGCATCTAAAATTTAAAAATGGTGTAATGTAAAACATTTTTACAATGTTTTCAGAATTACACATACTTATACGTAGATTGCATGTTCAATATTTTGATTGACCGTTGGGTACACATATTTTCAATAAAAATATATCCAGTTAACATATAAGTAGGATATTTAAATTTCAATATCTACTAAATAAAATCATTTATCCCCAGCTATTAAATAATATGAGTAGAGGCATATTGTTAGTGTCAATACATCGCACGCCCAGAAGAACAGTGTCATATAGTAATTGCAATGAAATTTCCGTTACATGTTATCAATGAAAAAAATTGTATATCAAATTAAACAAATAAATCATTGCTGTTAACCATAAGGTGTGTTCTATTATTCAACAATTGTTCCATTAGTGATTGATGTCATGACGTCACTGATTAATTTCTGGTGGAAGGTATTTGCGTTGAATATAAGAACGAACGACATTTCTCAAATGAAAAGTTTGACGTTTGACATCGCTTTACAAATTAAACCAGTTTTAATTTAAATTAACAGTAATTTATCTCTTCTGTAGCCATTTTATATTTAAACTCTTATATTGTAGAGTACCTTTTATCTAAATAATCGTGTTCACATGTTTCGAACAAATTGATTAACTATGCCCTTCCTTCATCCATCGGCTTTTAAAGCCGATGGATGCGTTTGCTCATTGGTAAACTCACAGGTGAAAAAAAGAACGATTGACACATACAATCGTCTTTACATCGCTTAATTTAGGAACGGTTAGCTGCAAGCACTGGATACAGCGCTGAATAAAAGTTGCTTTGATTGAAGTGGCAAATGGTATACGTAACGGACAGTTGTCTAATCAATATTTATTTATGACATGTACTTAGTTAAAAGAGACCAGAGATGTAACACACACCGGTGTTTAACCTGCGCGAGTGTTTCCAATTTCTAAAGAAAGGTTAACAGAGTGGAGGAACTGGAAGTAGACCCGAACTCTGTGACAGGGACAGTATTTGTTTATTACCATTATAATGAACTATTAGATTTTCTAAAAAGGTGTTTAATGGAATGTTGTGTTATGAAATAAAATTAACGTGATTATCTAATATCAAACAGATGCAACGACATTTTATGTAAAGAGAAGACAATAGTTCTTTTATAGAATATTTAATTAGCTTTTATTTTGTATGGACTACAATAAAATGTTGAAATAAAATATTGTTAATCGAGCAAGAAATGGTACTCATTGTCTACAATAATTATAATAGCAGCATGTGCGCAGGCGAATACTGCAAATCAAACCTTGTGAGTTGAATATTATATTTTTTCTACGGCTATTACATAATATTAAAAATAAGTCAAAATGAAAAAATGCTGTTTTGTATAGTAACCTCAGAAAAAGGTATATTAAAGCTTCTTTCTTTGGGAATATTAATTAATATAGAGGATGTCACATAAATCTCTAGAAATGCATATTTCTGAAACCGGATATTTTAAAATATAAACCTAATAAAAGTAATTCGGTCACTAGGGGTAGGCGATTATCGAAATAAAAAATCAATCACTGAAAATAATCGAATATTTTTGATCAATTGATTATTTTCAAACCATTTACTTTTTTTTTATTTTCCTTTAAAATTGATTATTCGATTATATTAGAAAAATCGAAAATAATCGATTAATTAAAAACCGATAAACTTATAAATCGGTGTTTCCAAAAAATAATAAACGAATTATGGAATATTTTACATAATCTATTTTTGGTTCGCATTTTCTTTAAAATAGATTATTCGATAATCTTTGAAAACTCAAAAATAATCGATTAATAAAAAATATTCGATTAATAAAAAAATCATTTGTTCTTTAAGAAGCAGATTAACCTTTAAATCAATTTAAAAAAAATATATAATTTAATAAGTAATTGATTATTATACAGGTCTGTAAAAGGTCTTTACAAAAACATACCACATATTCCTTAGACCAAAATAAGTCGATTTAAGTAAAATTACTTTAGTACAAAATTGCTTTGTTTGGGCTCCAGAGGGCCTTGAAGTTACAATTTTTAAATCGTTTTTCCCATATAAATTTAAAACGGCATATGCAATTTTGCTGAAATTTGGTATATTGGTAGAGTTTTATGTGGCAAAAAAAATGGTATTAAAATTTTGTCCGATAATAATACATAGGCGTAGAACTTGATTTTTGAAATAATTGCACCTTTAAAAATTCTACGTCAATGGAAGAAAAGAAGTTTGAGTATGAAATTTAGATTGCGCAACTCATTTACTTTACTCTTGATAAGACTCGATTACTCTCATGGTTTTGACGAAATTTGCATTTTAGTAATTTTAGAACATAAACAATAATTATTAAAATACAAACTTTGTCAAAACCATGAGAGTAAACCGAATGTTATCAAGGGTACTTTTTTATAGTAAATGGGTACCTAATCCTAATTTCATACTCAAACCCCTCTTTTGCCATTGGCGTAGAATTTTTAAAGGTGCAATTATTTAAAAAATCAAGTTCTACGCCTATGTATTATTATCGGACAAAATTTTATACGATGAAAAACATAAAAATGTACTTTTTTCATATCTTCTTCAACACCTCTAATCAAGACTTTTAACAAAAATACTCGATTCTTGCCATGTACGATTTTTTGAGGAATATTAACTATTTGCCTGCAATACGTATACAAAAACATTTATTGTTGGTTTCCATAGTTTCATCTAAATAAAAATATTGTCAAGTTTTAACACCTAATCTCTTGTTAACGATTGAAAGTGTTCTATCTGACCCAATAATTAAAAAAACAAATGCGTGGTTTATTAATATGGCTGTACAATATACCAATGCAGAATATACCGATATGTTACTGACATTAGGATTTTGTGAATTAAATGCTCGAGAGAGTGTCAGAGTGTAGTATGAAAGGTTTCCAAATCGTCGTGTACCTAGCACCCAACTTTTGCTGCTGTTGAGAGACGTCTTCGGGAGACCGGTTCCTTTGTTCCCAACACTGTTGATAATGGAAGAGAACGTTTTGTAAGGATTTCTGAAGTTGAAGAAGACATTTTAGAACTTGTTGAAGAAGATCCAGAATTAAGCACCAGACGAATTGGAAGGGAACTAGGAGTAAGTAAAGATATTGTTCATAAAGTGCTTGGAGAACAATTGCTACATCCATACCATAAGAAGCCAGTACAAGAATTATTAGTCCATGATCCTCAAATTCGTTTAGGTTTTTGTCGATTTGTTAATATGCAAAGAGAAAGAGATCCAAACTTTGTCAAGAAGGTTCTCTTTACAGATGAAGCGGGTTTTACAAGAAGAGGTATAACTAATACCCATAATGAACATGTTTATGCCGTTGAAAATCCGCATGCAATAAAGGTAAACCATTTTCAGCTCGAATTCAAAATTAATGTGTCGGCTGGAATAATTGGTAATTTTATTGTTGGTCCTGTCATACTTCCACGAAGATTAACTGGAGAAAATTATTTGGATTTTCTACAAAATACGTTGCCTGAATTGTTAGAAGATTTACCTCTCTAACTTCGGAGAGATATGTGGTTTCTGCAAGATGGAGGTCCACCACATTTTCCTTTAAACGTTAGAAACCACTTGAATGAACAATATCCACACAAATGGATAGGCAGAGGTAATGACGCACCTGTAAACTGGCCACCACGTTCCCCAGACCTAACACCGATGGATTACTTTTTATGGGGACATCTAAAATCCACAGTTTACAGGGAACCTGTAGAAAATGAGGAACAACTCTGGCAACGTATTCAAGATGCAATAAACAATCTTAGGGATGATGAAGAAGTTATGGAAAGGATACATTTTAATTTTCTTCGACGTATAAATCTTTGTATGCGTGAAAATGGTGAACATTTTAAACAATTTTTGTAAAATCTCTATTTTGATTATGTTGTAAATAAATATTTTTGTGAAACCTATACACTCTAAATTATTAAAACAGAAATTTAGCGAAAACCATGAGAGTAATTGAGTCTTATCACGAGTACCTTTTTTAAAGTAAATGAGTTGTGCAATCTAAATTTCATACTCAAACTCCTTTTCTTCCATTGGCGTAGAGTTTTTAAAGGTGCAATTATTTAAAAATCAAGTTCTACGCCTATGTATTATTATCGGACAAAACTATAATACCATTTTTTTGCCACATAAAACTCTACCACTATACCAAATTTCAGCAAAATAGCATATACCGTTTAAAATTTATATGGGAAAAACGATTTAAAAATTGTAACTTCAAGGCCCTCTGGAGCCCAAACGAAGTAACTTTTGTACTAAGGTAATTTTACTTAAATCGACTTATTTTGGTTTGAGGAATATGTGGTATGTTTTTGTAGACCTTCTATTTAATTTCCTTTAAAATCGATTATTAGATTATCTTTGAATTTTAAAAATATTCGGTTATTCGAAAATAATCGGTAATTCGAAAATAAACGTTTAATCAAAAATAATAGATTAATTGCGAAGCCGATTCTACGATGAACCCATTTTACAAAAAAAAAATAACCAAATTAACGATTATTTTCAAATAATCAATTATGTTTTTGGTATTTCCTTTAAAATTGATTATATCTTTGACAAATAGAAAATAATCGATTAATTAAAAAATGCGATTAAACAATAAATATATTTTCTTTTGGAATTTTATTTAAAATCTATTGTTCCATTATTTTTGAAAAATCGAAAATAATCGATTAATTAAAAACCGACTGGCTTATAAATCGGTGTTTCGAAAAAATAATAAACAAATTATTGAATATTTTAATTAATCTGTTTTGTTCGTATTTCCTTTGAAAAAATTAATAAAAAAAAAATCGAAAAAAATCGAAAAAATCGAAAAAAATCGAAAAAAATCGAAAAAAATCGATTATTTAAAAATAATCGATTAAACAAAAATAATTTATTTTTAAAAATCCGACTAATCTTTAAACCGATTTAAAAAAAAAACAAACGAATTATCGAATTATCAAATTATCGATTATTATCAAATAATCTATTTTTTCTTTCGTATTTTCTTTAAAATCGATTATTTAATCGAAAATAATCGATTATTCAAAAATAAACGAATAATTAAAAAAAATCGATCAATTTAAAAAAATAACCGAATTTTCGATTATTTTCAAATAATCTGTATTTCCTTTAAAATTGATTATTCGATTATCTTCCAAAAATCGAAAAATGGAAATTAATCGATTAATTAAAAAGCCGATTAACCGATAAATTAATCATTCTAAAAAATAACCGAAATATCGATTATATAAAATAACCGATTATATTTGATCAACCGATTATTTTTAAATCTATTTATTTCGTATTTCCTTTAAAATAATTTATTCAAATACCTTTGAAAATCGAAAATAATCGCCCAATTAAAAAAGGCGATTAAACCATAAATCGATTTCTCCATAAGTCTATTTCTTTTTGTATTTCCTTTAAAATCTATTATTCCATTACCTTTGAAAAAACGAATATAATTTATTGAAAATATTCGATTAATCGAAAATAATCGATTAATTATAACGCATAATCGATTTCCATAAAAAAATAACAAAATAGTCGATTAATCGATTATTTTTGTAACCCCTATCGGTCGCGTGCTTTTATGAGAGCCAATTTGGAGATTGGCATTTTTTGATCCCGTTTACTTTAAAACTTCATTCGTTTGTATAATAAATATTGCAAGAATTTAGATTTTTTAGTTAACAAATTTTAAACTTTGAAATTTTAAGTAGGTCTTCCTGTATTTTATCTAATATTCTTATATTATATATTATATTCTATGTTTTTTTACTGCTTATTTATCTACCAAAAAAGGCTAAAAACCACCTTTAGTAAATATTCTGTTAAAACTACTTTTTAAAAACAAAATTTCGTTAGCAACAATACCTATTTTCTTCTTATTTACATTAAATGTTAAAAATTTTGCCTTTTAGTAAATTTATGTAAGTACTATAAAATCTGTTTTCTGAAAAATATTATTGATCCCCTTAGTGCGGATCTGAAGTATTCAGCTCAAAGCGGCTTAATGTCAGAACGTTAATAAATTTTTATTGCTGAAAACGAATATATTTCTTATTTTTCATAACATTAACACTCATATTATTTGTATATAAAATTTTTCACGATACATCGTGGCATTTTCAACTTGAAATTGAATAACTTAAACACTTTAATTTACTAATAACACCAACAAATAATTCAAATAAACGGTGGTCTATGATAATTCACTCAAACGGAGATGAGCGTAGAATCAAAGTATATTAACCGTTGAGTAGCGACATAAAGCGTCGGTACCTTTGATCTTGGGTGGTGCAAATTTTCTTTCTCTCTCTTTTTACGTTATTGACGGAACGACACACTAAAACACTGATCGAATTATGAACTGGTCTTAAATGTGATGTTTACACTGCTCGACGTAATTTGAAGTAAACTCTTTTGTAGTTTACATTTATAAGAAAGGTTTGGTCATTAGGCAGTTTTACATTTATGAGTATTTAATTTATGTAATAAATATAAAAATATATATCACTATTGATAAATTTCAATTTTTTTACCTATAGTATGAGAGCCCACTGCAAATTTTGACCGTCATCTGATAACAAAATGAAATATGCTCCAAAGGCATGTAACAACATTGTAGTTTACCAAATTGCACCTGTGCCAATCCCTATCCTGAGCAAAGTGGTTAAAAAAAAATTATTTTATATTCAAAATATCACATAAAACATGACAGCGACAATTATATTTTCCCTGAAAATAACAATCCTAATTCATTATGAACCTAGCTTTTAAACCTGATTTATTAATATTTTTACCTACCTTTTAAACCATGTTTATGTATGAAACGAAGAAGGATGACATTGTATAAACCATTTGCAGAGATAGTCAATAATAATTATAAACTCTTGTTGACAATTATTTTAAACCATAATCATAGTAGTTTTTTTGTCGTTTCTATGGCAACCTGTAAAAATGAATCACAACAATAGGCATACAAATAAATTTTTAAATCAGCAAACATTGAATAATATTTTTAATGATATTTACCTACTAATCGTGGATAGATGTTTTTGTGCAATGTTAAGAGGAAGAAAATGTTTCCCTTTAACGATATATATCAAGATATATTTGAATGTTATTTTCTGGAAAACTTTAAGGGCAAACAAAATTAGCGCTGTCATGCCTTATGTGATTTTTTAAAATAAAATAATTTGTTTAAGCCACTTTGCTCAAAATTGGGATTGGCACAGGTACCATTTGGTAAAATACAATGTTTTTTCATGCTTTTGGGGTATATTTCATTTCGTTATCAGATGACGGTAAATATTTGCAGTGGGCTCTTGGGCTACTACGTCTGGATGAGCTAGAGACTTGAAAGTTGGTAGGTGCACAGTGTTTTGATTTTTGATAACAATAGAAATTATTACTTATGGACCTTCTTATTTATTAATCGAGTTGTCTCAAACTTTAAATTTCGCGTTGTTTAAATATGTCGCGAAATACAATTTTTGACTAATAAATCCACAACAACGAATTTCTATATCAGCTGCCGGACTAAAGTGAAAGGGGTTGTTTACATCTTTAGAAGACGTCTCGCCTCTCTATTTGGCGTCGGCGCACTAGAATTCGGTTCCCCAGCTGTCGCTACTCAACGGTTAATATGCTTTGGTAGAATAGAAATGTTGCAACAATTATTAGGGTAGCGGTTGAAATAGACAACATGCGCTGTGTACAATGTTACATCTCCGGACTCTTTAATCTAAGGACATGTATTATTGAATTGTCAACCTTACAAATTTTCAACATTAATATTTTTGTAATTAAAAAACACATTTATTTTTTGATTTTCAACCGACTTTAAAAAAGGAGGAGGTTCTCAATTCGTCGGTATATTTTCTATTTTTATGTATGTTCTTTATCACGGTGTCCGATTTCAATTATTCTTTTTTTATATAGAAAGGTGGTACTTCAGGGATGGTCCCATATAAATTTTGTCAAAATCTAATAATTGGATCCATCAGAAAATCCTCAAACTCTTAATTTTTTATGTATGTTTAGCGATAATTCTTTACCACCTTTTCCGATTTCTATCATTCTTTTTTTATTAGTAAGGGGGTACTTCAGGGGTGGTTTCACATTAGTTTGGTCAAAATCTAATAATTGGGTCCATTAGAAAATCCTCAAACTCTTAATTTTTAATGTATGTTTAGCGGTTTTTCTTTATCACCTTGTCCAATTTCTATGATCCTTTTTTATTTGTAGGGGGTACCTTAGGGGTGGTCCCATATAAATTTGGTCAAAATCTTATAATTGGGTCCATGAAAAAAATCCTCAAATTCGTCATTTTTTATGTATGTTTAGCGATAATTCTTTACCCATGTCCGAATTCTACGATTCGTTTTTGTTAGTAAGGGGGTTCCACAAAAATTTGGTTAAGATGTGGTGACGGCATCTGCACGGTTTTTTAAAATTACTTTTATTACTTGTTAAAATGTCTAAGCATTTCAATAGCCATGCGAAAGAATTGGTGGGGCCTCTAATAAGATATTTTATAGAAGAACGAGATAGTTGTTGCCCTTAATTACCAATACATGCAGTCAGAGAATATGTAGCAACGGCATTGAATTTAATTATTTCGACGGTAAGCACAATTTCCCAGGCATTAAAGCGTAACCTTATTTTGAATTTTTCTCCAAAAACGCGACCACGCCCCAAACCTGTATCCAAAATTTTCAATTCTGACTACATTTTTGATGTCATTTACGATATGTATAAGAAGAAACAACAAGAAACTCTTGCGAAATTACATGAAGTTTTAACGCAAAAGAAATGTTGCTGCAGAAGATCATTATAGTGTTAACCAATATAGGATTTAAATAAAAGAAAGATGATCCCCGGCGTGGTCTTATGGAAATTCCTCATGTTAGTAAAAGATTGGTTTTTTAAAGTAGGTACAAAAAAAATCTGTCTTTATAGAAATCTGTTTATATGGTTGAAACATGCATTTTTCAAAATGGCACAGTAAACCGTTCTGGGCAAAATAACGATAAAACGGTTGTAAAAACTACAAGAGTTAATGGAGAAAAATTCATTTCTCTTTATGCTGGTAACGAAAATGGTTTTATTGATGAAGCAGAACCGGTGATTTCATCAAATAATAACAGCCCCATCTATTATGGCGTAATGTATGGAGCAAATTTTTTAAAATGGTTCGAGAATCAACTACTTATGAATTTAACTGTACCCAACCCAATAACTTGAAAATATTGATGAAATATTGGTCAGTTTCCAATATTTTCGTATTGAATACCAGACATGCGTTGGATATAGGAATAATCAAAATTCCCATACGAATTTAATTCCTAACCTAGTGGAGAATACCGTTTTATAATACCACTGGAAATAAGTAGTGGAATTATTACCCATGGGAAAATTTTTCCGTGAAGTCGAGAATCAAAGCCCTCGTGTTTTCATTAAATAGTAACAATCCTGACTATCATGGGGAAATGAATAAAGCTAATTTTTTAAATTGTTCGAGAATTAATTACTTATGAATTTAACTGAGCCTTCAACGATTCTGGTCTAATTCTATCAGTTATATTGAAACAACTATTCAGAAATGTTGGGATCTTTAAGTTGTATTTGGACGGGAGGATATTTTACCTGTAATTATTGATTTTAATAGTGATTCTTATTCTGAATAAAGCTTTACTTGTTGTTTATTTTTATCCTACATATTTCTTAATATTAGAAGAACTACTTTCAAAAGCTTCTAAAAATGTTTATATAGGTTTAATGAATTAATTATTTAAAGTGTTAAAAGATGGAGTTCAAATTAAACATTAGTTTTCTATAAAATGTTTTTTAGGATCCTCAAATTTTGTAGCAACCTGGCAACGTCTACTTTAATGAGTTTATGACGTGCATCGAAAATTTTATTGCAATAACTATATCTCAAAATCTATTATTTTCAATTTAAATTTATAAAATATCAAAACATGGGAAATTTCATTGCAATAACTATATCTCAAAATCTATTATTTTCAATTTAAATACATAAATTATAAAAACAATAAAATTTGTCCATAAACAAAGACAACTTGTAGTTCTAATATTTGCTCAGAGATAGTATCATTTTTTAGTTCGTCTCAAGCTCGAGGAATAGTGTCACAAATCAATTATTATCGTTTTAATTAAACTGTTACCAAGAAGAATAGTGTCCTAATTATATATAAAAAAATACTGTCTTATTTTAAAATGTGACGTTATTCAACTTGTTTTTTATCTTTGTTAATACTAGTACGTTGCTATTTGAAAAAATTAGATTTTGAAATGTGTCGCTAGTCTTTGATTATTTTCTTTTATTTATTTTTAATCCATTTCTCTTTCGAAAACAGTAAAAAGTGTTTTTGACTAAATTTAATTTTTTTGGTAGTTATTTTTAGCAATGGCTTCAAGAGCTAACTGGCTAGTGGAACAAAAAAAATATAGAAGAGAACAACATAAATACACTAATTAAAAAAAATTGAATCAACATCAAGTGAGTTATGATGATACTTTTAAATTAGCTTAAGTACATTTTGTACAGTTCTATGTTGGCTCTGAGGTATAACTCCTAAAAAGTGGAGAAATGTAAGAGTTGTCTTCATATCCAAACCTGGAAGGATGAATTACACTGTCCCAAAATCATACCGGCCAATTTGCCCAACATCGTTTTCCATGAAGATATTGGAAAGGCTGTTCGGAAGGTAAATAAGGGATATAATGATTACAACAACACCACTTCAACCAAATCAACATATATATGCACCTCAGGCAGATCTACTGTTTCAGCCCTCCACCAAGTTGCTGACCGGATATAAAGATCCCTGAAAATAAAGACTGCTCCTTGGGTGTTTTCACAGACATAGAAGGTGCTTTTGACAAGACCATCTTTTCCAAAATAATACACTCACTAACCAACAGGAATGTTCCACAGTTAGTTAGTGGATAAATATAGAACATGATCTCCAAGTGAGCAGTAAACCTAAATGTAGGATGTAAATATAAAATATTTGATTGAGATGGGATGTACTATGACCTCTACTGTAGAACATGGTCTTCGGCACCTTATCTGTCGCCTCAATAACGAGTCACTACACAATAGCGTATACTATGACCTAGTCAATCTGAAAGCAGAAAATATTGAAAATATACTCTGCGAACGAATGCAAATAGGTCTCAAAATTATACAACAGAGGTGCCAGGAACATTTACAGATTATCAATCTCAAGAAGACAGAAATGGTCCTTTTTACGAGGTAAAGGTTGATAAATGAACTAAAACCTTTAGAGCTCCTGAACAAAAAACTAAACTGGTACAATGTCATAAGTGTTTAAAATTAATAAAACAATATTTTTAAATAGCGACACAATCCAAATTGTAATTCCTTATATGAGACTGTTCTTAATTATTAAAGGCAAACAATGTTAAAAGAAAACTATACGTGCATATTTTTTGAAATATTAGATTGTTCATAATATACTTTAAAATTTTAAAACCGCTTTTTCTCAAAACTAACTTTTTGAAATATGTCACTGTTCTTCTAACGGTACGCTTAAATATTTAACACCATTTTGCCAAATAAATCGTTAAATTTTGTTATGTTTTTATAATGTATTTTTGCACTCCTTTTTGTTTAAAATTAGGTGAATAGTGTTGCAGATAAACCACGTTTTCACATGAGCAAAATATCTGAATACTTGTTGGTATTTTGGATATTATTTAATTTTTTGTTTATTTTTTTTTTAAGTTTAAGATCATGGGTAAAATAATTAAATTAATTGACTTACTTCTAAAAATATGTCACTAACAAACAAAACGATAATGACTAGCGTTCCGATACGGAACAAATTCATAACGAACGATATATAAATCAAAAATATCGCTACAACATGATGAACGACCGTTTCTGTAAAATCTTTTCTTCTTTTGTGCAAAAATACTTCAATGATCAACGACCAGTAATACGCCAAATTTATAACGTAGTAAAACCAAATGTCACTGCTCATTTTCTGATATGGGTAGCCTGTCCTAAAACAAAAACATTATGTATAATTGTTGCCACAAAAGTAGGTTACGGGAGCGTTTGGAACACTTTTCAAACTTTGCTTGTTGCATGGCTCTGAAGTTGGCTAACCTAACATATGTCAACTGTCAAAAATAGAGCTAACTGTCAAAATTCTAACATATGTAGTAAATATCTATCCTAACTTGACAACCAGTCGGTAATACCACACCGTGGAGTTAAAGGAATGGCTAATAGTCAGCTGGTAAAGCGTAGATAAGGGTGTCAGCTTTCTTGAAATAGGAAGCCAAAGAAGAAGAGGATACCTAAGCCTCTGGAGAATCTAAAGAAGTGACATTGTGGGACACAACGACAAAGCCAAAAATGCATTAGGTTCGCTATTATTGCAACGATTCAAATGGGATAAATTGCATGGTAGCTATCATTGACAATACATCTATGCTGTAGTATTTCCAAAAGGACCTTAGGCAGACAGACGGATAGACAGATAGAAAACAGACAGCCAGAAAAACAGACTGACAGAGAAGATAAACGAGGAAGACAGACGATCAAGATAGACGAGGCAGACAGACGAGGCAGACAGACGAGGCAGACAGACAGAAGGACAGCAGGACAAACGAACAGATAGAAAAATTAATAGAAATTTTTAGTCATATAAATTTATAGAAGTTCTTAGAAATTTATAGACATACACACGGTCAAAAAGGCAGACAGAAGGTCGGATAGAGCAATATGAATTTCTAGGAGACCTTCTAAGAATTTTAATGAATTTCATTATCCGTCCGTCTGTTCAACCGCCCGTCTGCCTGTCCGTCTGTTTACCTCATCTATCCGTCCTTCCGTCTGTCAATCCGTCTGTCTCTCAAGCTCGTTTTTTCGTTTTTTCGTCCTTCCGTCTGTCTATCCATCTGTCTCTCCTTCCGCTTGTCTGCCTCATCTGTCTCATCTGTCCGTCGGAATAATATAATATTGATAGTTACCGCCCCATTTCATTACTAAACACACTTGCCAAAATAATAGACACAATTTTACTTCGCAGACTTAAGACAATCGAACAACGAATACAAATTATCCTGAGGGAACAGTACGGTTTCAGAGAGGGGCACAGCACTGTGGCCCAAGTCCTGAGAATTGTCCATCATGCCAAACAGGCATACAATCAGGACTTGCAAACAGTGCTGGTGGCGCTTGATTCGGAAAAAGCCGTTGACACCGTCTGGACCCGAGGGTTAATCTACAAAATGCTTATGAATTACTTTCCTGGGCACATTGTTAAAACAATTTTGTCATATCTTACGGACAGAAAATTCAACATAAAAGTAAATTCAACAATAACAGGACCTTTCCTAGCAATGGCGGGAGTACCTCAGGGCTCAGTACTATCGCCGCATTTGTACACTATCATGACCCATGATTTACCAATGGGTCGTAATGGGGTACAAACGGCGCAGTACGCCGACGACATCTGTATTTTTACCAGCGACAGATCTGCACAAACAGCGAGCAGCAGGCTGGACGATCATATTAATGGGACATTAATGAATTATCTAGCAGAGAACAAAATGAAAATAAACTCAAGTAAAACGGAATCTATAGTACTAACAAAAAGGCGTATCCAGGGCATAGACACGCCCCTTCAAATACAGAATCAAACAATTGAGACTAAAACTCCACTAAAATATCTCGGTTTTCTGCTAGACAAAACATTATTGTTCAGGGCCCACATAAAAGACAGGGTAGCGAAAAATTCCGGTATTCTGAGGTCTCTGTACCCCTTAATGAATAGACGGAGCAAGCTAACCCTGCCGAACAAAATTCTACTCTTTAAAACTATATTTAGGCCTATACTGACATATGGTTGTCCAGTATACTGTTCAATGCCAAATTCATATTTTCTCCCACTACAAAGGGCACAAAACAGATGTCTCAGGCTAGCACTGGGTTACGACCGCTATGCTAGAATACGAGACATACACGAGACGACAAATATGCCTATGATTAAAGATTTCATTATACAAACTGCTGAAAACTTCTACGCGCGATGCCTCCCTGAGGAACTGAGGGAGAGTATCACTCAAATTCACCAGGGAGACGGCGTGCGTAGAAAACACGGCTGTGTTCACAAAAATCTAAGCATATATAGACGACAATAACAGGACCCACGACAATCTCTACAATACTAAACAATAATTCACACGGACTGGATATTTACGAAATATAGTCCGACGGAGAACTGAGCGATAAATCGACTGGTAGAATCTCGGCCGAGTGCGAATTTTCGCAATCGACCGAGGCACTCCCGGGCAGTTTATAGCCCACCCTCCCAGTGAATTATGACAACAAGACACAGACTAATACAGGACCACTTACCACAAACGACAACCCTGTTTTTTCTAGCTTTTTCAGGGGACAATACGAAAATAAAAACACGACACACTTACAAACTACCTACAATTCCCGATCACAATCCCACATAATCCCTTAATAATACCCCAAGGGTAAGGAGTAAGGGCGGCTATATTTAGCATAATCATAATACATAAAGTATACGGCATGTAACAGGCGGAGGGATCGCCTTAGACCTTAAGGGTTTACTTTTAGGGTCGCACATCTGTACTGCGTACAGTGTGTTTTTATTTATATGTTGATTTATTGTGTTGTAAAAATTTTTAAACATTGAATAAAGAATTTAAAAGTAAAAGTCTGTCCGTCCTTCTGTCTAGCTATCCATATGTCTACCTATTCGATCCATCTCCTAGTACGCATGTCTGCCTAAGGTCCTTTTGGCTATGCTATAGCATATATTTATTGCCAAAGACAGTTACCATGCAATCTATCTTGTTTAATCAGACAAATAACAATAAAGATACAAACTTAAGTCCTTCTGGCATTCTCACTGTGCGTGATTTTTCTATTCAAAGTTAATCTACATGTAATTTATCCGACTGGAAACCGTGGATGTTTTCTCCAGTCGAATAGGCCCAATAACAATGAAGATATACACCTAGGTCCTTTTTGCATTGCCTGTGTGCGTAATTTTTCTCTTCAACATTATTCTACATCTAATTTTCTCCACTCCCTCATGTTTCCCGTTTGAATCGAAACAATAGCAACTGAGATATATTAGTATTGCTACTGCGCGTAATTTGTATCTTCAAAGTTGTTCTAAATATAAATTCTTCCCCATTCCCGTTTTTTTCTATTTGAATCGGACCAATAGCAACGTAGATATACGTTAATACTCTTCTGACATTGTCAATGCAAATGAATTTTTTATTAAATAGTTAAAAACGTCACGTCTCCTTCATAGTGTCGTTTTTCCCGTTTAAATCGGACCAATATCACCAAAGATATAGACTTAGAATCTTTTGGAAATGCTACTACGCGTTAATTTTTTTACTTTAACGATAATCTACACGTAACTTCCTCCACTCATCTGTTTGTCCCAATTAAAATGAACCAATAGCAAGGGAGATATGAACTTGAGTCTTTTTGGAATTGCCACTGGATATGATTTTTCTTTTCAACATTTACCTTTACTCACATACTTTGATTTTCTTTTACTATACGGAGAATGGTCGCACTGCGCAGCTTTCTGAGTGCCTTTTAAAAGGAAATAGAAAACTCCGCCATTTTGAACCCTTATTACGTGTTGCCTACATCTTGGCGCAATATTTTTAATAGGTGCGTTTTAATCATCCGCTTCTGCTTGAGAATTGTCAGTTTTCTTGTTTTAATCTGACAGGTTAAAACGACTAAACCGACAATTCCGGAAGCAGAAGCGGATGATTATAACGCACCTGATATTTTGCTTGCTGCTGTCAGTGTCAGTGAATATTGGCCGCATTCAGCAGAAGCAATCGATTTATGATTTTCTGCTGAATGATATATGAAAGAGCGATTAGTAATCAAATGATGAGTTATCGGCCGCCATTTAAAACATCGAATTTAAAATACGATTAGTTATCACATCGTGATTAGATTTAGAACTCATACAAACTGAAGTGAATGTTTTGTGGTGGTGCTCATAACGTATAACCTTATTTTATGTTTATTTTGAATTCATTTTTACACTGGATGTGTCATTTTTCACTGAAATGGAGGACTTTGAAGTGATATATGTTTATAACAATATGAAATATATTGTACTTGTTAACGAAGTGTTGCACAATGCATTAAGATCAGGCAAATACAGTAATTTATAATTATGTAGTTGAGTAATTTATTTGTGTTTTATTATAAATTTTGTACCTATGTTTCAGATGATGATTTTTTTCTGAAGTACATGTCACTTTTATGTCGCCTGTCGAAGTGCCTAAAAAGTTCATTCAGGAGATTCACTAATCGATAAGTCATCGCTAAGTTATCGTTTGATAATCGGTTGCTTCTGCTGAATGCGGCCATTATTTTTGAAGTTACAGTTTATTGCTAAAGAATCAGTTAGCTCACTCGGACCAGTTGAAAGTTCCAAAATAACATCCACTCCAGGGATACAAATTCAGGATACGCAGAAGACTGCTGTTTTATTATAGGCGGTTGTCAGTGTACAGTTGAACAGTGTATAAACTGAAATATTGAGATCCAAAGTGCCGACGCAGAGTGAGCGATCTGATTCTTTAGCTGTAAACTGTGTCACAGGCTTCAAAATGGCCGCGCCCTATGTTGGGCATGTCGGACCTCTCTCTTGCCTCGTATAGTAATCAAATCAAAGTATGTGCCTTTACTCGATTGCCGCCATCTTTTATCTCCGTTAGGTTAGATGACAGGATTCACAGTTAACATATATGTTAGACAGGTTAGCCAATTCTCTATCGCTGGCAGCTGACACGTGGTTGGCTCGAATAGGCCTTGTCATATTTTTTTTATGCGCATGCGACAGTATTAACCTTTTTTTCGTACTGTTTTTTGTAAATAAGCATGTTAAAATGCCCATGTGAATAAAATTATTATCGATAAATACTAATTTAAGTATATTCATTCAAAAAAAGGGAGAAAATATAAAGTAATAATAAGTGTCTTAATTGAAAAATAATTTTTTCTGTTAATTATAATTATGTTATCTGTACGGAAACGAAAACGAAACGGTGTTGTTATGAAGTATCTAAAGGTGACACACGGTATAATTCATTCAAAGGTAATAAATATTATTTTATACATTTTCCAAAGCTTTGGCTAAAAATATCGGAAAAATTATCAAATTATCAGGAAAAATATATATTAAAACATGTTTATAATTGGCAAAAGGTTTTCGATCGATTGATGATGTTACTAAAGACACTTATATTTGTTCACTACATTTTCATGGAGAAAGTGTTTCAACAGGAGAAAATCGTTATCTGGTATTACACAATAGTTTTTTATTAAAACAACCTCGGTATACACAGTAATATGATTAAAAATGTCATGTTGATCCTCAAACTAATAAATAATTTATTTTATTATTATACTCATGAAAAACTTTCAAGTTGATTAAAGTGTTTTTTCAAGTACTAATATTGGTTGGCATAATTAATTAGAATAGAATTATGATTATTATTTGTTTTCATTATTTTTTTACACAGTAAATAAGTATTAATACACCTAACTTCTCAATCAGAACACTTTTTTGCCTTGTTTCAAACGTCTAAGGCACTTTAACCACCTCTTTAATTGCTCACAACTATGATTGATTTGCGTGTAGAGATAATATTGCTTTCTCAGCAATTGTCGATCAAAACAGTACGAAACTATTGAATTGCCGCTATTTCAACATGAGTTCTAGTTCTTTAGATTGTAGAAATCAAGTTGACGTCGCATACACAGATTTTAGTAAAGCGTTTGATAAGGCATCTCACAAACAATTACTTCTGAAACTGAGACAATTTGGTGTTTGAAAGAGTATGCAATCACTGTTAAATGAGTTTTTAACTGATCGACAGTTATATGTTGAATACGAGAGTGCCAAATTTTTTAATTTCGTGTCAACGTCAGGGGTTCCTCAGGGCTTAAATTTGGGCCCATTATTATTTGTTATTAATGACATCTGTCATTGTATCAACTCTAAAAAAGTTTTGTTTGCAGACGATATGAAAATTTATAGGGAAATAAAGGATACCTCAGATTGCATTGCTCTTCAAAACGACCTTGTCAACTTACATAACTGGTGTATCGTAAATAAACTATCTTTGTCTTA
Organism: Psylliodes chrysocephalus; assembly: GCA_927349885.1. Lineage (NCBI taxonomy): Eukaryota > Metazoa > Arthropoda > Insecta > Coleoptera > Chrysomelidae > Psylliodes > Psylliodes chrysocephalus. The sequence goes on from OV651821.1 coordinate 40,735,732, forward strand.
TATGATTATCAATTAAATAATCTTGTTATTCCCAGGATATATAATTACAGAGATTTAGGTATCTTATTTGACAGCAAACTGACTTTTTTGGAACACATTGAAAACACTGTACAAAGTGCAACAAAAATCTTGGGATTTATTAGAAACTGTAAAAAGTTTAAATCTTAAAAGCCATCTTATCTGTTTATTTTACACTAGTTCCTAGCAAACTGGAGTATTGCAGTTGTGTTTGGAATACTAATCATTTAAAGTACATAAGTGCATTTGAATCTGTCCAAAGAAAATTTTTAAAATTTATTTACTTTAAAAAACATTGTTGTTATCCTATTCGTCACTATGACTATAATTTATTGTTAGAATAATTCGGTTTTGTGAGAAAAAGAAGAGAAATAGCAGATTTGATATTCATCTGTAAATTAATTAATAATTCTATAGAGTCACCTTCTCTGCTGTCTCAATTTAATTTTCATATCCCACGTATTACATCAAGGTCAAATATAACATTTCATATTCAACTGATAAATTCAGAACAATACTTTTTTTTAAATTTTACTAATTTAGAGAGCAATGTTACAGATTGGTATTAAATTGGGCAATTGAATGTAATTTAGTTAAGTATTCTCAAACTTTGTATTTCAAAATATATTAAATACTCCTGTAATTGGGCTGATAAAGCCTGTTGGATGTCTTAATAAATAAATAAATATATAAATTACATCATGAAAAGGCCTATAGATTTCCCATTAGCTAGAAGAGATACGTTTTATGTTAGAGCGCCATCTATTAAAAGGTTAGCCAACTGTCGCTGAAAGTTAAAAAATATTAGGTTAGATCCACATACTTTGATTACTATACGACACATACTTTGATTACTATACGAGGCAAGAGAGAGGTCCGACACGCCCAACATAGGGCGCGGCCATTTTGAACCCTGTGACACAGTTTACAGCTAAAGAATCAGATCGCTCACTCTGCGTCGGCACTTTGGATCTCAATGTTTCAGTTTATACACTGTGCAACTCGGATAATACAATATATGACAACCGCCTATAATAAAACAGCAGTCTTCTGCGTATCTTGAATTTGTATCCCTGGAGTGGATGTTATTTTGGAACTCTTAACTGATCCGAGTGAGCTGATTCTTTAGCAATAAACTGTGACTTCAAAAATAATATTCACTGACACTGACAGCAGCAAGCAAAATATCAGGTGTGTTTTAATCATCCGCTTCTGCTTCCGGAATTGTCGGTTTAGTCGTTTTAACCTGTCAGATTAAAACAAGAAAGCCGACAATTCCAAAGCAGAAGCGGATGATTAAAACGCACCTATTAAAAATATTGCGCCAAGATGTAGGCAACACGTAATAAGGGTTCAAATGGCGGAGTTTTCTATCTCCTTTTAAAAGGCACTCAGAAAGCTGCGCAGTGCGACCATTCTCCGTATAGTAAAAGAAAATCAAAGTATGTGGTTTAAAATGGCAGAGTTTTCTATCTCCTTTTAAAAGGCACTCAGAAAGCCGCGTAGTGCGACCATTCTCCGTATAGTAAAAGAAAATCAAAGTATGTGGGTTAGATCACTTTTTGATATATTTTGGTAGGTCAACCAAGTTCAAAACTATTGTCACGCATGCGTAGTTTAAAAAGTGTTCCAAACTCACCCTTCACTAACAATAAAAGCAATTGTTTCATCAATTAAATGAAAAATAATAAAAAACAATAAGTAGGCTAAATTTGTAGGTCCATGTTAACAACGAAAAACCACTAGAATAATCAATTTAAATTTAAGCCCTTATTTATTGTAAGCATTCAGATTTTGTTTTATATTTGGCATTATTTACTGTCGCATTCATTAGTAAGAGCGAGACGGCTTGTTGTACTAGTATGATTTCTGCGTTACACCTTCTACTTCAATAATAATTTCAACCAGAAAATACATTAAACATATAATATCTGGCACTAAGAATGTAAATGTACTTCCTGAATGTAATTTTTAAAGACTTTTGTTCATTTAAACACCTGATGTTGAGGTTGAGCCTATACCGAATTATAAGTATAAAAAATCTTGCTAACAAGACTCTCCCATACTCTCTTATGATAATTTGGCAACTACGTGTATAATACCGTATATGTATAACTCCGATTTTTGTAAACAATTAGTAATTGTTCGTCGTTGGTCCATGTAGAGCAAACACTTTTTTTTCAAGATTACGTTACGTACCAACATTCTCGAATGTCCCACAGCCAGGGTTTGTTCCATAAAATGATCATACCATGACTAAATTCTATTAGATAGTACATAAAATGCCAACAGCTTCTGCTAAATCGACAAATTCTATGATTCGTCTCCGATTTACTATTGAAAAAAGTTGTGGATATAAACAAATATTTGTTTATGTTTGAAACCTAAAAACAAAAAATCCGTCATAAATAACTCGTTCAATAAACTAAAACACCTTCAAAAACTCATTTGATTAAGGAAAAATGCCCCTGGATGATGCACAATGGGCTTTATGAGGCCTAAGTGCTGTGCAGCAATCCACCCTCTCCGACGGTAGAGATAGAAAAGCAATATTTTTTACCGATTTTTAAATAAAAGCAATTTCCCAATTTTCATGTATACTACCCAATAACCAATTAGTGGATATTTATGGTATTCGTATAGGTAGTATATTCTGTGCATGTTGTGAGACATGCACCACGTTCATATTTTCTAGAGACAAAACACAAGAAAAAACTAAATTTGTTTTACCTCTATTTGAATAAATAAGTACATAATAAAAATACAGACTTAATTTGTAAAACACCCTGTGTATGAATAATTAAGAAAGTTATTGTACATAGGTAATGGTGATTCAAACTAAACGATACGCCCTTTTGGTAGAACAATTTATAAGCTTTAGCTTCAGGAAATAATTACCTAATCCAATTATTCTCTATTACGTTTAAGTCATACCTTTATTTTTATTAAAGTTGACTAATTGACTAATTAAGACAAAGCAGAACTTTAAAATCCGTCCTCACCTAGCCGTTAATGTTACATGACTCTAAAACTTTTAACACTTTAAACCCGTAACTTTATTAAATCCATTGTAACAAAAAAATCAATTTGTGATAACTTACTTGAGCTGAGGATAATAAATTTGTAGTTTTCAATGTACTTATTAATGGAGAGTTACTTCTATTATATATCACTTTGGGGGGATTTATTCCCAGAGAAACTCCAACAGGTTCGAAGCAATATCTACAAAAAAGAAAAAATAAAATCGGTATTGATGAATTTACCGGATGGCCCACACTTTATGGAAAATACCGTCGTAAAAATATAAAAGTCTTAATTGTCTACAAACAGTTTAAGGTTTTTCGTATGTTCACACGTTTACATCATAGGGCAGTTATTTGAGATAATCAATTCACATTAATTACAAAAGTTTTCAAACTTTGTTGGAATATTTATTAAATTGATCATATTATAAATTTAATTTTGCAACTTTTTTTGAGGTCCATAACATATTAATAATTATAAAAAATTAAAACGTATTATAACTTTCTAAAAAAAAAATTGCAAAAGTGCTGCAAACTTGAAGAAAATGTGGGAAATAATAATATAAAAATTGTTAATTATTTTGAGTTCTTTTTTCTTACATTTATGTTATTCAATTATGTTTTTTTTTTGTTGGTATATCTTTTAAAGTAGTAGCTTTTACCCTGGACATTTATCAAATTTTCCACTGAAGTGTGATTTTCCAAAAAAAAAAATTGACACTGGCCTTTTTGATAGGCAAAAAAGTAAAGTTTTTCCTGACATTGGCCTTTTAGGTTTGAAAATAACACGCCATTTTTAGTGATACAAAGATTTATTATTTTAACAAAAACTTAAAAAATAATAAGGATATAGTACTTATAATATATAAATTTATTTCATTTGGCTGTGCCAGACGGAAAAATATTATATAATAAACTAAAAAGTTTCTTCCTCTTGACACGTTTCGACTTCAGTATCCGAAAGAGAATTATCAGTTGTTGACGTAGATGCGGTAATCGTGCTCAAAAATTGCATGTAATAGGGTCGACTAGCTTTATCAACGTAAGGCATCAAATCTCTTAGGTGTTGAATCTTATTGGCAGGCATTCCTAAAAGTGTACTGGAAATAGGCATTAGGTGTATTACATAAGATTTTCTTGTCCTTTTTCTTAAGAGGCTCATATATTTAAAATTTTCATGAAACGAAAATCGGTAGTTCAATTCGCCTAATGAATCAGGAGAATATTTTATTTCTCTAATAGAAGACCACTTTACTTTTTCACTTAGAGTGTTGGTCTTTGTATGTTGGAACTTACCCGAGAGCAGAACTTTAAAGTTTAAAAAATCTTTCAGATCCATTTCATACACTAAAATGTTATCTTGTTTTCGAGGTATTGATCGAATTAAATTTGCCCAGTCTCTAGGTATGTCTATATTAACTATCGTATTTTTTTACTTTTTCAATTGCTGCATGGATGGTATCAGCCTCCATATGTGTATGCCCTGGGACAAGAAACTTATGGTGAATTATTAGACGCTGTCCTTTCTTTTGGAGTTGTTTTATGATCACCAAATTCATAACGGAAATCAATGTTTTTATTTTGATCCGGACAGTAGTGACTATACATAATGATTTCTTCTACATTTGGAGGCAGACTGTTGATTTACTTATAGGTATAAACAGGATGCGATTTCCTAACCGCCTCGATGAGTAATTGTTTCATTCCACATATAACATAAGGAGTGGGAAGACATTTCTGCAAATCAAAGCTAATAACAACACGATTGGGATATGTTTTGCAACTCTTTTTGTCTTCCTGTTTTTCTTTGTAAGCTGAATCAGCCAATAACAGGTGCTCAGTTTTTTTCTGGTTCAAATTGTTGTCGTTCTATTTCGTCTTTCGCGGACTTTAGGAGTTAGTTTAACCTATCACATGTGGCACATGTGTCATTATATGGTTTTTTAAATGACAGATTTGAATTGCTATCTTGATTTTCTGTTATTTTGTAAGCAATGTTCGCGGTACAGTCTATACAAAACGGCAATAGATAAATCGGAAGAGAGATAATTCTTTTTTGTTTGTTCTCTGGAATAATGACTCTGGAAAGTTGGAAAGAACTGTATATGCTCCCTTATAAAATCATTATTTACTTCTGGAATTTTCGGATGGTTTAAATGCTTTCCCCTACCATCTTCTGCACAAATTGCAGCTGATGTTGTCCTTTTTTTTACTATGATTCCTACTTTTTTTAGTGACACGTTTAAAGTATTAAGAAATACAATCTGATAAACTTTAATTCTATTTTGATTTTGGAATAAAAAGGGAGACCTTGTGTACTTTTGTCTACTTGTTTCATTTGATCGAATTTCTCGTACTCTTTGTACAGTCTTCTCATTTTCTTCCACATTATTCGCTAAAAAATTGATTTTGACCGGACTGCAATAGGCTATAAAAGATTTTAAAAATCTCCAACCGTACGTCGTCTGATAATTGTTCATAATATTTTTTTCTGCATTTACACACCTCTTTTAGAGATTTTTCAGTCACCACTTTTCAGCTTTTTGTAACGTAAGACTTTCCTTGGGTTTTTAACATCCCTCTATTGTTTTTTCCCAACTCTTAGGATTTATCTTTCTTTTTCGTGATTCGTGCGAATCACATGCGTATGGAAGGTTTGCATTATTTTAAAGAGGCCAATCTCAACTTTGGCCGGTTAGAGTTAGAGCGTAACAGTAAGAAATAATAATGAAAAAAGGCCAATGTTAAGATTGGCCCTTTTACCAATCTCAACTTTGGCCGGTTAGAGTTAGAGCGTAACAGTAAGAAATAATAATGAAAAAAGGCCAATGTTAAGATTGGCCCTTTTTTATTAAAGTATTTTTATTCTCAAATCTTAACTTTGGCCCTATTTATTTTGGTATCTTTTAAACGGAAGAAGATAGACATTGGCCGTTTTACCTCAATAAAGTTTGAAATAAATGTAGTGTACCGGTGTATAAAAGCCCAAACAAAAAAAATGACATTGGCCCTTTTAGAACCATGCCCCAGATATATATTGTGTTATTTTCAACATTATATCAGATTTGTAACTTTTCTGAATGTCCGGAATGTTTTTTTTTTTTTTTTGTAAAATAGCGTTTTTGTTTATATCATAGACAAAAAAAAAGTGCTGCAAACTGATGACATAACTCATACAAGTTTTTGGAACAGCTATTCCAATTTGCAACCTAAATAACCCGAAATGACCTTGTTTTATTTAAGCATTGCATTCAGTATATCAATACGAAGATAATTAAAAAAAATTACATTCATCAATATTTCTTGAATCAAAAAGCTTAATATGAAAACACCTTTCAACCTTTAGTAAACGGGAACTTAAGTAAGGATACACCCAGTATTTTCTCTTTTTTCTCACAAACTGTTTGTAAACAAGATATAGGTACAAATATAACTTTTTTTCGAACTCACATTCATCTTTTCTGTTCTTAAGACGAATTTACTTGGCCTTGTCTCGGGACAAAAGGACAAGAAGCGCTACGTGTGAATTAAAAATTGCATTTGAATCAACGTGACTGCAAAAAACGTTCGTGAGCATCGACCCTAACAGGTATTTTCGAGGTTAAACTAAGAAAATACCTTCTATAGTTGTAATATTGTTATTAAATAGTTGTTATATAGCTAAAAAATATATTATATTATATATTATATTATGAATAAAAAAAACAAGTATTTAGTCAAATATCAGGGCTGTCACTCTAGACAGAACTATGTATAGATTTTTGTTCTTGATATTAAAAAAAAACTCGCATCAAAACATAAATATGTAAACCCAATTAATAACACTGTCACAAAATTAATATATTAAACATGAAGGACATTTGCAAAATTAATATTTCGTAATTTTAAATTTTAAATACAAATTAATGTGAAAAGTAGGAAAACATTTATTAATAGGATCACTTGTCAATAATTTTTAAACATTTATTCGTTTTTCTATGATAAATGCTTCAGCAAACATATAAAAAAAATGGTTGGTGTTTATCACGTTAACTACTGTGATTGCATACGGTTTATTATTAGATTTTCATCTTTGTAAAAATTATAGAAATAACAAAACATTAAATGACCCACAAGATTGTTATGTTTGATAAGTAAGTTCTACTATTAACTTTTTAAAATAATCATTGTATTGATTATATGCAGAATATTTATTGAAAAAATAAGGAAATGGAAAACGATAATTTGTCACCGAAGAAATACATCATTTGAAACTTTAAACAAAATTGAAATATTTTTTGATTTTCACAAAATTAAAAAAGGAAATTGAAAGGAAATAATTTACAAATTAAGGTACGATAGAACTGCTGTTTTAATAAAATAAATTTACAAAAACAAAACATGATTTAAATTATGAGAGTTTTGCTTTCTTGAAACCAGATGGTCCAGGATTGTCAGAACCATTAGTTATCTTAATATTAATTTCTTCCAAATTCATTGATTCTTAATATTGGATATGTGGAAAGTCTGAATATTGGTATTCGTCATCGGATAATGTGTCCGTCATTCGGGCAATTAAAGTAAGCTTCTAACGGTGCTCCGAATCCATTACTTTGGGAACAAACTTATCCATTCGAGTTGTACACTGGATGCTTTTATAACGATTAATTTGATTTATCGTTTTCATAAAAATATTTCTCTTAAATCCACTCAGGTGTTTTGATTTTTTCACGAATCAGTGAATTACTCGTCCAGTTGAATTGGTAGTTATAACATAGTTTTCTTGTAAAATAAATTCTTTAATTTTATTTCAAAACTGCAATCGACCAACGCCGATGTGACGGTTTGATAATCCCAAAAACAAACCCTTAAATAGCCTATTTACAACGGTATTGAGTTGATTTCTTATTCTTGGCTCGATTTACGATATTGATTGTTTTCTCTACTATGTACTAGTTTATACCGTGTCAGCCAATTATTTAATGTGGGGTTAATATAACTATTCTCGATAAAAAACGAAAACAAGAAATTATTTAAATATTTTGCTTAGTTACAAATTCCATATTGCTTATGAATATGTTTTTGTTGCCCTAGATACTTTTCTATTAATTTCGCAATGCCATAATTAGTCATAGACAATTTACAATCATCTGCATTCATTTTGGAGCATTACAATTTTGCATTAACTTATAGGAAGGTATTTAAATCGTTCTGTAAAACTTGCAATACTTTTCAAATTTTTTGGCGACTGTACAATGTGCGAATTGTTGACTTTTGTTAATTTTTCAAGGTTCCGGACCTTGTTGTTGCAAATTTACCAGATTTTTAGGAAACATTTTTAAAACATGCATTTTTTTGACAAAATTAGCGAAAAATAAAAAAATTATTTTGATATTTTAACAAACAGCAAATATTTTTGTGGAAAATAAAAGGTTGCAAGTTAGAATAGCTGTTCCAAAAACTTGTATTAGTTATGTCTTCGGTTTGCAGCACCTTTACAATTTTTTGTCGATGATATCAGTACGTTTGCACATTTTTTCTCGACATTATTATTATTACAAAGTGAATGTGAAATATTCAAGATAGGATGTCTTCATTGACTGGCATATTATTAACAACATCTACTTTAATACAAGGGCGGATTTACGGGGGGGGGGGTACTGGGGGGTAATTACCCCCCCATGATTATATATTATAAAAAAAAACTTATAAAACTTATAAAAAGGTAGGTAGAATTTGTAGTCTGCCCTTCTAAGCAAAAAAGCGGTATCTCAAAATTTTTTTTTTTATTTTTTAACGCATCAGAAAACATTAAAAAAAGACAAATTCACGTATCTCAACTTCACTTGTATTTACTAAAAGGGTTAGGTGTATGACATTAATACTAAGCTAAATGACTGCATATCCATGTACGACACAAGAAATTAAAAAAAAAATAATTTAAAGTAATCCAGCAGTACCTAAATTATTTTTTCGACTTGAGGAAACGCAAAAACAACTTTTAGAAAATATGCTTTCTCTCGAAACTCTTCAACTGAAATACCCTTTTTGACTTAGGAGGATGAGATAGGTTATGTTAAATATATTTTAACGGTAATTTCATTTAAAATTTTATTGGTTTCTTATTCCTCTTTTACATCGATAAACCATACGAAACTCGCCTTTGGCTCGTTTCGTATCCCGGTTAATGCTCGTGTATTAATATAGTATATTATGCAACGATCATGTAATAACCATTACATGAGAGTTGCATACGCTATTTTTTCTACACCCGATAAATAATCAAGACCTATAAATATTCTATTTATATTGGCATTTAACACAATAACAGTAATTACTCGTATTTCTATAAAAAATTCTACAAAATTGTAATTAATGGTATTACCTTGGGTATTGGTATTACCACAGATTTTTGGGGCAAAATATTTTGTACTGCATTTTCTCCTTTCTCCGATATGTGTGGAGGAGTCTTCTATATCGCTGATATCAGACATTTTAATATTATAATTATCGAAGTTTAGCTATCTACGAAAATTTAATACGTTTTGACAACTAAAACAATTACATAGGAATTTAGGACAAACGTCAAACATCATGCTTGATTGAAAAATTGTAGGTTTCTATTGATTAAAAATCTGTATCATAATGAAAAATCTGTATCATAATGGGTATCATTATGAAACGGATTATGGGCATATAAGTGCATTATTATAATACGGGTGTAGAAAAACCATCATTACATGATCGTTGCATAATATACTATTACATATTTCTTATTTTAGTAGTACATATCACATAATCAAAGTTGTAACAGAGTTAAAATGTTTGCAATAGGATAACTTTAATGTAGACGCAAACGCATAAGAGAACAGAAGAATTGAGGTATTAGTTACTATGGCTTCAAAAATAAATTGATTTCTTGAAAATGCAATAGTAAACAAAACAAAACTTATACAGGCGATAAATTCCATTCAACCATACAAGATACCGGAACCCGATTGTATAAATCCAGGACTTCTTCAAAAGCCCCAGGAGGGACCACTATGTGAACTATTCCGAGCTAGTATTTTCCTCGGATATGTTTCACAAAGCTGGAGGTTTACAAGAGTTGTCTTTATTCCGAAGCTTAAGAAAGCGTCTTACGTGGACACCAAATCATTCAGACCAATCAGCGCAAGATCATTTTTCCTAAATTTCTTGAAGAAATTCGATAGATATATACGTGACGATGTTCTATGGGATAACCCGATACATCAATAACAGTTTGCTTACCAAGCTGGAAAGTCTTGCGTAGCACTAGAAATACTAGGATCAAAAACTCAGGCGTGACGTAGCATACTGCATTTTGCAATGATTTGCTTAATTATAGAACCAGTACCAGTAATATCTTTATCACAACAAGAGAGATCTCAGTTAACAAGGGATGCCCGCAGGAAAGAGTTTTCTCCACTTATATGTACCTCGGTGGTTTCGGACCTCTTATGTCAAATTTATTGATGTTTTTGTTAAAAGTTTGGTTAGAATGTCAGTGGAACCAAAATGACATCACACTGAACTAGCGTGTATGTAATTATTAGCTTATAAATAATGATAGGGAGATTTTCAGTATTAAATATAAAAAAGGTCAATTTTCCACAAACTTTAATCTATAATAAATAGGGAAAAAAATGAAATTATGAATTAAAATGGCATGATTTTTAATTTCTTTTTCAACTTTGATTCAAAAGCCAAAAATAAAATGTCGCAAAACATCCCCTCTTAAAATACACACTAAAATATGTTAACTTTCTGTAGCCAAACCCAATTTAAATAAAAACTAAACGGTACATTGATTTTAAAATTATTTATCGAATTAGTAATTAACATTTTCTACTTACTTTTCGAAAACACGTCTAGCAACCAATAAACACAAAGCAATTGGAATGGGATAAAAGAAATTACAACTAATAAGGGAAAATTTTGGTCTGTCCATTTTTATTTATTTTCTAGCTTTTCTGAAACAGAAAATAGTATAAGTTAAAAATAATTAATTATAAAGTAAAAAAGTAAACAAAGTTTAAAACTACTATAACAAAGGATGGGGCTACTATTAAATATCTTTATTACATGTTATCTTCTTTTCATGCTAAATACCAAAGAAAATTACTATACAAAACACAATAGCATTTCAAAAACAAAATAGTAGTAATAAAGGTCAGAAATGATTCGAGTTATTCTGGAATTATAAATATGCCAGTTAGACCTTACTTACGTATGCAAGTTGTCCCATAAATCATGGATCGAAGATGAGGTGATGGAACCTACCAAAAGGTCTAAGCAACTTCCAGAGGGGAATTACTTAAAATTAAACTTTAAAAATACATTCATAAAAAGACAAAATTGTTGGATATTCAAAAACGAATTGCATCATTTTTAGTATTAAATTCTAAAATTTAAAATGGGTAAATTTCCCATTTTTCGACTACTACCCTTTGATTGTTATACCAAACTTAAATTTAAAATATTATTGTAAATGCTGTTATTTATAATCGGCCATGGTGGATCGCCTGTGTTCATTTACTTTCTATCCAAGATGAAACTCGATACACATTTAAGTGGTAATTCTATAACGAATATGTTAAAATTTAACGGACCTTAAAAATATAACGTATGTTAAATATGAAAAGCAATTCTGTAAATTTATGAAAAATTTTAACTTGTCATAATTAACATAATAGTTCATTTGTGCCGCATAAATCTTTTCTATAAGCCGAAATATGTTAAAAATTTAACAACAATGTGTTAATTTTATGCGTTAAATCGAGGATATTAACAGGTACTAATTAGTAGGCTTTAAAACTTAACATATAAGAAATTATGACTTTTGAATGTTTAATTCAACTTATAATTTAAGAAAATCATGAAAATAAACCGTTTTGAAAGTACTCAATTAATTTTAACAGTTGAAATTACACAAATTCTATTTAGAAATTATATTTTTTATAGTGTATATAAACTTTTTGTAGTTAGTAATTGATTTGCCGTAGAAGGGCACTATTATAAGGTAACTGGGGGGGGGGGGGGGGTTAGTTTTGTTTATATTGAAATTTCAGCCGCTACTTTTTTTAACATTCTTGTGCAAAAAACAAACAGATACAATAAATATGACAAGAGGAATGACATTTATTTGACAAACCTTAAAACCTAACCAAACTTTTATGGCAAATTTAAACTTCTTTTAACGTATGCTAATTTTTTCTGTAAATTTAACGTATGCGTTAATTTTATTTTTACAGAATTATAATTTATGTTAAAATCGTAAAATTTAACACCCGTTAAAAAAAACGTATTGAATTACAGAATTACCACTAAAGGATGTTATTAACAAAATTATAAAAAAAGGAGAAAAATAAGATGGTGGATACTGGCTGTTCATCGTAAACTTTCTGATATTTAAATTTAGTGTTTAAAATTGTTAGCTCGCCCTGATGCAGTTCTATAAATTCAAACGTTTGATCGTTTTCCGTTCTAAAATTTTAAAAAAATTGCTACTTAGTATCTACCACATTCAAATATAAACTGAGCGATTGGCGATCGTGTGGACCAGTGTTGCCATTTTTTTTTGAGAGATAGTACAAGTATAGTAAAAAAATGGTATTATTAGCCAGTTTTTCGACAAAATAAAAAAATTTACATGATAGATTTGTTTACTTGGTATTTATAACTCATTATAGTACAGGATACGAAATAAGGTCCCCATCTGCTACCCAATTTAGAGGTATTTTTTATTAAATAAAATATATTAATAAATATACCGCAAATGGGTTGCCTAAAAAAATACTGACAATGCTATTTTTTACTTTCCATTCTGTATACAAATAAGGAAAGTATACGAATCATCATAAAAATTGCTTGTTATGTCCTTCTCTATAATTTTGGTCCTATATATGATTTCCCTAAAATAAACCGTATTCGAGATATTTGAAAGAAAGTGCAAATTTAAAATTTTGAAGGTAACTCAAACGGATAAAGAGGAAAACACCATATTTTAAACTTAAGGCTTAATCCATCCTGCAGTGAGCTGATTAAATTTTGGACAAAGTCAAAGCATCTGGGAGATACCTTATAGGGTGTCGGTTATTTTTTTTACTTTAAGAAAATAATAGTATTGGCAGTATTTTTTTAGGCAACTCATACCCATATGCAGTATATTAATGAATATGTTATTTCAAAAAACTTTTATCCGGTAAGCAGATGGGCAAAGGTCAACCTTACTTCGTATCTTAGACTAGTATAAGTGGAACGAAAGTATGAATCTTTGCAAACAGTTTTTGATTTTTATATTGTTTTATGTTTTGGATTAATTTATTGCAGATATTTAGATGAAACCTATCAAAAAAGGAAAAATCGTATTTTTACGTACGATCTCACAGATGCGATCGTACATCGTACAGAGAGTTAAAAAATCGTATAATTACGATTTAAATCGTACGGTTGGCAATAATGGCGTGGACACACAAAAGCAACTATAGGCGATTACCTTTGATCCGCGTGTAAAAAATCGACAACTCATCGATTTCTGACAATCACTGTCAATCATGGCCGATTACCGACAAATAGGCTCACCACACGATTTTACTGAAATTGTTTAATATCGGTTTTACTTTCTCTGCATATTTATTTTAAAATTTTTCGTTGTTTAGTTGACATACATCCCATTTGTGTTGCATTGTTTTAAGTTCTTTTTGCTCTTTTCACTTTTTGTTTTAAGGTAGCAGTTACAGTGTAATGAACAGAATCTGCACATGCTCCTCTAAATGTCTTTACATCTTTTATTGTCAAATATTTTCTTTTTGTGATGAGTACATGATCAATTTGGTTGTATGTTTTTCCGTCAGGTGATATTCAAGACATTTTATGCATTTTGAGATGTTTAAATTTTGTAGAGCTTATGATCATGTTTATTTAGGTTGCTAGGTTACATAATCTTTGTCCATTGTCCTTTGATTTTTCATGTATGGTGTATTTTCCTGCTACTTGCTCTATATGCCTATTTGCCCATTTTTGCATTCAAATCCAAGCACTACATCTTCCTTAAAATTTTTTCTATTTGTTCTTCTACTTTAGCGTAGAAAGCCTCTTTCTTCTCTGGTTTAGTGTTTTCCGTAGAGGCATATATATTAAGTAATAATATATTGAATGGTTTTGCTTTTACTCGTAGGTAGGCTTTTATTTTATTTATTGGGTTAAATTATATTGTTTTTTCTTGTAAATCACCTAGCATCAACTCCCTTTTCAACCAGAATAATGTAAATCTTTTTTTCTTAATTCCTTTGCCTTCCCATCTTATTTCCTGAATAACTATGCCATATCTATTGATTTCTAATCATATTTCTGGCATTTTTCCAGGTTCTAACATAGTTCCAACATTCCAGTACTTATTCCTTATTCACTTCTACATTATCTTTTTTTTAATATTTTTCTTTTCTCTAATTTTTTTTCTTTCAGCATTCTCTGTTTTATTTCTGTTTCTTGTCCAGTTCTTTGCCAAGTCGTTTTCTTTATTTTCAGTCCTTTGTTTTTCTTTTCTTTCTCTATATTGTTTGCTTATTTTTTAGAGTGTACTCATTATTTCCTGTGTTTTTTGTTATCTCGTTTACCATTTTATACTGATCTGCCCCCTTACCTAGTGATCTTTCGCTAAATGTTCTTCCAGCTTTTCCTCTTTCTCTTTGTTCTTTGTTAAATGTGCTGTTGTGTTTCCATAACCTAAATTTTCTACTGAAAACATCTTATCATTTATATATATTTTTTTTTCTTTTATTTATGTTTGCTTTAAGTCCATTCTCTCTTGCTTCCTTCATATGCTTTCTTATTATTTTTCGCTTTTTTGTAATTCTTTCAGATAATCTTCATCTATAAATACATTTGTACCTCTTAGCTTTGATGTTGCTTTAATTATTTCTCTTTTTTTGTGCCAATCCCTGAATTCAACTAACATTGGCCTTACTTTGTTTTCAATTTTATTCCCTATTCTTCTTAATTCAGCTATGTCCTCTTTTTCATTGTGTTCCACTGCGAGTTTCTTCATCACTTCTTTTGTTTTATTATTCATAATTAACATAATAATATCTTCCCTATCAGTTTCCTCAATTTCAAAGATTGTTTTTCCTAGTTTCCCTTTCTAGTTACATTATTCTTCCTTCTTGTGTTTTTAGCTCTACACTCAGCTATTTATTTTCAATTTTAATCCCTTGATTTTCGTTTCTGATTTCCATTAATTCTTTTTGAAGATAATTTAGCTTTCCTTCGATTTTATGTTTCTATCTAATTTGCTTTTTATTTGTTCCAAAATGCGTTCCATTATTTACTCTTTTATTTTTCTTTTACTCAACAGTTTCGGCGTCCAGTGCACGTTTTGGTGTATCAAAAACCTACTACATCTGAGCCGAACCTGTTCAATTAAATGTATTCCTTTCGTATCTACCTGCTTATCTTATCACACTGCGAAAAAAGCCACCGGTCGGTCAACCCGTCGGACCTTGGCTTCTATCAGCATGCAATTTGAACTTACAAAAATGTATTAAATATTAAATTAATTATCCGACCTTATCAGATTTATGTAAATCTCTTTACACACACTCACTTATCACCTACTTGGTCTTTTTTGGATTACTTTTTAACCGACTTAAAAAAGGAGGAGGTTCTCAATTCGTCGTAATATTTTTTTTTATGTATGTTCAGCGATAATTCTTTAACACGGTGTCCAATTTCTATAATTCTTTTTTTGTTAGTAAGGGGGTACCTCAGGGGTAGTCCCATAAAAAATTTGGTCCAAATCTAATAATTGAATTTATGAGAAAAATCCTCAAACTCTTCATTTTTTATGTATGTGAAGCGATAATTCTTTACCACCTTATCCGATTTCTATGATTCTCTTTTTTTTTTTAGTAACGGGGTACCTCAGGGGTGGCCCCATATAGATTTGGTTAAGATGTAGTGACGGCATCTGCACGATTTTTAAGTCGGTTTCTTATAATTACTTTTAATATTTGTATACTCGTAGTTTCCCAGTTAGAGTTTAATTACGGAGTTACTACTCTATAACCTCGATTAACTTGTTTGTTAATAGGTTTTTAATATTTTTATATAGGTAATGTGTTATTCTCTAATAAAAATTTTATCAACCTTATCATACTTATTTTTAATCCTACAAAGTATTGCTGATTTTAAACTAAATTTAATTAAGAGCCTATTTATGTCTTCACTAGAAAAAATCGAACATTTTAATTTCGAATTTGCTTTTTTACAAAAGTGGGATTGAAATGAAGTTTCGAATAAAAAAATTATTCATTCAATCTAAAAAAGAACGCAACGTTGAGCGTTTTTAACAATTTTATTATACTTTAGAATTCTGGTGCATGGAAGCATTTATTTTGCAATCAAAAACGAAATGCTAAAGTGTACTTCAAATCATCCTCTTTTTGTATAAAAAAATAAATATAAAAATATAAAAATGTATTTGCAATCAGAAGTTGAAACTTTTAAGGCATACTTAAAAAAAGGACAAAACGGGCTTTGTTTAGGCTTCTCCAAAATACTTAAGAGAAGCAAAATAATTCTTAATTTAAGAGTTATCTATTATCAAATTAAAAATAAATTAATTCTTAAATTAAGAAATAAAATAATATCGTTAAGCACGCTGCATATTCAAATATAGAATAAACATGCTTGATTTAAGAATGATAGTGCTTATATAAGGGCAGCTATCATTCTTAAACCAACAATGTCCAAACTTAAATTATTCACCTAGAATTCCTAAATTAAGCATTGCATTCTAATATTAAAACCTTGGAAAATCTTGAATTAAGTATTTTAATAATAAAATCAAACATGAACGATTTTTATTTTAAATATTAGAAATAAGAATATACAGGGTGTTAAAAAAAAGTGTCACAAAATAAAACGGGGGGGTAGTATGGGCCAAAACATGCAGAATATGCATATGTCCGCAAATGAATGGTTTCAGAAATACGGAGTGTTTTGTATTTTGTATCATTTTTTGATTATCTTTTTTAATCCTCAAAAACTTGCTTTTCTTATCGGAGTCTACCGATGTTTTTTCATAGATACTATTTGCAGTTATTATTTTGTTGTGGGTGAATAATTTTATAAATTTTCGTTATGCCTGTTTACACAAATATTGAATTAGCTGACATGCATTTTATGTACGGTCGTGCAAATGGCAATGCGAGGGAAGCGCTACGTCAGTATTTGAACATCTCATTTAACTCTATGTTGTTATTGATTGTTTATAAATATCATTGTTTTTTTATAATAATAAAAATTGTTATAAACACAAAATGGTCCGTATCTCCGAAACCGTTAATTTGCGGTCATATATTTATTAAGACTTTTCTGCTTTTTTTTGGGTCATACTATTCACCATTTTATTTTGTGACACTTTTTTTTAAACACCCTGTATATTAGACTGGGCCAAAAAAATGGACTATTTTTTTTTTGAAAAAATATATCGAGAATCTCATTCAGGATGACAAAAGAAAAATTTCGTGAAAATTTGAGCCCTTAATATTAATTTTAAGAGGTCTATCATCGCTATTTTTGATTTTTAGTCATTATTTGATGTTTTACGTTAGAACTATCAAAACATTAAAGTAAAAAAAAATCCTTTTCGCTTATTTTTATATAAAATTAAATTCTCTACAAAAAAATTTCATGTTTTTCTTTGATTTTAATCGTGAATAACTTTTGAAGAATTAAATTTAGGCAAAAATTTTAAGAGACCTTTTTTGTAGAACATTAAATTTCCTTTAAGAATCCGACGTGAGATTTTATAAATATTCATTGATTCATTAGTTACAAAATTTCAAAGTAAAAAGGACAAATCGAAAAAACACATCGATCTATTAAGCTCAATTACTCGAAAACGGCTCGTCTGACGAAAATTGACGAAAATTTTCAATCAGACCTTTTTTGTAGAGAATTCAATTTTATATAAAAATAATTTTTTTTCACTTTAATTTTTTGATAGTTCTAACGTAAAACATCAAATTATGATTAAAAATCAAAAATAGACCTCTTAAAATAATTATTAAGGGCTCAAATTTTCACGAAATTTTTATTGTCATCCTGAATGACATTCTCGATATATTTTTCAAAAAAAAAATAGTCAATTGTTTTGGCCCAGTCTAATATATACAGGGTAGCTGTTAAAGATGGAACCAAACCTATAGTGCTTAAACGGTTCAACATACAAAACCCAAAATTTCAGAATTTCTACTAAATATATTTGCGCATATTTAAGCCCAAAAAATATTTTTTTATAATTATAAAATTTTAAGCATGGCCGCCATCTTGATTTTTTTAAATAGCAACATAGGTCATGTGATATACCATTTGAAAGGGTTTAACGCCCTAATTACAAAAATCTATTACACATGGAGTCTAAACACAACAGAAAGGATATTAATAGGGAGCGTATGAGGCTGTGCATTTGTGTTTAGACCCCATATGTGATACATTTTTGTAATCAGGGTGTTAAACCCTTTCAAATGGTATATCACTTGACCTATGTTGCTATTTAAAAAAATAAAGATGGCGGCAATGTTTAAAATTTTGTAATTATAAAAAAATAATTTTTGGGCTAAAATATGCTCAAATGTATTTAGTTGAAATTCTGAAATTTTGGGTTTTTTATGTTGAACCGTTTAAGCACTATATGTTTGGTTCCATCTTTAACAGCTACCCTGTATATATTTAATTGAACAATTTGGTACTCGATTTAATCATTCATTTAGAAACGATTTTTAAGCATGCGTGCTTAATAATTTCTTAAACAAAGATTCTGACATGCCCGAAACTGCTTATTTTTTGGTTAAAATGAGCATGAATTTATCTTTGTGCACGAAGTTTAAAAAAATGTTAGAATTATTGTAAAATTTTTCAATTTGCATCTCTCTACTTACTAGCCCATTGGTTAAAATTTTCTATTTTGGTCCAACTAATCTGATATTACTTTTTGTTCCATTTACAGTTACGGCTCACCCCGTATAAACAATAATTTACTCAAAATATATAGCTTTAAAAATATAGAAGACTCTGACCTGAACAATATTTTTATAGAATTTTTTAATAAAAAAAATTACATTTTTAGTTTATTTCATTTTATTTTTAAAAATTTGGTCCGTAACTAAACTTTCTATCTACCTAATTACTACTAACATAATTTTTTGTTTTATTTTTGATATATTGCAACCACTACATATTTATAAAAAAAATCTGATTTAAAAACTTACCATAATTCTGAAATAATCCGGTGAGATCACGACAACTTGCACAGTAAGCTTTTTAATAAAACTTTTAACCAAATTCTTAATTTGGATATTTATAAAATATCCATAAAGCTAAACTACCTTAAGTACGTGCACTCCAACTTAAAAACTGGTTCGAAATTCCTTTACTTTCGTTTTTCATGTCGGGTCATTAATATTAACCCATTATTATTATCATCATCATCTAAATAATTCCAAATAATTATGTTGTGAAAACCAGTCGCCTGTCTAATGTAGTGTACAAGTAATTCACAACTTTTTGGCTATATAAAATTCAGGCTGTTGTTTGTAAGTCAGTAACGCAGGTAATGATTATTTATTGGTTTGTTGTGAGTTCTTAGGTACGATTTTCGAAAAACATAAAGCAGTTTGATATACAGGGATGTTGTGCTGCTTTTAACTGGAAGGAGTCCGCCAGTTATAAATTATAAAGAATTTTATTTTTACTTACTGAATAACTTTTAATAATTTATATTAAATTAAAATTTCTTTATAATTAAATAATATAGTGAAAAATTGGAAAATCGATAACCGATACACTAAAGTACACAAATCATACATTTTTGAAAGCGCATTATTTATGAAAATATTTAATTACTTTATTATCGTTTCTATCATTTGATTTATATACACGCAATGTCTAGGGTGGAATTAAGTGAACCATGGGCTTTGAAGCGATTTTAGAAGACATAACTTTCTAACAATAGTTTAATGCATTCTAAGAATTTGCCAAGGTCCTAAATTCACAGAATTCTGACAGCCTGACACTGTGATCTCCCCCGCCTAGCACAATTCATTTTAAATTATGTGTATGAAGACTAGAGATAAGAAGAAGAATCGGTATACTCAAAATACGGTCCCAAAAAACGCATGCTAATTAAGCTTCTATAATTAACTGCATGGGCGCTGGTACTGCATACGGTGTTCAAAATACATGGCTTCTTATGGGAATTATACATAATTTTGTCAAAATAATAAAAATAAACTTGTTTATAGCTAAATAAAGCACAAAACATACTGTTGTATTTATTTCTAAATAAGTCTTGTATATTTTTATTGATAAATTATTTAATTTTTTCTATATGAAATACAAATTAGGTACAATTTTGTGGCAAATTTTTTTTTAATTGAACCAATATATAGTTTTAAGAGTAAAATAAAACACAGTTAACAGATTTTTTTGTTGTAATACAAGTATAAAGGGAGATTTGGGAATGTATATGGTATTACCTCATCCTTTAATTTCAGCTTCCCCTTTTTATTTTGCTAACAGAACCATCAGTAAAAAAAGTCTTATAATATTTGATAACATCTTCTAAAAAGTGTAGAACAGCATCATCTCTAGAAAGTGCTTTATCGGCACTAGGAACGATATATATGCTGCCACTGTTCTAAACTTTTAGTATTCTATAAAAAACATTTACAATGATACAATTGGGGTCCAAAAAAAAAATAACAGTAACTTTATCTAACATTAAAACTCTATAAAAAATTAATTTTCTTTTCTAGTATGCAAAATTAAATACATAATGGACAATCTTCTGCAGAATGATTTGAATAAATCGTTTTTGGAATAGTTCAAGTGATGAAAGGTAATTTTTGGATACGCCACCCCGTCCTATTATATCATAATTTGTAACGGTTGGAACCGTTTTCGTTATTTAGAGCCAAACATTGTAACGGTTGGAACCGTTTTCGTTATTTTGACACCAACATCTCTACACAAATGTCATTTGTCGTTTATGCCTTATGTCAAAAGTTGGATGATTATTTCGATTCGTCTCTGTCAACAAGCAAGTTGATTTATTGAATTTTTAATTATCTTTTATCTTGGACATCCGATGTACTAATTGTCTATTAATATTCTTAATGACCGTCTGATTTTATAAGGTAAGCTTTTATACCAATATATTGTTGAAAATATACAGGGTGTTTCAAAAAGGTATGTCATAAATTATACCACGTATTCTTGGGTCAAAAATAGAACGAATAAACCGTACTTACCTATATACAAAAGTGCACCCAAAAATAGTTACAGGGTGTATAAGATAAAAATTTAAATGAATTTTTTTAACATTGCTCTCAAACCCTTTGACATTTTTTCATAAAATTTTATATGACGTGTTGGAATACCATGACTAACAAAATCGAAGTAGAGGCAAAATATTTTTTTTTATTTTTGCATACGTATAATTTACATTAAATATGTCATTTTAAGTGGCTGTATCGTCTAAACCAAACATTTTACAAACAAATACTAAGAGACAAAAAAGTTTTCAAATAGATGTTGCATTTCAGTAGCGTTCGATTTTTTTTAAAATTTTATATTACAAAAAAGTTGATTAGAGGAAGGGGCGGTGACCCCCTCCCAAATTCTACAAAAATAAAAAAATTATTTTGCCTCTACTTCGATTTTATTAGTCATAGTATTCCAACACGTCATATAAAATTTCATGAAAATATATCAAACGGTTTAAGAGCAATGTTAAAAAAATTCATTTAAATTTTTATCTTGTAACTATTTTTGGGTGCACTTTTGTATATAGGTAAGTACGGTTTAATCGTTCTATTTTGACCCAAGAATACATACGTGGTTTAATTTATGACATACCTTTTTGAAACAACCTGTATATTTTGTACAAGAATTTTCAATGAAAATGTCAAATTTGAAACATAACCTCAACACATTGAATAACACAAGAATCACATGTTTCATATAATTTTATCTATTATTTTGTTAGGAAAGAGATAATATGCTTTAGTATATTTAAATATGTTAAATAAGATTTTTCCTTTTCATATTAATTTTGGTCTCTGTGAAGCTATTCATTTAATACTTTAAATTGTTCATTTAATAGTAAAAAGCATTTTATCTGTTTCCTATATAAACTTCATAGTCCCTTTCTTGATATTTTACCTTTTTCCTTGTAGCCTGGCTATATCTAGACGGTTCTGTAGGAGTTATATCTAAAGAGATTGTTTAGATTAAGTATAAGGGGTTAAAGAAAAAGTCCTTTTTTTCTCACAAGTCAGATTGTTTAGATGTTTAGAAGTTTAGAAGAAAGTTCAAGCTGCATGTTTAGACGTTTAGAAGTATAGAAACTTAGAAGTTTAGTTCCAGCTACAGAAGTTTATTTCAAGTATATCAAGAGGTTTAGTTCGAGTCATCTAAAGAAGTTTATGAGATTTAAGTTTACCTATGAAAATTTATACTTGAAGAAGGCCTCTACAAGTCTCTTCTTAAATACTACCTATTATTTAACAGATAAGTCTTGAATAAATCATTTAAATTTGAAAAAGTAAGTTTCTGTGAATTAGAATTTGTCGCTACCTTATCTGAAACCTTGTTTAATTATAATATCTTAATTGTTAGTGATTTTTTATATTTTCATCACTAATCGATAGTCAAGTTTAGTAAGTTTTAAATA
Organism: Psylliodes chrysocephalus; assembly: GCA_927349885.1. Classification (NCBI taxonomy): domain Eukaryota; kingdom Metazoa; phylum Arthropoda; class Insecta; order Coleoptera; family Chrysomelidae; genus Psylliodes; species Psylliodes chrysocephalus. The sequence continues at coordinate 40,758,511 of OV651821.1, forward strand.
TAGTGGCGCTTAACATTCTTTTTCAAAGTAATACGAGTTGTTTAATAACCTAACCCACTCCCCAAAGTCATAAGAGCTTAAAACACTATAAAAATAGATAACATAACAAGATCACGTTACAAAATGGCGCCCAACATCTGTGTTAAATAGCTCGTTACTTTGAAATAGATTCCTTATAACTTATCGTTCTAATTCACATAGGTATTTCACAGAGAATAATGATACTAACTGCATGTCTTCTATATTTCAACTAATACCTTCTTACTTATTATTTCAACCTTTTCTATAAATCTGTGTATCGTATCGTCAAATTTTGTATAGTATCTGCATTTTGTACTAGGTTCAGTGCTTATTTATACATATTTTTACATATTTATCTACACATATTTATTATTTTGCTAGTGATGTATCTATATATTCATTATACACTAATAAAAGTGTATAGTTTTTGGATTTTTACCTAAAGTTGATTTTTGTGCCTATCGAGTAAAAAATTTTTTGGTTAGTGATAAAACTTTGTGCCTTTAATTAATTAAATATATTGCTTTTTACATTTATCTGAAGATGTTGATAATGAAGTCATACTTAACGTTAATAACGATACCTCTAACAGTGAATAATATATTCTGCAATTGTCTTCATTTCCATACCGTTCCTTCTAATACGTTAAAATATTACTAAATTTTTCATATTTAATGTCAGGCCAGAATATTATATTAAGCTTTTTATTATTCTGCTATTACCTACTCGACCAAGTTATTCTGCCTGTAGTTAATTGTTTCATTTTACACCAATGGAATAATTATTAGTCAGACCAGACATTACCTTCTAACTTTTAATTGTCTGCTACTGCTTATGTTTTAAAGCAATACTATCTGTAATAGCTTCCTTAATTTTTGGTAATATGTATTCAGTTACTAATAGTATTTTTTTTATAAAAAAATTTCTACCTAATTTCTTAGTTAACAAAATTTTCTATTTATATTTCTCTTTATTTGTTAGTATAATTTTTGATAAGTATTTGAAACTATCTAGTTTGAAATTACCAATTTAGGAGAGTGTACGAATTATATTAATACATTTTGTATTTTATTTTCTTTTCATTTGCTTGCTTAACACTGTATCTATCGGTTATTAATATGATTCTGTACAAGTTTTTGAAACTGAAACGTCAGTTTGCATTTACCATATTAGGAGAGTGTATAGAAATATATTTATAATTTTTTCTTGCAATTTGAATCTAAGTGCAGTGATTTATTCAATATCTTTACCTACTTTTTATTAAATTTAGTAAATTAAATTCTACATTTTTTTTAGATTTTGAATTTCTTCCCTTTATAATTAATTCTTTATTATGACTATTTAACTGAAACATTTATTAAGAATTTTTTTCTCTTCATTGGTAGTAAATCTGTATAATTATTGAACTTAAGTAATACTTTAATTTGTTTACCTTTTCCTTAAATTCAATTTTTAAATACGTAAGTTGACTTTGAACTATATTATCTAGCATTTCATGTTTTTTCTTTATATAGTTAAGTACCTCACAATTGCATAACTAATTTATTTCGAACCAATTTAAACTATATTTTAATACAAGTAGTAAAAGTTTGTAGATCTTTATTCTTTTTTCAATTATAATTTGAAAATTTATGCTTTTAGCAATATCATTTGATACCTCTGTTTTCACTTTATATTGAAAATAATTTAGTTGAGTATTGCAAAATGTCATATTTGGGTTAACTTTAGGTTAACAAATAACTTGCATTACTTTAAATTTTTTTTTACCTAACTTTACTACTTTGTATATACCTTTGCTGATTTACACTGAGAAAAGTGACAGCATTACGAAGATGTTTCGTATAACTTACCTGATGTATTCACTAAAGTGTGTACATTATTTATCTTGATTTTCATAATTTATCTTCTATAATATTATTATATATCTTTATTCACTAGTTGATTGAATGTGTTATTTATAGTTTAATAATATTATTTCTACCTTTAGTACATAATGTACTATGTTTTTGAATATCAAGATATTTACCTTTGATTTGAAATGGTTCACCTTCACTTAGTTATCATATATGCAAATATAGTTCAGTGATCATTCTTTCTAGTTTACCTTACATTACCTTACTTACCTTTACTTACCTTTATTTACCTTTATCTTATCTTTTCCTGGTTGTGAATTGTGTATGGCATAAGAGTGCAGATTTAAAGTTAAAATAAATTTTCTCATTTTAATCAAAATTTTCTTAAACAAGCACTTAAAGCTAAAGTAGTAAATCTTCTTAGTTTAAGTTATAAATCTTTAGTCTTTAAGGACTACACTCAAAATTTCAGTAGTCTTCATAATTTTTTTTATTTTTATAATAGGTCTTAGTTTGTAAGTTCAACAACCACTTCCTTATTTTTTTTTGGGAGTATCACTAAATAACTAAAGATGTGTCTCAAGTCTCTTTTTTCTATATCTTTAAAATCAATTTATTTTTTTTAATAAGCACTTAAAAGCTAAAGTAGTAAATCTTCCTGGTTTAAGTTGTAAATTTTTAGTCTTTAAGGGCTACAGTCAAAACTTCAATTGTTTTCAAAAAAAAAATTTTTAGTATTCAGCTTCACTAAATAACAAAATATGTGTCTAAGTCCCTTTATTTTATGTACCTTAAAAATTTTCAGATTGTTTTTTTTTCTTTTTTTTTTTTGTTACACATGAATACTTAGTAATCTGAGTATTTACTATTCTCTACCTTACCTTTATCTTATATGTGTATGGTTTATACCAGTACAATTTTGTTTAGTTTAATTATTTACCTTTAATTAGAACATTATCTTACCGATGCATGATTGCAATTTTATGTGGTTCAAGTTCTAATAAGAACAAACATGCATATATTATATAATGCTTTTTTACTAATTTTCTTTTCTTTATATACTAATCTAATAGGAAGTATATATTTTCTTATTTCTTCTTTGTTAACATTTTTTTTACAGCGATATCTTGTGTTATTCATTGTTTGATGGTGTATGATCATTGTTTATTTATTTTTTTTTGCAATTTTTAATTTTCTTCTACGGTAATTGGTTTAGCAGAGGTATTTGGAGTGGAATGATTTTTGAAGGACCTTTTCTTGCAGTGACCTTTGATTACTGTGGATATCGGCGGGCAACACTCTTGAAAAGTAATCCATTGATCGTTTCACCTCTTGTATCATTCTAGCTAGTTGCAATTAAAGAAGAGAATATGGAAGTAGTTAAGAAAAATAAAATAAAAAAAAAATTAAAATTTTAAACAGCCGAACTGCGTCTTGAATATACAAGAATACGACAGAATGCCTGCTGCTGATGTACTAGAAACAGCTGGAACGGCGGGGAATACCGTTTAGTCATAGAAGTGGAATCTTCGAGAGCCTCTAGCATTTTCCAGTAGCGGAGTTAGACTAATATAAATAGCCGATGTATCAGCGCCGAGTTTAGTTTAATATAGAACATTGTATTGAAAAGTTACAGTGTAAGAAATAAATTAGAATTGTAAGTTAGTGTCTAAGTATTATATAAATTAAATAGTACGTCTTAAATAAATTGTAAATAAATAAACTAAAAATAAATTAGACTTTTGTCACACAACCAAAAACCAAACTGTATATAAGCAAATTCAACGCTGTATTGACGCTTCTGCGACAACTCTGTTGCTTTGCTGAGAAATCTAATATTATCCAGTGTTCCCAAATAACATTTAATTTTAAAAATCAAGCCTAACATGGAACAAATATAATTTATGTCATAGATATGTAAAATAAAACAAAATTTTTAAGATATATACCACTATAAAAAAAAAATGACGTGATAAAGCAAAAATATGGCGTTTTTTGGAATAAGGGCCCCAAAAATTTACAAATTAGTAAAGAGTTTTCAAACATCAAAATAAGTGTAGACCAGTGAATCAACAACTATACCCAGAAAGACGGAAGGATTCCTTAAGCAGGTTGCGATAATTTAAGGAAAAACATTGCTGACCTCCTACATATCTCATGTCCAGTATTTGGGCATAACGCTAAAAAAATTTCTAAAATGGGATCTCCAAACACACGACTTGATCAAACGATTAAGATCTTGTTTATACCTGTTCAAAAGATATTGGAAGAAAACTAAATAATTTTCATTTACTATGTACTGGTTCAGTCAATAATAACAAATGGAAAATCGTTTGGAAAGGTGTATATGGAACCATATTAAAACTTTTTTCTTTTTAATTTTAACTATACTTTATATTTTAAAAACATCCTAATTTTTCCAAGGCCTACTTTAGAATCATTTTGTGTAAACTAAGACGTGCCACAAACATTGTACAAATTTAATGTAGTCATTGTCTATCTATCTTTTAATACCTAAAAAAATTAATCAAAAGAATACGTTGACTAGATGACTAGATGCAATAATAGTACTTCATACACATAACCTAATTTATTGTCAATGTATCAAATGCCAAAGTTTTTAATCTGACAGACACTGTAAATAGGTGATGAGATGTTAAACACTGATAAAACTATTATTGGAAGCATTATTAGATTTCTTAATTAAACGATTTGTATATAAATTAAAGAAAATAATACACTCTACCCTGTAATGCAAGATTGGAAAAATTTGTGATTGACCGTTTCCTGTAAAATATTATAAAATCTTGATTAATCGAATCGGAAATGGATAAGTATCGCGTATCAACTATTTTTCGCAATTATATACCATTTTCTTCTAATTCCAAATCGTTTTCAAGAAAATCGTTGGTATCAAGTAATTTTGCAATTTCCTATAATTAGACCAGTAAAATTATACAATTTTATATTATATACCTTAGACTCGAAAATATAAAAAGTGATAATGTAGACACTAAAATAATAATAATTACCTGGTTGAAAAAAGTTGCTGTTTCAAATTTCAACATACAGAGTGGCGAAAATTTAATTAAACAATGTGGATTTGGATACAAGATCCAAGATGTTTTATTTTTACTTTTCTGTGTGTGTGTGTGTGCGTGTGTGTGTGTGTGTGTGTGTGTGTGTGTGTGTGTGTGTGTGTGTGTGTGTGTGTGTGTGTGTGTGTGTGTGTGGGTGCGTGCGTGCGTGCGTGCGTGCGTGCGTGGGTGTGTGTGTGTGTGTGTGTGTGTGTGTGTGTGTGTGTGTGTGTGTGTGTGTGTGTGTGTGTGTGTGTGAGTGGTGTGTGTGTGTGTGTAGTGTGTATCTACCAAAACTCATGAACCGATACAAAGCAAAACACCAAATTTTAAACCTATGCTTTATTTCGGCGTCCAATGAACTAATTAGATTTTGGACAGAGTCGGAACATCTGGGGGGTACTTTATTTTTATATTTTATGAAATATATCTGCTATTTACGTTTGGAGAAGAAAATTGTTTAAATAAAAGTTACTTTTAATATTATTATCTATAATTTTTATATTTTGTCAAATTTTCCTGAAATGATCCGTATTCGAGAAATTTGACAAAATGTGCAAAATTATGATTTTTAGGAAAATTGTTATACTAAAAGTTGTTTGCGATATCGATCTCTATAATTTTTGTTTTAACATGATTTTTCTAAAATGGACCGTAATGGAAAAATTGAAGAAAAAGTGCTAAATTTAAATTTTTCAGTATTTTAGTTTTCAATGAATATCTATAGAAAAATGTTTGGAGGTAGATGTATGTGGAAAATGTACATATTTAGTTTATTCTCTAAACATTTATAGAGGTGTTGCAATAGGTTGTACAAAATAACCGGAAAAAGCCTATAATAACTAGATAGGAAAGTCATGTGTTATACACATACACAATTTAGAAGAATATTTAAATTGAAAAACATTTTTAATGAAATTTTGTGCCCCTAGTCACCCTTAACTACACATTATTACAATGATGTCAAATAATGTATCGCGAAGGCGAATATTTTTAAATAATTTGCGTTTTTCTTTCGTAATGCATATACTTCAGTGGTCTGTATTTTTGTTCTAGTTGTCTTGTCTTATTTAACTATTGTGAATATTTTTAAATTAGCTGAGTCTCCTTTCTAAATCTAGGATTCATGTTTAATACCTACAAAAGATTCAAAAATGGAAATATACACAGAATTGTATGAATTAATTTTAGTATCAAACCGACATATCTTTTCTGACACCTGGTTTATTAGGGTTATTATTGATGTTGCAAATATTTTATTTGCGCGGGTTACCGAAATATAATCAAGGTGTTTAGGTCTGTATAACCAATTTTACTGCAGGTACATTAATCATATCTAATTACGGACATATTTAAAATATATATTTTTTTTTTAGTTGCCTTATAATTTATAAAAACTAATTGCCTATCCAAGTAGAAAATAATGGCTTGTTATTTTTTTATAGCTTATTATTTATTTAAAATACACATCGACAACTAAAAATATTTTAAAATATACTATCAGTAAATTTTAATCGACGCCATCCTTTTTTATTTCATGCATTATCCAGAATTGTTAAAATAAAGAACTGACGCCTAATTATTTATTTATTTTACTCTTCCTACAATACAGACAAAGATGGGATTAACAGAAAAATAAAAGTAGACATTTTGCAACACAGTTTAAATTTTTTAAACTTATTGGTAGGTACGCGTCACGGGACATAGGGGACATTAAGTTTTCAACTTTAACAATTATTCCTTCGGCCTTCAGTGATATCTGATCGGCTAAATTTTGCTAAAGTACCAAAGTGGTAAAATTTAAAATGGACCAATAAAAAAAATTTTATTTTGATTATGTAGGCATATATTTCAGAAACTTGTGCTTGAAATGATATATGTTTGAAACGTTTGAAATATTTCTAAAACACTTCTGAAATAATGTGTGCTCTATGGGGTACTACCTTGCATGAGAATTGCCATCTACTTATTACTTTTATTTTATATTGATATATATTATTATACAGTCTTACTCCCCCTATCTAACTCGTTACTGGAGCCTTGTTAGGAAAATAGCCGAGACACGTCGATTTTTGATTTTTACAGTGTATATTTTTGTATAAATAGTTTACCCTTAATTTCATCCCTTACTAGAAGGGAGCAACCCTTTCGAAAAATTTAAATCGCATGGGGTGGTGAGTGATAGCTCATTTAAAAGGGGGTTTTATTCTTTACTTTAATCGTGAAAAAAATTTTGAAATTTGCTTAATTACGTGTTGATTTATTAATGTTTAAAAATAACAAAACATCACAAATAGGAAAGCAACTAAACTAACAGTGACCTTATCTAATGGCAAAAAAGTCTTACTTTACGTCTGAACCAAAACCGATATCATGCAGGGCCGAATTTTAATTCTAAAGAGGAATGCGCTACGTTAATTTTCGTTATTTTGAAACAATAATTATTTGAGAATTAATGAAAGAAATTTCCAAATTTTTTGCACGGTTGAATAGAGAATAAAACCTTCTTTCAAATGAGCTATTACTCACCACCCCATGCCATTTAAATTTTTCGAAAGGGTTGCTCCCCTCCAATAAGGGATGAAATTAAGGGTAAACTATTCATACAAAAATGTACATTGTAAAAATAAAAAATCAACATATTTCGGCGATTTTCCTAACAAGACCCCAGTAACGAGTTAGACTTATGATGCTCACTGTATATTATATTGTACTAAGTAATTAAAATGGTTGTAATGTTTAAAAATACAATACTTTTTAAAAAGAAACTTTTTAAAGCACACTGTAAATTCCAAAATAGTTTTTAATTATAGCTCTGATAGATATTCATCTTTCTGTATAAAAGTATTTAAAAAAAATCATGTTATAGTCTGGACCGATATGTATACCGTATGTGTTACAAATAGCTTTATATTTGTTCTAATGTAAATGAGGTAATATTATTTATGATTGTATTATTACGTTTATCTATTACCTTAGTCTCGAACTATTGGACCCGGTCCTGTGGAAAGCATACGTATGGCCGTGTAACCAACACGTAGAGGCGCCCTTTGGTAAGGAATACACGTGTCGGATACAATAATTATTTTTGTATTACTAAGAAGTAATAATTACTATTATTTTCCTGTAATAAGCACTACAGTAACAGAATATAAGTACTGGCATATAGTGCAATTAGTTACATTTAGGATGCTATAACTAGAAACCGACAAGTAATGAAGTCGTAATGAAGAACAATGTTCTCCTAAAAAATAACTTTCAATTGGTGTATAACTTATCCTTATTGGGAATGGAACAATTTCCCATACATTTCTGCCCATTGTCCTTTCGCCTAAAAACTTGAATATTTTACTGATTATTAATAATTTAACTTGAAAAAATAATACACCAAACTCTTTTTCTATAAATTGTCTGCTATTATTGAATATTCCGTATTTATGAGGCTTTCGCCTTTTAAATTATTTCGATTAAAAATGTATTTTTTTTTTTGAATATTTTGCAAAGAACATGTTCCATCAATTATTCCAATCCTTTTGAAAGTTTAGAAAATGTAGATATACAAATAATTAAGACATTAGTAAGTGATCTGAAAGTGAGATTGATTTTTCTGAAAAAACTAACATTTTGAATTTTTTACCTCTGGCACCATCTTTTAGTCAGAGCATCTGTGCGCGGAAGCTAATAATTTTACTAAATCTGAAAAAAGGTATTGAAAATCTGCATTTTTACTAGTAAAGCTTAAAAATTATTTATTGTATTTTAAAATTTTTTTCGAAAGAAAGACAAAATCGAAAAAAACTAGATACATCTATGGAGAAAATCCCTTGGGATAATGATTATTCAGATGCCTATACAATAAAAAAATGTACACGAAGATAAGCCATTTTTTAGATTTTTAATTTATTTATATTAAAATATAAAATATTGATGTACATAACTGTAATATCCCTAATTTCTTTAGGAACTACAATAATTTATATATTTTTCCCTCAATTCAAATTTATAATAAAACTCGATTGAATACCGAATTAAAAGTGTCTTTATTTGGTGATTCCACATCGCAATACAGCAACAAACAGTACAAGATACCAGAATAGAAATCAATTGTATATGGTGATGTCCATATATAAGTACATTACAGTAACCAGTGGCGTAGCCACAAGGAGGTTTGGGGGTTAGATCCCCCCATGAAGGGCCTTTGCATCACCTTTTCCGACATCGTATTAACTGTTTATTCACTTTATTTTATCGGTTCTCAGAAACCCCTTCTATGAAAAATTTCTGGCTACGCCACTGTACATAACACAAAAGTAATTGAATACAAATTATCAAATCCGGATCTGTTTAGGCAAGGTAATTGCAATATATCTTGTTGTTATCTCATAAAATATTTTATCGTCAGTTATTGAATATAACTACATACCTATCCTGTTATAATTCAATTATTTGTTTAAATAGTTAAAAAAAAAATTTTATTTGATGATTGTGGTTTAAAAAAAATAATTAAATAATTATTTAAAAGTTTAATGCCCCAAATTGTTTTCGCTATCCCCTATGTTGTAGAAGACCAAAAAATCAGATCAAATGAAATCCAATCCTAAAATTCTCAATAATAAAAACCAATTAAAAACGCAAACTCTCGCTGTTCCCAACTAATAAATTACCATGTACAATATAACATACTATGTACGATGATTGCCGGTTTTGTACTTTATGTATGTACACACAGGATTTATATCAACATCCTGGATAAAGCTACTAAAACGGTCGCGAACCAGCATCCCGGATGCAAACGTGACACAGAATTTTTAATTTCCACAAGCATATCTTCCTCAAACAACCATTCAGAACTGTATACAAACCCGTTATGTCGTTGAAAACATATTTTCTTAAAAATATGCAACCACCATTCATGTTGTTTCTTGTTGTTGACATTGCATTTCCGTTGGTAATAGCATCATTTAATATTGATAGTATTTCCCCAGCAAACACGAGAGTTTAATGGAGTTTAACAAAAGAAACAAATTGGAGTTTGAGTCTTCGGGGTGGTCTTGTGAGTTTTTTGTTTATGAATTGGCTGTATTACTTCTTTTGCTATGTGGTTTTTGAAGTGCCTAACCAGAAATATGTTTAAACAACGTTTAAACATTTTTGTTGGGAGAGACTGGGGAATTTTTTTCCTACATAACTAGTAATTTAGACATAACTTTGCATTGAATCGGCTGTAGCATTAACAATCGGGCATAAAAATATTAGGCTTTGTTTAGAGTAGGAGCAGCGAGCGTCGCGATGCGATAGCGTTACGACGAGCGACGCGATTTAATTTCAGATATCGCATCGCTGGGCGCTCTCATTCTGAAGCCTTCTTCAGAGTAGGAGCGACGAGTGACGCGAGCTATAGCGTTGTGTCGATCGACGTGTCATCGGAAAAACAAAGTTCAGAGTGAGAGTGACCAGCGATATAAATCGCGTCACTCGATGCAACGCTTGCGTTTAGTTAAGCCTTGATTACAGTAGCAGCGGCGAGCGTGGCGATGCGATAGCGTAGCGTCGAGCGACGCGACTTATAAATCGCTGCTTGAGAGAATTGTTTTTGAAAACAATTTTTATTAATTTTTCCTAAAAACCAAAAATTAATTATATGGAGAATTTAATATTAATGTTTTCGTTACAAGCTATGATGATATCAGACTGTTTTATTTTAGTAGAAATGTTCCTAGAAAAAAAATTAAGTCAACGATTCACACAGTTCACAGAGGTTTATTTATACTGCCGGCAACCAGATACCGTTTTCCTGTAAAGGTAGATAGGGTCATCGATCATAACTCCTCCAACCTGGAAACTTTTACGAAGTGAAAAATTCCCTTTGGAATTGGATTGAGAGCTTCAAGTGGTTGTCTTTCTTCTTTAACTTCTTCTTTTTTGGCTTGTAATGTCGGTAAATTTGGCTTTTTCTTATTTCTAATAAATTTAATATAATAATAATCTTTATTTGCCTTAAGTAAAAATAAAAAATAGATTTAGAAAAGATACAAGTATGTAAAAAAAATGTGATAAGTATATGAGTTGACACCCATATATTCATGACAAATAAAGTGTACATCCACAAAAGCAGGCTTGTGCGTGAATGCAGTAGTTCATTTATCATGAAAAATAGATGTATGAAAATTAAAAATCTGATGGGTCCAACACATGACTTTCCTATCTAGTTATTATAGGCTTTTTCTGGTTACTTTGTACAACCTATTGCAGCACCTCTATAAATGTTTAGAGGATAAACTAAATATATACATTTTCCACATACATTTAACTCGAAAAAATTTTCTATAGATATTCATTGAAAACAAAAAAACTGAATAATTTTAATTTAGCACTTTTCCTCCAATTTTTCCATTACGGTCCATTTTAGAAAAATCATGTATAAACAAAAATTATATCACAAACAACTTTTAGTTTAACAATTTTCTTGAAAATCAGAATTTTGCACATTTTGTTAAATTTCTCGAAGAAATTTGACGTAAAGCAAAAATTATAGAAAATAATATTAGAAATAACTTTTATTTAAACAATTTTTATAAAAAATTATTTTTTTGCATTTTGTCAAATTTCTCGAATACAGAACATTTTAGGAAAACTTTGTAAATTACAAAAAATATTGATAATAATATTGTAAGTAACTTTTACATGAAGAATTTTTTTCTCCAAATGTAAATAATAGATATATTCCATAAAATGTTTCAGATGTTCCGACTCTGCCCAAAATCTAATCAGTTCATTGGACGCCGGAATAAAGCTTAAGTTTAAAATTTGGTGTTTTTCTTCGTATCGGTTCATGAGTTATGGTAGATACACACACACACACACACACACACACACACACACACACACACACACACACACACACACACACACACACACACACACACACACACACACACACACACACACACACACACACACACACACACACACACACACACACACACACACACACACACACACACACACACACACACTCACACACACACACACACTCTCACACACACACACACTCTCACACACTCTTACACACTCACACACACACACACACTCACACACACACACTCACACACTCACACACTCACACACACACACACACACACACACACACACACACACACACACACACACACACACACACACACACACACACACACACACACACACACACACACACACACACATACACACATACACACACACACACACACACACACATACACACACACACACACACACACACACACACACACACACACACACACACACACACACACACACACACACACACACACACACACACACACACACACACACACACACACACACACACACACACACACACACACACACACACACACACACACACACACACACACACACACACACACACACACACACACACACACACACACACACACACACACACACACACACACACACACACACACACACACACACACACACACACACACACACACACACACACACACACACACACACACACACACACACACACACACACACACACACACACACACACACACACACACACACACACACACACACACACACACACACACACACACACACACACACACACACACACACACACACACACACACACACACACACACACACACACACACACACACACACACACACACACACACACACACACACACACACACACACACACACACACACACACACACACACACACACACACACACACACACACACACACACACACACACACACACACACACACACACACACACACACACACACACACACACACACACACACACACACACACACACACACACACACATCGTGAAAATAGTCAGAACTGATTCAGGGGACCCCAAAACGTAAAAATCCGTCGAAAACTGGAGGTCAAAAAAAATCATGATTCCTATACTTTCCTTATCTGTATACAGATAGGAAAATAAATAGTAAACATTTAACAAAAAAAATATTTAAGATTCACATAATAGAATTTTAAACAATTTAACTCTAGAATATAATATAATAGAAAGGGACACAAAAAAAAAATACTGTTAGTAAAATCAATTAGAATATTAATAAATTATTAAGTTTTTTTTTAAATTACGATAAGATTGAGAGACTATAACATGTTTCATTTCGCGGCAAAATAAAGTTGTCGGAAAAGATAGGATCCAATTTTTTATTTTCCTTTTAAATAAACTTGCAGAGTTATTTTTTTTAAACTAGATGGTAAGAGCCAGGTATGTGAAACTTTTTTTCCTATAGCCTTTTTCATTTTGGGTATTACGGCAACGCTTTCCATATATCTAGTTGGATAGCTATGTTGTAATTGGCTTTAAAGTGGCTTTGTCTTTATGTTGTCTTAGTAAAATCACTTTTACGTATAATTGGTAGATATTTAGCACTTCAGTTTCTTGGTACAACTCAATGGTAGGGTAGGTTTTGTGAAATAAAACTTTTAATATACTTTTTTAAATTTTTTGCAGGTATTGGATGAGAGTTTGTCCAGTCAATCTCCAAGCAATAAGACCGTACGTTAGATGGCTTTCGACTTATGCCTAATAAAGAATTTTGAGGTAAAATATTTTTAAGTTTATATAGTACAAATATTTTATGAAATAGTTTATTTGATGGTCCCATCTTAAATGGGAATCGAGGAAAATTCCGAAATATTTAATTTTATTTGATGTTTTGATGTGAAGCATTTCTTTTGTGAATACAGTAATAGATATTTGTTCAAAAGTGCTATATGAAGTAAACGGTAAAAAAAAGGTTTTTTTATAATTTATTGCAAATAGTCTGCTCTCAAAAAAATTAACTATTTTAACAAAATCAAATTCAATATAATTTTTAAGAAGATTATAGAAGACAGCAGTAGCATCATCAAAACTCACAATATTATCTTTTGTGTCTTGTAGAAATATATCATTTAAGTATATATTAAAGAGAATTAGTCCTGTGAGTTCCACTAATATTCACAGACTGTTTGATTTCGTTCAGGTAACTCTCAAATAGCTTGTAAGCAATACCCCTAAATCCCGCATTTTCTAGGGCAGATAATAGCTTCTTGTGATCGACGATGTCTAATGCCTTAGCCAGGTCAACAAAAATGGCAATGGATGGTTGTTTTTTATCTAAAGCATTGTTTATCATTCCTAGTAACTTGGTTATTGTATCCGATGTTGAGATATTTTCATGAAACCCGTACTGTTTATCTGATAATATGTTATATTTTTTATAAATGATGCTATTCGGTTTTGTTATATTTTTTCAAACACTTTTCCTACGTTTGAGATTAGTGAAATTGGTCTATAGTTTTCAGTTTCTATAGTATTTCCATTTTTAAACTGAGGTAGAAGTTCTGCAAATTTTAATATTCTTTAATATCCTTTAATATCCTTTAATATCCTTTAATATCCTTTAATATCCTTTAATATCCTTTAATATCCTTTAATATCCTTTAATATCCTTTAATATCCTTTAATATCCTTTAATATCCTTTAATATCCTTTAATATCCTTTAATATCCTTTAATATCCTATAATATCCTTTAATATCCTTTAATATTCTTTAATATCCTTTAATATCCTTTAATATCCTTTAATATCCTTTAATATACTTTAATATCCTTTAATATCCTTTAATATTCTTTAATATCCTTTAATATCCTTTAATATTCTTTAATATCCTTTAATATCCTTTAATATCCTTTAATATCCTTTAATATCCTTTAATATCCTTTAATATCCTTTAATATCCTTTAATATCCTTTAATATCCTTTAATATCCTTTAATATCCTTTAATATCCTTTAATAACCTTTAATATCCTTTAATATCCTTTAATATCCTTTAATATCCTTTAATATCCTTTAATATCCTTTAATATCCTTTAATATCCTTTAATATCCTTTAATATCCTTTAATATCCTTTAATATCCTTTAATATCCTTTAATATCCTTTAATATCCTTTAATATCCTTTAATATCCTTTAATATCCTTTAATATCCTTTAATATCCTTTAATATCCTTTAATATCCTTTAATATCCTTTATTATCCTTTAATGTCCTTTAATATCCTTTAATATCCTTTAATATCCTTTAATATCCTTTAATATCCTTTAATATCCTTTAATATCCTTTAATATCCTTTAATATCCTTTAATATCCTTTAATATCCTTTAATATCCTTTAATATCCTTTAATATCCTTTAATATCCTTTAATATCCTTTAATATCCTTTAATATCATTTATTATCCTTTATTATCCGTTAATATCCTTTATTATCCTTTGTTATACTTTAATATCCTTTAATTTCCTTTATTATCCTTTAATATCCTTTAATATCCTTTAATATCCTTTAATATCCTTTAATATCCTTTAATATCTTTTAATATCCTTTAATATCCTTTAATATCCTTTAATATCCTTTAATATCCTTTAATATCCTTTAATATCCTTTAATATCCTTTAATATCCTTTAATATCCTTTAATATCCTTTAATATCCTTTAATATCCTTTAATATCCTTTAATATCTTTTAATATCATTTATAATCTTTTAATATCCTTTAATATCCTTTAATATCCTTTAATATCCTTTAATATCCTTTAATATCCTTTAATATCCTATAATATCCTTTAATATCCTTTAATATCCTTTAATATCCTTTAATATCCTTTAATATCTAATATCCTTTAATATCCTTTAATATCCTTTAATATCATTTATTATCTTTTATTATCCTTTAATATCCTTTATTATCCTTTGTTATTCTTTAATATCCTTTAATATCCTTTATTATTCTTTAATATCCTTTAATATCCTTTAATATCCTTTAATATCCTTTAATATCCTTTAATATTCTTTAATATCCTTTAATATCCTTTAATATCCTTTAATATCCTTTAATATCCTTTAATATCCTTTAATATCCTTAAATATCCTTTAATATTCTTAAATATCCTTTAATATCCTTTAATATCCTTTACTATCCTTTAATATCCTTTAATATCCTTTAATATCTTTTAATATCCTTTAATATCTTTTAATATCCTTTAATATCCTTTAATATATTTTAATATCCTTTAATATCCTTTAATATCCTTTAATATCCTTTAATATCCTTTAATATCCTTTAATATCTTTTAATATCCTTTAATATCCTTTAATATCCTTTAATATCCTTTAATATCCTTTAATATCCTTTAATATCCTTTAATATCCTTTAATATCTCTTAATATCCTTTAATATCCTTTAATATCCTTTAATATCCTTTAATATTCTTTAATATCCTTTAATATTCTTTAATATTCTTTAATATCCTTTAATATTCTTTAATATTCTTTAATATCTTTTAATGTCCTTTAATATCCTTTAATATCCTTTAATATCCTTTAATATCCTTTAATATCCTTTAGTATCCTTAAGTATCCTTTAGTATCCTTTTATATCCTTTTATATCCTTTTATATCCTTTTATATCCTTTTATATCCTTTTTTATCCTTTAATATCCTTAAATACCCTTTAATATTCTTTAGTATCCTTTAATATCCTTTAATATTCTTTAATATTCTTTGATATCCTTTGATATCCTTTAATACCTTTTAGTATCCTTTAATATCCTTTAATATTCTTTAATATCCTTTAATATCCTTTAATATCCTTTAATATCCTTTAATATTCTTTAATATCCTTTAATATCCTTTAATATCCTTTAATATCCTTTAATATCCCTTTAATATCCTTTAATATCCTTTAATATCCTTTAATATCCTTTAATATCCTTTAATATCCTTTAATATCCTTTAATATCCTTTAATATCCTTTAATATCCTTTAATATCCTTTAATATCCTTTAATATCCTTTAATATCCTTTAATATCCTTTAATATCCTTTAATATCCTTTAATATCCTTTATTATCCTTTAATGTCCTTTAATATCCTTTAATATCCTTTAATATCCTTTAATATCCTTTAATATCCTTTAATATCCTTTAATATCCTTTAATATCCTTTAATATCCTTTAATATCCTTTTAATATCCTTTAATATCCTTTAATATCCTTTAATATCCTTTAATATCCTTTAATATCATTTATTATCCTTTATTATCCGTTAATATCCTTTATTATCCTTTGTTATACTTTAATATCCTTTAATTTCCTTTATTATCCTTTAATATCCTTTAATATCCTTTAATATCCTTTAATATCCTTTAATATCCTTTAATATCTTTTAATATCCTTTAATATCCTTTAATATCCTTTAATATCCTTTAATATCCTTTAATATCCTTTAATATCCTTTAATATCCTTTAATATCCTTTAATATCCTTTAATATCCTTTAATA
Organism: Psylliodes chrysocephalus; assembly: GCA_927349885.1. NCBI lineage: Eukaryota > Metazoa > Arthropoda > Insecta > Coleoptera > Chrysomelidae > Psylliodes > Psylliodes chrysocephalus. The sequence goes on from OV651821.1 coordinate 40,775,868, forward strand.
TCCTTTAATATCCTTTAATATCCTTTAATATCTTTTAATATCATTTATAATCTTTTAATATCCTTTAATATCCTTTAATATCCTTTAATATCCTTTAATATCCTATAATATCCTTTAATATCCTTTAATATCCTTTAATATCCTTTAATATCCTTTAATATCCTTTAATATCCTTTAATATCTAATATCCTTTAATATCCTTTAATATCCTTTAATATCATTTATTATCTTTTATTATCCTTTAATATCCTTTATTATCCTTTGTTATTCTTTAATATCCTTTAATATCCTTTATTATTCTTTAATATCCTTTAATATCCTTTAATATCCTTTAATATCCTTTAATATCCTTTAATATTCTTTAATATCCTTTAATATCCTTTAATATCCTTTAATATCCTTTAATATCCTTTAATATCCTTTAATATCCTTTAATATCCTTTAATATCCTTAAATATCCTTTAATATTCTTAAATATCCTTTAATATCCTTTAATATCCTTTACTATCCTTTAATATCCTTTGATATCCTTTAATATCTTTTAATATCCTTTAATATCTTTTAATATCCTTTAATATCCTTTAATATATTTTAATATCCTTTAATATCCTTTAATATCCTTTAATATCCTTTAATATCCTTTAATATCCTTTAATATCCTTTAATATCTTTTAATATCCTTTAATATCCTTTAATATCCTTTAATATCCTTTAATATCCTTTAATATCCTTTAATATCTTTTAATATCCTTTAATATCCTTTAATATCTCTTAATATCCTTTAATATCCTTTAATATCCTTTAATATCCTTTAATATTCTTTAATATCCTTTAATATTCTTTAATATTCTTTAATATCCTTTAATATTCTTTAATATTCTTTAATATCTTTTAATGTCCTTTAATATCCTTTAATATCCTTTAATATCCTTTAATATCCTTTAATATCCTTTAGTATCCTTAAGTATCCTTTAGTATCCTTTTATATCCTTTTATATCCTTTTATATCCTTTTATATCCTTTTATATCCTTTTATATCCTTTTTTATCCTTTAATATCCTTAAATACCCTTTAATATTCTTTAGTATCCTTTAATATCCTTTAATATTCTTTAATATTCTTTGATATCCTTTGATATCCTTTGATATCCTTTAATACCTTTTAGTATCCTTTAATATCCTTTAATATTCTTTAATATCCTTTAATATCCTTTAATATCCTTTAATATCCTTTAATATTCTTTAATATCCTTTAATATCCTTTAATATCCTTTAATATCCTTTAATATCCTTTAATATCCTTTAATATCCTTTAATATCCTTTAATATCCTTTAATATCCTTTAATATCCTTTAATATCCTTTAATATCCTTTAATATCCTTTAATATCCTTTAATATCCTTTAATTATCTTTAATATCCGTTAATATCCTTTATTATCCTTTAATATCCTTTAATATACTTTAATATCCTTTAATATCCTTTAATATCCTTTAATATCCTTTAATAACCTTTACTATCCTTTAATATCCTTTAATATCCTTTAGTATACTTTAATATCCTTTAATATCCTTTAATATCCTTTAATATCCTTCAATATCCTTTAATATCCTTCAATATCCTTTAATATCCTTTAATATCCTTTAATATCCTTTAATATCCTTTAATATCCTTTAATACCCTTTAATATCCATTAATATCCTTTAATATCCTTCAATATCCTTTAATATTCTTCAATATCCTTTAATATCCTTTAATACCCTTTAATATCCATTAATATCCTTTAATATCCTTTAATATCCTTTATTATCCTTTAATATCCTTTAATATCCTTTAATATCCTTTAATATCCTTTAATATCCTTTAATATCCTTTAATATCCTTTAATATCCTTTAATATCCTTTAATATCCTTTAATATCCTTTAATATCCCTTAATATCCTTTAATATCCTTTAATATCCTTTAATATCCTTTAATATCCTTTAATATCCTTTAATATCCTTTAATATCCTTTAATATCCTTTAATATCCTTTAATATCCTTTAATATCCTTTAATATCCTTTAATATCCTTTAATATCCTTTAATATCCTTTAATTATCCTTTAATATCCTTTAATATCCTTTAATATCCTTTAATATCCTTTAATATCCTTTAATATCCTTTAATATCCTTTAATATCCTTTAATATCCTTTAATATCCTTTAATATCCTTTAATATCCTTTAATATCCTTTAATATCCTTTAATATCCTTTAATATCCTTTAATATCCTTTAATATCCTTTAATATCCTTTAATATCCTTTAATATCCTTTAATATCCTTTAATATCCTTTAATATCCTTTAATATCCTTTAATATCCTTTAATATCCTTTAATATCCTTTAATATCCTTTAATATCCTCTACTGTCCTTTAATATCCTTTAATATCCATTAATATCCTTTAATATACTTTACTATTCGTTAATATCCCTTAATACCCTTTGATATCCATTAATATCATTTATTGATTTGTTTATTAAGAATGTCAACACAAGTGCTATTTCTGTACTTACTGTTTTAAGGGTTTCTAATCGTATGCCATCTAGCCCTGGTGATTTGTTATTTTTTAAACTCAATATAGTTTCTATTACCTCGTTTACATCGGTGTCTGAAAGAAAGATTGTTTTGCTTATTTTTTGCTGCATATACTATGACAGCTCCTAATAATAAATATATTATAATACTCAAAGGGTTTACTAAATAACGGTTTTTGAGGTGGTGTAATACTACTAGTTTTATTTGATTTTGTCTCGCTTGAATTAAATAAATTTCAAGAGGTTCATGTTTTAATTTAATTTCTGCTACTTTTTCTATATTTTCAGAGTACGGGATGGTTATCTCTGATAGCAATAAGGGTTGGCTCACTGACAGAAAATTTTCATACGGTATAAAAATTAGATAATTTCGTTGGAGTATAGTAATATCAGTCCTGCCACATTTGGTTACGAGTTTAGTTTTATTCCAAAAATACCAATAGTGATTCGTCAATTTGTTGGAAAACATTTCTTGAGACTTTGATTGGCGATTTTTGGCATTACCTGGTATTGGATTTCAATTATAGCAACTGAAATATGCAATCCTCTGTTTCGATTCGATCGCCTAGATCATCACCAGTAGAGTAGTTGTTGGTTTTTAGGCTGATAAATGGTAGAGATGTGTATTTGTAGAGGTTTTTATTTATCATCAGATAGTTATTGCGAGGAATTATAGTTGTGGAATTTAGGGTAGGAATTGAATATAGGTGATGGTATGAAATGTTTTCTGGGAAAACTTTGGAGAAATGGGGAGTGAAAACGATTTTAGATGGAATAATAAGCATTAATGTTTAGAAGGTCATAGTACTTGTAAGTATCGTCGATTGAATTTGTAAAGAGAAGTTCGTCTATAAAATGGTACTTTAAAATAGTTTTTATTATTGATTTTATCTCTTTGGGTTTTATTATGCTAGGGTGTAAAACTCCTAATCGTGCAAACGTTAGAGAATTTTCTATTTCTCCTAACACTTGTATAATGATGCTTAAACTTAAATTTAATTGATCTAAAATATTTTGAGTTTGTAAGTAATCATTAAATTAAAAAAAAAATTATTTAAAGCAGTTCGAATTCTTTCTATCCCTGCAGATATTACTTCTCGATTACTTTTAATTAAAGAAATTGTTTTGTTAAAATTTTGAATAATATCTTTTGTAAGTGAAATTTGTACAATTTCCAATTCATTATTTTGAAAATCAGAAATGGCTTGATCATAGTGAAATGCAACATTTACATCTAAATTTCCAAAATTACTCTTAATTATAAAATCCAAAACCATCTTTAAGACAAAGTTTTACTCTATTCGGAGGCATTAGGGAATTTAATTTTTTATCTGCTAATGTTAATTGATCTATTGATCTATTAAAATTTTCTAATTCTATATGATAAAGGCTGCTAAGCTTATCTTGAATTGCATAAGTTACATTTTTGTAAGCAAATTTTAAAACTTCTATTTTATCTTTTATAAGTCATTATAATGGAGAGACGTATGTACCGTTGATTTTAGTTTAGCTGTGCCTAAACAAACAGGAAAGGATACCGGGATTATTAATTAGGTTCGTCAATTGCATCTCTTGAGGCCTTACTTATAGAATGACCAGGATCATTAAGATCAGTGGCGTCCTGTAAAAGTTTTGTCTTGTTAGTTTTTTAGTACAAAACCGGTTTAACATAATTTTACATTAATATTGGAAAAATTAATTTTTTTGTAACAATTCTTGTTTTATCCTGTGGCCTTCGATTATTGTTATCAGATGACATTCCTTGGTCGCTGTAAAGTAGTAAGGTTTATTTCGTTTTAGAGTTGGCATAAAAGTGGCATATCAGTGATAATGGTTTATTGAATTGCTGAGAGGGTTTAAATAATTTTACCTTTTTTTGCGAACAATGAATGTGCCAATATGACTGCCCAACTATTTAACAATCAACATCAAAGTCCATCCATATTTTGGAGTTAGTCCAAAAATTTCGGGAAACGGGATCAGACACTAACAAAAAAACGTGAAATGGAAAACACTGTAGTAAATGAGCTACAGAGGTGGCGATTTTAGAGCATGTTGTTCAAGAACCCACATTAAGTACAAGACAACTGGCGATAACATCTGGTAATAAGAGAAGTAGCATTCAGAAGATATTGAAAAATACATCTGGTACAAAAACTTATATTAAAGAAGACGATTTTGATATTGCATTTTTGTGAAATTATGACTGAACGGGCAATAAATGATCAGCACTTTCTTTTCAACGTGTGTTTTTCTAACAAATGCCCTTTTTTATAAATGGTACGGTGAATTGTCACAACTATCTTTATTTGTCCGACTCAAATCCCAGAATATTGCATACGCAACGTCCATAAAAACTAAATTTTTGGGCTGTCATTTTTGGTAACCGTATAACTGGTCCCTTTTTTTTACCTGGAACTTTAACCGCAGAAATGTATCTGGAATTATAAGAAAACGCCACTTATCTAGCTTTATACTAGAGGTGATTGAGAATGTCGATCAGTACATAGCAAACAACTTAATATTTCAGCAAGACACAATGCGTCATCCCATTTTGCATTGACTGTTCGTCACTATTTGGATCAAACGTTTCCAGGTCAATGGATCGGAAAAAGAGGAATTATTAAGTAGCCCCCATGGTCTTCGGATCTAACTTTGTTAGATTTTTTAATGGGGCCACTTAAAAACTAAAATTATTTTTGCCTGAGTGCGATGTTGACAATACACTCGAGTTGTACAGTATAATGTTTTCTACGACCCACTAATAAAAATCTACAAATATTAAAAATTATTTTAAGTTATTAGATTGGATATGAAATATATTCGTTCCAATAAACCGAATATAAAACTTTTTCGTTTTGTAGATAAGCTAATATCCATGTGGATGTAGAAAAATTATATTCGCAACGTTAACAGTTATAAATATAACCATCATTAAAAAAATGTAACTACTATAAAACCAGAACTCCTAGTTTATAAATTAATACTTTTATAATATATTTACTAAACTAGCGCATTTACGATAGCAGTTAACTATTTTCACAATATTTGAATGGAAATGGTTAAAATACATTTTAGCCATAGATAAATATATAGTAAATCAAACCACTATGTTGCAGACACATATAGTACCAGAAAACATGAGAAATATTATTTCTAATTATTTTTACTTCTCGTTTTTACCGTGTACAATAAAAATCTAATAAAAATCCAAAAACAATATTGGTCTGTTGAATTTATTGTCCAATAAATTTTGACTTTCATTTCATAACTTTCAAATATTTTATTGAAAAAATCAACCTCAATATACACAGAAGAATTATTGTCTGGTAATAATTCGCGAATAGAATTGAGAATCTCTTATTTGCATATTATGCCAACATCGATGGCAGAAAAACTGGCAACGGCTAACCGTAATCGTTCCTTCTCCTTAATTCCTGCTACTGATTCTGTCATAAAAATTAATTACTTGTGGCAATCTCTATTTATGGAAATTAAATTTTTACGAACCAATATTTGAGGAAGGGGCTTATTTTTTAAAAAATCTCCCAACTCTATTGGAGAATAATTAAATATTTTCTGTGACTTTTACAAGTTGGTTTAGCCCACAGTAATATTTTACATTATCACAATAATGAAAAATATTATTAACTAATATACGAAACACTTTTTTTAACATAAAATTATATGGCAACGTGCTGCGTAACATCAATTTAAAATATTATACAGGCTAAATTTTGCCATTGGGCCATTGTCAACTAGATATGAAATAAAAAATGACCGAAATATTTTATTTTTCGATTTTAAATAAAATGGCCATTCTGTTTATACTGACGTAATATCGTGTGTAAAGCTTTTACGACATGCCATTATTTGGTGTTTTTTTTATAGCCAACGAAACTGATTTTAACTGCTTTTGGTTGCTTTACGACTATACTGACATTGGAAACATAAACCTCTCTGCAAATTACCCAGTTACGAAGAATAGTTATCCCATCTAAAATGTTTTAGTATTTTGTTGAGTTTGTCTTTTAAGGAATTTTATTTATTATTACTTATAATCTTGAATTGGAAAAAAAATTATCGATGTGAATTTGAATCAATCAATTTAATAATTTCTTTTTAATTGGTCAGTATAGTTTAAGAATAATTTAGGGATATCTGTTTTTTCATTTAAACATTTATCATTTTAAGTAAACTAGTGTTCGCCCAGTGATCGAAATTAAATATTCATTATTGAATATTTGAGGAAAACATTATTCATTTTCATGTCATGTCATTACGAATAAATATAACACCCTGTGAATAGGTATGTTATGATTTGTAAAGTTTTGTACAAGGACAGGCGCGCTAAATAGATATTCAATAAAATAATAAATCGTGTTGTTGGACAAGGATTTATTAAATCATAATATTAAAGTACAGGGTCAAGAAAGATCAACAAAAGCATTCTTGGAAAATTACAAGTTAATTTTCAAAGAGTTCGTTTTGGTTTTTGTTGACGAGCGGTCGAAATCATTAGAATTAAGTAGATTCCTTTTTTGTTTCGGAAAGTAAAATCACGGGTCGGTCACGCAAAATCGCGGTTAGTTTTTTGTAACGCCATACAGTGGTAAAAGTAACACGTGCTTCAGCCAGCCCTGCAGCCCAACGGATAGAATATAATGCTTACATAAGTAAATAGTTTTAAGTAGTAATATTTAGTTTTGTGTAGTCAGCAAAGACTACTGGGTTGCGGAAGCAATACTAGCTGTTTTTATATTTGTTGAATAAACTATAGTTATTTGTTTTACGCTTGTTGTGTCAATTTTTTTAGTTTATGAAAACTCACGATCACTCAAAGGCGGGGATATTAGCTTAGTCAGATCTCTGAGAGTGTGAGATACTGTCAAAGGGAAGAGTCCATGTAGGGCAAACCCTTTCCCCGCCTTCTGAATCATCGTCAGGAAGTTAGGGTTCCTTAGGCCTATCCCGTCTGAACTTAAACCCCTAGCCGTGTGTTACCTATAGCCCAATTTAAATACAAATTGGGCCCCTCTATATAACTCGTGGTAACCGCTAAGAGTGGACCTAAGGGTCAGTCAAGAAGGCCTATAATCTCACTTTTAATAATATCAGCGACCATTTAATTTTATATTTATTTGCTATACAACATAGTTCAGTATCATTATAATTAAATAAAAAATAAATTCAACAAAATAACAGCGATGGTCTAGCGTACTAATATGCTAGGTACCAACTTTGGGAAAAACATGCCAACATGCACGCTACTAAGAAAAGTACAATTTTCTGCATAACAAATGTGCTAAGTAAAATCAGATTATTAAGCGATGTATCGCCTTCTATAAGTACCTAGTGTGAGCCTCCGAGCATTTACTACTAAAAAGAGTCTTTCCCCCTTTGTCGTGTTAAATTTTGAAATCAACGTCTACTCCCCCAAGGGGAGAAATTGATCTCCTGTAATTGGCTTATTTATTCAGTGTTGCCAATATTGATAGCGCCAGTTCTGATACTTTCTGACACATGTTAATTTTTGATTTATATTTTACGAAAAATACAATTATTTATAGCGTAAGGGTTATAAATGTATATTTAAGATTTAGTTTTTCTAATAATATGGTGAAAACATCCTTTACGTGTAAAAGACCTGTTAAAAATAATTTTTTAAGATTATAACATAAGCATAAGAATAAATAATAAGCAGAAGGGTATCTCTCATTCAATTCCATTGTAGTTGATGCCGACGAGCTATGACCTCGTCTTTTCGTTTTTACTTGTATTCTATAGGCGCACCTAAAAAAAGGTCAGGAAGATAAAAAAAATATTGGTTAGCTATTGATTTATTTTTTAAGTTTATACATTACAAATATAGGTAAGTAAAAGATTTATATATATAAAAAAATATTTACTTATCTTTCCAAATGACAACCTTTTTGTCTTTTATAGTTTTAAAATTTCGGTTAATACATTTAAGAATATAAAATATTCTTACTCTACCGAATAATTTTATTAAATAATTATGTGAACATTTTTCACATGGATGTGAGAAAACTTGTATTTCTACAAATACTTTGAAACGTATCTATTACATTTTTGTGTATAATAATAGTTTTACAATTTATTTGAAATATTACCTCTAAAAAGGAGATAAATTTTACAAAGTCATTGTGTGGTATGTTTAAATTACCAAATAAATCTAAATTGGAGGTATTGCCAGCTTTATAGTAACAAAATAAAGATGTATCGTCCAAATTTTGATGAGCTTTTGAATATTCCTCGCAAATTGTACAAAAATGTATAAACAGGCATTTTTTTATTAGGTAACCCGCAAAATACCTTTCGAAATTCGTTGCTAACGTGGACTCTTTTTGATAACTGCTATCAATTTCTGGCAAATTTGATGTATTGGGAGCTACGAATGAATTTGTATACTCTTTAATGACATCATATACTCGCAGAAGCATATTATCCATGTTATTCTCGCAGTTTTGAGTTACTGAATTAAGTAGCTTTATACAGAACAACTTTCTAAAGGTTCTTTGATATTAAATGGCTGTTGGATAATATAATAATAATAATACTCTCCCTAATTCACCCCCTTACGAGTGAATTTCAACCCCTGAAGTCGACTGAACAACTTGTGTAGGGGAAGGGACGGCTATTATTATTATTTGTCGTGGCGCTCCGGGGCGACTTAAAGATGATTGATGGTGCCATTTGACATACAGATGACGAAAACCCGGAAAACCTCACCCACCATCATCGAGACGGTAATGTATGGCGATTTTTTTTATCTGCATGTCATATCAACAGAAATTGAATTTCTATTAATACGCCACACATCAAATCCTAAACCGAACCATGCAATTTAATTAAAACTTCACATGGTCTGGTCTGGGATTCGAAACCCAGCAGTCTCAGACTCATAAACTTGCCTATAAATGAATATAAGCGCGATAGACCGCTACACCACCATCCCGATTAGCACAATAACTATTTTGCTGTCTTATAAGATCAAATAAATTTTCTAACGGATCTTGGTTTAAACGTCTAGTAAAAAGAAACTTAACGTTTTAAGAAAATCTCATAAATGAAGAATGGAGCTAATTGTTATTTTAAAACCTGTTATGAACTTCATTTTTTTTTAGTTACATTTTCGCCTAGGTTACTAAAAACTTTTAAGTTGTCCAACAGCAATAACATCTCATTAAAAAATGTCAGTTGAAAATCGAAACCCTTTTAAACGCCAACTTATATTTTTTCGCGTCTGATGTTTTTGATGAGTTTAAAATAATCAATACTTTGTCGATTTTATCAATAAATACAGCAGTTGCCTGGGCTTCATTAGACAAGTTACCTAATTCGACGTACACATTTAAAGCCGAAACTGTAAGACTAAATACCTGACTTGCATATTTTACCTTCATTTTTTCAAAATTACTAGGAAATATATGCGAATCAGTTAGTTTACGCGCTGATCTAGTAACTATCAACTCATTAATATTATAAAATTGCGTAATATATGACCAAGAAACTATTTTATTAGAAACAAGAAAAGTAAGTTTCAGTAACATATTTCTTATAGCCTTGATGAGGTAAGGTGTATCGACTATAAAAAATTTTTTGATCGTCAAAAATAAAATAAGGTTTCTCAGGGGTTATTTGCAAAAAGTGTTTACATTGACTATTATTGGAGCCCATATCACTTACGGTAAAAATAACGTTCAGTCCAATATTCTTTAACTTTTTAATAGCATCAAAAACTATATACTTCAACTCTAAACCAGGGCATGTACCATTGTAAAAAAAATAACTCAAAGGTTGCTGCCAATTAAAGAAAATCCCCCTGGCCAACAAGACGGTGGCTGTTCTTGCTGGTTTTAAAATTCTTTTCCCATTGCCGGGATCTTCCACGCCTACAACAATAATCCGTACTACGATTAAACAAAAATTTGCCTTTATGCTTATCTCATCCACACACAGTACACAATATTTGTCCATTTTACTAAAATTGTTAGCTTTAATTTTAAGTGTTTTGAACACATTGGAGACTTCCAAACCTGGTGGGATATCTATTCCACGTAATAAGAGTCTAAGGGATTGCGGCTCAGGCAGGCAAAATAACTTAGAAGTGTTTAATAAACCTTTGATCTAGATAAATATAGTGGTAAACACCTAAATTTAAATTCGTCCGAATACTTTCGACATTTAGCTGATTTCATGCTTTGGGTAACCTGAACATTAATAATTTCTGCGAGTTCTTTGGATGGGCACAGTGAATACGAACAAGTTTTGTACTGTTCGAGAGTGATCGTGTCTTTCAATTTTTTTTAAGCTTCTTTTCAGGATGCTTGCATTTATTAAGAAGGACCTGGTTGTCTCTTTTCAACGCTTTGTTCTCAAATTTCAGGGCAGTTTTCCTTTCTTGGGCTTCGAAAAGTTAGTTCCTCTGATGTTTGGGACACTCCGTGAAGGTAAACGTATTGGAAACCGCTAAATCGAGACTGCCTTATCGAAAGAGTTGCCAATAGTTGAAGCTGATGGTTCCAAAACTTCAGGAAATTTGATATGTTAATAGAAGATACAATACAATACCAATTATTATTTCTGTGAGCAGTAAGGAAACTGATGATGATGATGACTCCTTATGGGGAGATAACGACTTATGTATTTAGGTATGTAACTCTATATTTATATTAATTATTTTAAGTTTATATGACGCTAGTACCCGAAATACACAAATAAACAAAAAATTTATAAAAACGAAATGTGAGTGTTTTATGAGAAAAGATTCTTTAAATGCCTATATGATTTGGTGATGTGAATATTTATTATAATATTTCAAGAAAATGTTCTAGCCTAATATCTAGTATACTATTTTTATAAAAATAAATGTAGGTACTTAATATTGACAATTTACTATTTTTATATTCAAGTAATTTCGTCTTCTTCGTCACTGAGGTATAGAATTATTGGTTACTCCCTTAGGGTTTGCTCATTTACGTTTTATGATGTATTGTTTTCGAGATTTTTCTAGTTGGTTATACTAAAATCTAGTGTTTTCCATAAAAACTGTACTATCATACATTTTCAAATAAACTATAGATAATAGTTTCTTACCCAACACTGGTCATGGTTTTAAAGTAAAAATTTACTTTTTATATTTACGACAGCTTCTTTTTTTAATGCTGTATTTAAACATTAGAATATCTAAAAAATAATCCTAATAAATGAACACTCATAAAACAATCTTTTTTAACAAAATCTATTTTGTAAACCGCACTAAAAAAACATTTCGTCTACATCGGTTTTTTCATTAAATTTTATGACTACATAAATTTTTGAATGGCAGAATATCCGATCGGTCGATAAATTAAATTCAAACTTTTTGCGGGGACCTCAAATTGTTTGTCATTAGAAAAAGAGGGATAGCAACACGGTCGGAAAACACCGAAACGCTCATTTAAGAAGCACCCACGAGATTTATCGGTACGTCCTGAACGAAAATCGAACGGCCATTAGAATAACATGGCGCTGCTTCAAAGGATCCCTTTGTAAACATTTCGGTTTGACCATCGTCGTGAAATTAGACTGTGACCTACTTTGTGAATAGTTTTTAAGTGTAAGAAGTATGTTTGCGTTTCCCTAAAATTTATTAGGGAAGTGTGAATGTATTAAGCAAGCGTAGAAAGGCCAATAATGTTTTTTCAACAATTAACGATTGTTTAATTATTGGTTTGCATAAATATATAATTGTTGAACAATGAGAAAAAGCTTCATAAGAAAATTTGTATCGTTCTCTCTCCTAATTTTCAAATAGATATTTTTCTAAATCGATCTTAAAAAGCCTTTATATTTTAGTAGCTTTTCTTCTTTTTTCAATGGTAAGAATTATAAACATCTCACTTTTGCCGTTTTCGCTGACTAAGCCTTTTTATAAAGTCATGTAATGTTTTAAACTTTTTTTTCAAAGTCTCTCCCTTAAATTTGAATTAAATTCTTTTCGAAATGGATTTTGAAAATCCTTTCTATTATAGAAATGGAGAAATAGGCTTTGATAAAATTTTCTGAATTTGGATTATTTTACAGTTGTTAACATCTTGAACAATAGTGACAATGGGCACAACTCAATCATAAAACTAGTTTTTTATATAAAGGGCGTTGAAGTTGCCACTGGAAGACTTTTAAAAAGACCGTTGCTTAACAAAATACTTTCATTGCAGACTAATGCTTTACTGGTCAAACAATATGTTCCTAGCATCACTTAAGAAAGTGAAAACTATCGCACTGTTTAGTATGGGAAGTGCCCTAAAGCATACGCATGTAGATAAGAATCTACTTTCCGCATCAGCTGCCACACATTATTAGTTAAATTGATTAGATGATTAAATTGTTAACACTGATGTTCACAGCTTGATCCTAGATATTTATTTTTAACAATTATTATTGAAATAATTTAAAACTAATTAGATTTTTTGTGGAAAGGTGGAAAAAACGTTTTGAACTAGGACCAGAACCAGGGGCGGTTTTTCCATTGGTTTATTTGTGCAGTGAACACCCAGTTCAATTTCTTAAAAACACATTATTTTAAAATTACATAAATAACATAAAAATATAAATTTAATTTTAATATTTTTATTTTCATACGTGTTAATCTATATTTTTTGGTATATCATTGCTCTCTGGCTGATAGCGTCTCTGTGGCACAATATACCTAAGTATACCGTATCTGTAGCGCATTATGATGAGCGACCCTAAAACGAGTGAGACGATTTGACGAATGTATATAGCTAAAAAGAGAAGACAACATTCCAACAGATCCTTTAAACTGTTAAAGAATACATTAATTGGCGCGCCGCTCACAAACAAGGTTGCCAAACCAGTGTTGCCAGTCTAGTATAATTTACAATTGTACTACAGTCTGCGTGTATCAGTGTTCACGTGTAAAATATATATATATATATTGTGTTCCTTGTTTGGGTTCGTTATCAATAAAGACCCCTTTTTTCATTTTCAATAAATTTAGATGTCACGGCAAATAGAATTCGAAAAATCTGGTACATTTAAGGAATCTTGTACATTTTTTTGTCAAATCTGGTACATAAAAAAAACATATTCTGACAAGACTGTACCATATCAACAAACTGTCATTCCGTTTTCCATCATTCCTCTACTATGAAACGCTTTTAATAAAATTAAGATTATTTTATTTATGATCATTTAAAAAAATGTGTTTAACTAAGAACTGTGACATTAATAAATTAAAAGTATGTGTGTCAATTCAACAATTGTTCTCGAAAAACTTCTTTAAGGCAAGGTAAAAACAAGTATTTTTAAAGTTATTTTATTTAACTATAATGAAGTTTTATGAATTTAATTTGTTTTATATTTTGTTTCAGTGTCTAAGACCATTTTAAGACTATTTGAAAAAGGATTTTTTGATTTTTCGATTTTTTGATATTTCGATATTTAGATTTTTCGATTGTTAGATTTTTATATTTTTTGATTTTTCGATTTTTCGATTTTTCGATTTTTCGATTTTTCGATTTTTCGATTTTTCGATTTTTCGATTTTTCGATTTTTCGATTTTTCGATTTTTCGATTTTTCGATTTTTCGATTTTTCGATATTTCGATTTTTCGATTTTTCGATTTTTCGATTTTTCGATTTTTCGATTTTTCGATTTTTCGATTTTTCAATTTTTCGATTTTTCGATTTTTCGATTTTTTTATTTTTCGATTTTTCGATTTTTCGATTTTTCGATTTTTTTATTTTTCGAATTTTCGATTTTTCGAATTTTCGAATTTTCGATTTTTCGATTTTTCGATTTTTCGATTTTTCGATTTTTCGATTTTTCGATTTTTTGATTTTTCGATTTTTTGATTTTTCGATTTTTCGATTTTTCGATTTTTCGATTTTTTCGATTTTTCGATTTTTCGATTTTTCGATTTTTCGATTTTTCGATTTTTCGATTTTTCGATTTTTCGATTTTTCGATTTTTCGATTTTTCGATTTTTCGATTTTTCGATTTTTCGATTTTTCGATTTTTCGATTTTTCGATTTTTCGATTTTTCGATTTTTCGATTTTTCGATTTTTCGATTTTTCGATTTTTCGATTTTTCGATTTTTTGATTTTTCGATTTTTCGATTTTTCGATTTTTCGATTTTTTGATTTTTCGATTTTTCGATTTTTCGATTTTTCGATTTTTCGATTTTTCGATTTTTCGATTTTTCGATTTTTCGATTTTTCGATTTTTCGATTTTTCGATTTTTCGATTTTTCGATTTTTCGATTTTTCGATTTTTCGATTTTTCGATTTTTCGATTTTTCGATTTTTCGATTTTTCGATTTTTCGATTTTTCGATTTTTCGATTTTTCGATTTTTCGATTTTTCGATTTTTCGATTTTTCGATTTTTCGATTTTTCGATTTTTCGATTTTTCGATTTTTCGATTTTTCGATTTTTCGATTTTTCGATTTTTCGATTTTTCGATTTTTCGATTTTTCGATTTTTCGATTTTTCGATTTTTCGATTTTTCGATTTTTCGATTTTTCGATTTTTCGATTTTTCGATTTTTCGATTTTTCGATTTTTCGATTTTTCGATTTTTCGATTTTTCGATTTTTCGATTTTTCGATTTTTCGATTTTTCGATTTTTCGATTTTTCGATTTTTCGATTTTTCGATTTTTCGATTTTTCGATTTTTCGATTTTTCGATTTTTCGATTTTTCGATTTTTCGATTTTTCGATTTTTCGATTTTTCGATTTTTCGATTTTTCGATTTTTCGATTTTTCGATTTTTCGATTTTTTGATTTTTCGATTTTTCGATTTTTCGATTTTTCGATTTTTTCGATTTTTCGATTTTTCGATTTTTCGATTTTTCGATTTTTCGATTTTTCGATTTTTCGATTTTTCGATTTTTCGATTTTTCGATTTTTCGATTTTTCGATTTTTCGATTTTTCGATTTTTCGATTTTTCGATTTTTCGATTTTTCGATTTTTCGATTTTTCGATTTTTCGATTTTTCGATTTTTCGATTTTTCGATTTTTTGATTTTTCGATTTTTCGATTTTTCGATTTTTCGATTTTTCGATTTTTCGATTTTTCGATTTTTCGATTTTTCGATTTTTCGATTTTTCGATTTTTCGATTTTTCGATTTTTCGATTTTCGATTTTTCGATTTTTCGATTTTTCGATTTTTCGATTTTTCGATTTTTCGATTTTTCGATTTTTCGATTTTTCGATTTTTCGATTTTTCGATTTTTTGATTTTTCGATTTTTCGATTTTTCGATTTTTCGATTTTTCGATTTTTCGATTTTTCGATTTTTCGATTTTTCGATTTTTCGATTTTTTCGATTTTTCGATTTTTCGATTTTTCGATTTTTCGATTTTTCGATTTTTCGATTTTTCGATTTTTCGATTTTTCGATTTTTCGATTTTTCGATTTTTCGATTTTTCGATTTTTCGATTTTTCGATTTTTCGATTTTTCGATTTTTCGATTTTTCGATTTTTCGATTTTTCGATTTTTCGATTTTTCGATTTTTCGATTTTTCGATTTTTCGATTTTTCGATTTTTCGATTTTTCGATTTTTCGATTTTTCGATTTTTCGATTTTTCGATTTTTCGATTTTTCGATTTTTCGATTTTTCGATTTTTCGATTTTTCGATTTTTCGATTTTTCGATTTTTCGATTTTTCGATTTTTCGATTTTTCGATTTTTCGATTTTTCGATTTTTCGATTTTTCGATTTTTCGATTTTTCGATTTTTCGATTTTTCGATTTTTCGATTTTTCGATTTTTCGATTTTTCGATTTTTCGATTTTTCGATTTTTCGATTTTTCGATTTTTCGATTTTTCGATTTTTCGATTTTTCGATTAATCGATTTTTCGATTTTTCGATTTTTCGATTTTTCGATTTTTCGATTTTTCGATTTTTCGATTTTTCGATTTTTCGATTTTTCGATTTTTCGATTTTTCGATTTTTCGATTTTTCGATTTTTCGATTTTTCAAATTTTTCGATTTTTCGATATCTCGATTTTTCGATATCTCGATTTTTCGATTTTTCGATTTTTCGATTTTTCGATTTTTTAATTTTTCGATTTTTTGATTTTATTCATAATACCGCAATCTATTAGCAGTTTCGAGAACTAGAAAACGTATCATGTTTAAGCTAAAAACAGTAGTTATAAAGTTTTTTTAATATTTAGCTTTAGTATTGTTCGCATACTAGAAATGAAGAGGTATTAGTGCCCGCTATTGTAAACAACATTTTTATTTTACTGCGGATTACGTGTGTTTCTTATTTACCGGTGAACTAAATATTTAGTAGCATACAAGCATGTGAGTAGATTATTTTTAAGCTATTGCATAGCTTTTATCGTGGGCTTTGAGCGGCTACCGAATCAAGAAATATCGTAACACCGTAACGAAAATAATCCTAACACCCCCCACAGCAGTGCGGCCTTAAAGCCATGGAAGTTTACATCTCAAGATTAAAAATTATTACAAATAAATAATAATAATACTTTTATAGTTTTTAAATCATATGTTTATGTGATTCCATTAAATTACAATATAGGTATCATTTGACATGATAAAATTTTTCGTAAATATTTCTAATAAATTGTTATATATATTATTATAAGCGATTCCAAACGTCTATCAATATGTGCTTGGTGGCGCAAAGCATACAGTGGTCATAATTTGGATAGTGTGAATAGCAAGTTGGTGGTTCGAGCCTCGAAACTTTTTGTTTTTTTTTGTTTTTTTTTTTTCTTAAAAAAAAAGCAAAATATTGTTTTATTATTTCACAGTCTTGGTAATTTAAAATGTTTAGTTTTTAAAAAGTATATACTTATTCAATGCATAGTGGCGCATAACGAGGTTCATTCAAGTTCAGCTAATTTTAATAATGCAAGCTACCAGTGGAGACTTCGTTTATTTAAATTCAAATGGAAGCAATTTCGTAAAAGAAGTAAGGTCCCTAAATAATTTTGAAAAATTGCGTTCTAATTTACATTCTAATAACAATGAAACCCAAATTCCTGCTGGGCAGCAAGGATTTGACCAGCGTCTTAAGATCCGTCCTATAGTTACCAGCTTACAAGGAAAATGTATATATGTTCCTGTTGAAGAAAGTTTGTCAGTCGACGAGCAGATTTGTGCCACCAAAGTAAGACATCATCTTAAGCAATATATGGCAAACAAGCCACATAAGTATGGGTTTCAATTATTTTTTTATGTGGTGCTTCTAGCTATGCCTATGCATTTGAAGTCTATACGGGACAAGAAAACAATTTAAATAAAAGACCCGTAGATGAACCAGACCTGGGGGCAAGTTCAAATGTAGTGGTTCCCCTAGCAAGAGTTCTTGCTAAATTCAAGCGTTATAAAATCTACTTTGTCAACTTTTTTACCTCTCTGTCCCTCATGGCGTACTTGCATAAACAAGGCATTTTGCCGCTTGAAACAGTAAGAAGAAACTGAAAACTTTCAAATGAACAAGAGTTCAAAAAAAAAAAATAAGAGGAAAATCTGTTGAATTTGTTGGAAATGTTGACGGTTGATATTGCTTGCATATCCTCTTTCCAGGATATATATCCTGGAAAGACAACAAAATTGTTAATTTATTGCCTACCTTTTCTGGACAAAGGCCGGAAAAGACTGCTAGAAGATTTGACCGTAAAAATAAACAATATAAAGAAGTTAGCTGCCCAGAAATTATTACAATTTATAATAAGCATAGGGGAGGGGTGGATTTGTTTGATAGTCATATCGGACGCCAGAAAATCAAGCTAAAATCAATAAAATGGTATTTTAGATTGTTTTATCACCTAATTGATGTAGGTTTAGTAAATGCGTGGCTACTATACAAAAGGGTATGTGAAATTAAAAACATTGTGTACAATTGGAAAAAGTCAACAAATCGAGGCAGACTATCAAATAAAAGATGCACAAGAATTAAAAAAAAAAAACCCAGCTACTGTAGTACCACCAGTAGACGTCAGAAAAGATTCGATCTATCATTGACCCGAGTGGAGAGCAAATAGAGGAAGGTGCAAAAATCCAACGTACAAAACCTAACTTTTGTAGCATGTTTTAAGTGCAAATTAAGCCTGTGTTTTAACCGAAAGTCTAATTTTTTTCGCACTTTCCATGAGAATTAATACTTTATTATATTACATTTTGTTGCGCAATGTATCTTTTGTGAAACACGCCTTTTTGTTCAATTTTTTAAATAAAAAAGCTGAAATAATTTTTTGTATCAATCCCATAATATACTTGAAGGTATTTTTTTCCGACAAAAATAAAAAATCATGCATTTAAGGGTAATGTTCATGAAAATATAACTATTGTTATTCCACTGTCCAAATTGCATTTTATAATTACTAAAATAAACAAATTGATTTATATTTATGTTGAATCTTATTTTTAAAGGTTACAACAATTTTCTTTTTACTTAAATTGTATTTAAGAGTTTATAAATTCTAACTAGCTTCTTAAAAAATAAAAAAGATAATTATTGGCGTCCCTTTCTTTCCTGAAAACTATTGTCCCAAAAGTGTCAATTAGTAAATCCGAATTCACGACTGAGAAACCCATATGGGTCAATGTGATCATTTATTGATTTGATTAAAGGTAATAAAGGTAAGTAATGTTTGGTATAAAATATCTAAGAGCTAATCAAAATTTCTTAAGTTTTTTTCAAATTAATGAATTTTATTGCAAATTAACGCCGACTTATTACAACTGAAATATTGGAACATTCAATAGTGAGAATTTTACAACGGCCCTAAAGAAATCACGATAGTTAAAGACAAGTATCAAACTACTAAATTATGAAAATCTAATATAATCCACTCTAAAACATGTGCTCGAAAAGTTTTAAAACATCGACTCAACCAACGTTAAATTCTCTATGAAGTTTCGATGACAAAAAATCGAAGAAGACAAGATGCAGACATAGATGTGAATTTAATAGGTCAAGCACTGTGTTAATCGATTTTAGTGTTTTTGCAAGCATGATACAACTTTCTTGGAAATTAATTTTGCCACATGTGGACTGGAAGGATTTTGGGGGCAAATAGGGACTACGACACAGTCGAAACCAATTTCGACACTTAATTACGTTTATAATTGGATTATAAGTTGTATACCATTTGAGCTTTGTTATATTGATCGGACCCGATGATAAAACAAAGGTTTATGTATGTAAATCTTGTTTGTTATTGTTTTGGTTTTGTTTGAGTTAAATAACATCCAGTCCAATAGATAAAGGGCAGGTATAAAAAAATAAAGGCACATCAACTTGTGAGAAATAAAGGACCTTTTCTTTAACCTTTACACTTAATCCCTACTACTCACATATGGCTACCCTCACTCCAAAAGAATAATGAAATGGCTCACATTACAATATAAATAAGGTCACGGAATATAAAATGGGGAATACGCGCTTCGTAAATTGAATTTTAAATGAAAAACAGTATATATTATTTACATAAAATAAAAATAATGCTTCTGACAAAATTGTTGCACTTTAACATTGAACGAATTAAATTTAACCAATAAATAACAAGTATTATATGTTGTTAATGGGATACAACTTTTTTTAATGTATTGGCATTAAAACTAACACTTCAGTAGGTACCTAAAATTAAAGATTGAAAAAATAAAAAAAAGTCACTGTCTTCGTTATAACTACTGGTATCATTATCATTCTTTTCCATTGCTATATCCTCTTTCCAAAATAAATTTCGCGCCTTTTTAACATAAAATGTTGTTGAAAGGGAGCCATATTAGTTTTTTTTTGTCTACACATTCGATTTTTCCATCTTTTAACAATGTAACTGAAATACTATTGCGAATCTTAATAAGCGCTATAATGTTAATAATTTATTTGTTTTAAATGTACCTATTTTGAGTTTTTGGTAACTTCTTTTTACATAACATGTGTTAAAAGATGGAAAAGTTTTTTTTTGTTTTTTTTTAAAGAGAAGATAGGAAGAGCAACACACAAAGGGCAGTAAACTAGACCAGTCAGATAGACCAGTAGACCAGGAGAGTCAGTAAAATAGACCAGTAGACCAGGAGAGTCAGTAAAATAGACCAGTCGATAAGTAGACCTAGAGAGCATCACGCCACTAGAGTCAACCAAAAGAGATCCAGATATCTATACCACATTCTTTGGGGGCTCTGGAATGACCCGGCAACACACAGGAGGTGCAATTCTTCTATCAACGTCCCATTGAAGTGCTGAAACTCCTCGACTGTCTACACGAATCAGATAAGCGTCGCTTGACACCTGAGCATTTTTACCTGTACATTAAGTCACGTTTTATTTTAAATTTAATATACCTGTCTATCCATTAAGTTACTTTTCATTTTAAATTTAATTTAACTTAATTTAACTTAATTTAACTTAATTTAACTTAATTTAACTTAATTTAACTTAATTTAACTTAATTTAACTTAATTTAACTTAATTTAACTTAATTTAACTTAATTTAACTTAATTTAACTTAATTTAACTTAATTTAACTTAATTTAACTTAATTTAACTTAATTTAACTTAATTTAACTTAATTTAACTTAATTTAACTTAATTTAACTTAATTTAACTTAATTTAACTTAATTTAACTTAATTTAACTTAATTTAACTTAATTTAACTTAATTTAACTTAATTTAACTTAATTTAACTTAATTTAACTTAATTTAACTTAATTTAACTTAATTTAACTTAATTTAACTTAATTTAACTTAATTTAACTTAATTTAACTTAATTTAACTTAATTTAACTTAATTTAACTTAATTTAACTTAATTTAACTTAATTTAACTTAATTTAACTTAATTTAACTTAATTTAACTTAATTTAACTTAATTTAACTTAATTTAACTTAATTTAACTTAATTTAACTTAATTTAACTTAATTTAACTTAATTTAACTTAATTTAACTTAATTTAATTAATTTTTTTTTCAATAGTGTAGAACTTTCAAATTATTATGCTCTGATAGAGTCAAGCATACAATTTCGTTTTTCCATTATATACATTTATTAAAAGTTTATTAAGGATTTTAATTTTTGTTTATATTCAGCTGGCAAACTAATGGCATAATTTGTATTTATTAAACATCTAAATACATGGCGTCCATGAGCATTAATACAACTTTTCCTTTGGTTTTTAAATAAAGATAGTGCCATTAACTTGTTAGTTAAATTCTAAGCCGAATCTTACCGACCCATTAAAATATTACCTATAACAGTGTCTGAGCTAGGCCGGAGAGTTGTAAGATCCATTTTCACAAGGTTTTCTACAACTAGCAACCATAAAGGGAACATATTTGATACCCAACGTGTCTGTATATCATACAACACATGACTCGTAACATAAAATAAATAAGAGAAGACAAGGCAAGTTTAAAACTTACTCAAGGCGATTCAACAGTTAAATAATCATAAAGTGAAGGATAAATTGCAACAAATCCCTAATAAAAAGGAGAAGGAGGCGACGAATTTAAGGCTTCAAGTAAACTCTATTTATTATTTAAATATAATATACCAAATGTACATAGGAAATCCAAAAAATTTTTATACAATGCAATGACGGACCTTGGCATTATGTTTTTCTAAAGTGAAAGAATCGCCTCAAAGTCTAACACTGGTTCACAAAAATGATTGAAAAATATTTGTATTGTCCTCGTATTTGCTTTTAATTCTTAATTATCTATTTAAGCTTTTTATATTAAATGTTTTATACTTCCTATTTCCACTTTTTAACTAAATAATTATCTTTATTCATAGAAATGTGCACGTAGGTAAAGTTTATTTGATATTTAAATTAAATTTATATTAAATGATATTTTCTGCTGGACATTTAAATGTTTGTTTTCTTGTACCAAAGTTAAATGAAATCAAAAACATCCTAAATACTAAATATTATGACATTTTGTGTGTTTTTGAGACATGGTTGATTACACAGATCTGTATTTCTTTTTATTATTCTACACTGAGTATTTATTTGTATGTTAATGTGAGAATCTTAAACTTTGTTTTACACATATGTAGACATATTTTTTTTTTTTTAATTAAGCTTAGAAGAATTTAATGAAGGGTGTTGTGAAAGAATCGGTCTTAATAATCTAACACCATACATCTAATATTTGCCGATTGTTGTTGTAGTAATGTAAACTTTTTATTCGGTCATTTTAGAAACACCATAAGTCAGAAAAGTAAAAGTTTAAGAAATTAAAAAATCTCTTTCTTAAATCGTCTGTGTGTGAGACAAAGCATTGATTTTTTTTATAAAATTGTGAGATTGGTTTACTATGTGACAATATCAAAACAACTTGTGTCGGAAATAGGTTTTTGAAAATCATGACTTATTGGGTTTCTCAAATATATATTATTTTAATTTATTTAGACTACAAAACTACATATTTTAATAAAATAATATGTTTATTTAACAATATTTTTATTTATATATAATTTCATCTAAAACCTTATCTTTATCAACAGTTGGCCAGTTTTAGTTATCTTTATAAAATTCAAGTGCGTCTTCTCATTCCGGAAGATAGTGCTTTAGTTTGACAAGATCATTCATCTGTTAATAGATATTTTTTTAACATAAGCCTTTTTGAGAGAAAGAGTCAAAGGTTATGTTGATGTATTTCGAAATGTATCACGAGTCAGTCCATCTATAGAAGATTTTGTCAAAAGAACTCCTTCATTTTCAAAAAAAATGTTTAAAATGCACAAACTGACTTATTTTAAGTGATATCTTTTTATCTTGTGATAGTGCTTGTCGAATTATATTAAATTAAATTATATTCAACATAAGCTTTTATTCTCAATTCTTTATTATTCCTGGAGACGTCTCTGCAAGCCGCACTGCCTTTTACTCCTGGAGACGTCTCTGAGGCACTGCCTTGGCCGATAAGAACGGTCTTCCGTCTAATAGCTACGTCACAGGCGTCATTTACTTCTTTTCCACTTCTCATTCGTCATCCATACCTGGCAATTGCCCTTATTAGTTAAAAACACCGGCGTTAGGCACTCCTTAATTGGTCAACGTCGAGCGTCTCTCTCAATCTAGCTGAACAACCTCTCTCCCGGCAGAGCTTCAGTACTTCTCAAACAAAACGCATCGTTCTGCGATGTCCAAGAGTGCTTAAATAACAAATTTCTGAAAAAAAAGTCTGTATACAGGGTGTATCTAAATTTGTGTAAAACATTTAAGGGGGTAATTCCTCATCGAAAAAAAGATAGGATCTTTAATATAAGTAAACTTCATTGGAGCATCCCTTGTTAAGATACAGCCCCTTAAAGGGGGTACATAAAATTTGTTTAACAATTTTTTTCACAAGCACTAAACAAGTTACAATATTGAAATTAACCTGACATTTTCTACTACCAAAAAGACACTTATCCAGTACTTTATTTGGTTTACCCCATGGTTGTAAGGGGTGGAAAGCGCAACCCCTAAAATTTCGTTCAAACGTAACTTTTTGTCTTATTATTTGTTTATCATTTCAAAATTTATTTCCGATAGCCTGTTTCATTCTAAACAAAAAATGTCTCTTGAATTTTTTGCCCAAAATAAACCAGTTCGCAGCAAAAAAATATTTTACGAACAAGATAGATATCGCCATAAAACGAAAATTCGAAACTAATTTATCTAGTAGGCCGCTATTAGCGATACTGACAATTACATTGAAATTAAGCTGTCAGTTTGTAAATTTTTGAAATTGAAGTAATACTAATTGTGTATTGTTGTTCTGTTCGTAATTTGTTACTTTAATAATTAACTTGTTATTAAAATGGCATATACAAATGAGGAAATGGCTGATATGCATTACGTTTACGGTCTGTCGCAGGGGAATGGGTTAGAAGCTTCTAGAAGATATGCTGAAATGTATCCTCAATGGCAGCATCCTTCACATAGAATATTTGCCCGACTTCATCAACGATTACGAGAATATGGTTCATTCAACAAAATAACGCACGATTGTGGTCGCCATCGAGAAGTAAGAACACCACAGCTTGAGGAAGCACTACTTAATTTTATTGAAGAACAACCTACTTTCAGTACTAGAAAGATTGCTTTCCAGCTCCATGTTGATCATATGACGGTATTTCGAATTGTAAAGGAACATCTCTTATACCCTTACCATCTGCAACGAGTACAGGCACTGTTTCCGCGAGACTTTCCGAACCGTCTTGAGTTTTGCAAGTGGATGCTGAAAATGATTAGAAGAAATGGTGACTTTCTGAAGACGATCGAATTCACAGACGAATGTAGTTTTTCTCGGGACAAGTTTCATAATTACCACATATGGGCTGATAAAAACCCTCACGCTATTGTCGAAACTCACCATCATGAACACTTTTCTCTTAACGTGTGGGCCGGAGTTATTGGTGATTATTTAATTGGGCCTCATTTTCTACCTCCTCGATTAAATGGTGAGGCATACGTTTAATTTTTAAGAGAAGTGCATCCCGTACTGCTGGAGGAAGTTCTTTTGGGCGTCAGAAGGGATATGTTTTTTGTGCATGATGGGGCTCCCGCCCATTTTAGTCAAGTAGCACGTCAGCATTTAACTACTTGGGGCCATTTGCAGCATTTGGTTTATCGTACTCCTGTTCGCGATGTAGAAAACTTAAGAAACCGCATTATCGATGCGTGCAGGGTAATTAGAGAGACTCCAGGATTATTTGAGCGAATACGTGGCTCAATGCGCCGACGTCTAGACGCATGCGTAATGTCTGAAGGTAGACATATTGAACATTTACCATGATTTCTACATGTTGTATGTTTTGTTATTAATAAATTAGTTTTGATTATTCCCCTTTTTAATCATTTAATGCAGGTAGTAACTACAAAATAACAATAAATCCAGTTCGCATTTATGACGATGTATCTGTAGTTGTTCGTAAAATAATTTTTTGCTGCGAACTGGTTTATTTTGGACAAAAAATTTAAGAAACATTTTTTGTTTAGAATGAAACAGGCTATCGGAAATAAAATTTTAAATGGTAAACAAATAATATGACAAAAAGTTACGTTGGAACGAAATTTTACTGGTTAAGTGTCTTTTTGGTAGTAGAAAATGACAGGTTAATTTCAATATTGTAACTTGTTTAGTGCTTGTGAAAAAAATTGTTAAACAAATTTTATGTACCCCCTGTATCTTAACAAGGGATGCTCCAATGAAGTTTCTTTATATAAAAGATCCTATTTTTTTTTTCGATGAGGAATCAGCCCCTTAAATGTTTTACACTTATTTAGTTACACCCTGTATAGTGTAAACTTATGTAATTTGTAAATGAACCATGTAATAAAATTAACATAGTTTCAGTAGTGTTTTAAAATAAAGTATGTAATTAGAAATTGATGTTTTTACCCAAGCCCTAATCCTTCCAGTCCTATAAATCGCACAGGTATTTCCAACATAATTTTGATCAATCTTTAACAACTGATTGTATTAGCTCGTGTGCCGCGTGTATTAGAGAAACACCAGTAATCAGCGACTTATGGAGTTCCTCAGGTAAAGCATATTTTGACGTTTGAAAATTTTATACAACTATACAAATTTTATACGACTTATGAGATTTCTCGTTGGAATGTGCACCGAAGTGTTAGCAGTAATAATCTGCCATTTTTATTAATATTATTATTATTAAATAAACATTTACGTTGACGTTTATATCTTTAAGGATTCACATGTAGAAAACTATTTTAAAAAATGCTTAATGGATACGAATTATAAAGTATTTTTACTTAATTTTTATTTATATTTGCAATATAAATTATCAAAATCAAGATTTGTTGACTTTTAACTGTGATGTGGATGAATTTTGTTGTACATAGGAAAACAGCAAACAAAATTACTTTGATAATTACAAAAAAACAATATGGAAAAAAATTCGATAGACTAATGGATTTCCATTCTGATTTCCATTCGACAAAAATACCATTTAATCTAGCCAGGCAGTATTTAATTATTCTTGACCCAAAATCCCTTTTTGCAAAGTTCGCGTCCAACATATCAACATATTCTCGTTTATTATTCGAATCTATTGTCCTCTATACGAATTTCTTCGTTTAATTAAGTTTTATTTGTTTGCCGCACATCTCCTAACTATTCGTATGAATATTTCGACAAACTAGTTTTCTATTTGGATTTGCTTTATCACCAAAACAATTTGCAATATATACGGGTAATCGGAAAAATCCGTAAAAATATTGGGAAATTGGGTATTTTTTGTTGATATTTTTTTAAGTAGCAAATTGGTATTACCCACATTTTTTATGTTTTTAATTAGATATTTCAATATAATCGAAATTAAAATTTTTTCTTATTGTAGTAAATATTTTTATTATATATTTTTTTCATATATACAAATCAACACTTGATTTTATCGATTAATTATGTCTTTACAGAGAGTGTTGTAGAAAATTGCAATTTTTGTATATTTCAACTTTATATAACTGTTGACTCTCCTTGTATGGGGTATCCGAAGTATATATTTTTGTTGATGAGATATTGTATGGATTAAAACATAACAATATACAAGGTAAATTGTAAAATAGCAACACTCACTGAACTAAGTTTTTGGCTGACCATGTATATGTGTATTTTATATAACAATAAAGTGTCGTTTTTAAACAATTACATAACCAGAAGTTGATATTGTATTTTGGTAGTCACAAATATCTTTCAAATTATGAATTTCAATATTTTTCAAATTAGCCAAATTACAACGTTTAAGTACCGTCTTTTGGGGTGACTTGAGACGTATGGGCGACTTGGGACACTACTTCCCAAATTATTTTAATTCAATTTGGCAACGCTGCTACTGCTAGTCGGCGTACGGCGGCGGCGGCCAACGGTTATTGCGACGGACAGTCCCTACAACGGCTACAACGCTTAGTAGTATGGTTTTCGACTGAGTTGAGGATGTACGAAAGCTCCTGTAAATTTTTATCGGAAATTGTTGAATTCGGAGGTAAAAAATATTCCAGAAAACTTTATGTAGAACTCCTTATTTATGAAAGCTTTGTAAATAAGTTGACCGTAGTTTGTAGTGCTATGTATTGCCAAGCTTTTCCTCTTTCTTTGGTCTATTTTACTCTTTTTTTTAGCACAAAAATTAGAAAAACACAAAATGTGTCTTCTTGAGGGTGACTTGAGACCAATGTCTAAAGTCACCCTCAAGGTCTGAACATATTTTATTTTATGTTATATTTTAATTCAGTTAAGTTAATTTAAGGTAAAAATGGGAAAATATAAGCGAAAAGTGGGCGGCCGCAAATATGCCGTTTTTGATCACAAAAATTTGGAAATGGCGGTCAGAGAACACAGGATGAGGGGTGGTAGCTTCCGAAGACTTAAGAAAAAATATAAAGTGAGTCGATCAACAATAAAAAGAAAGGTTAACGATCTTAATATGAAAAAACCAGGAGGGCAAACAAAACTAAGTGCTGAAGAAGAGGCGAAAATATTGCAAAATACAGCGACTGCTTGCAGATGGGGCTTTCCTGTTACAAGCCGAGATTTAAGGGCAATAGTAAAGTCCTATCTAGATGCAAAAGAAATGAATCTATTTAAAAATAATTATCCTGGCAAAGACTGGGCATACAGCTTTTTAACCAGATATAAAGAAATTTTAAGTCAACGCTGGGTAAAAAATATTAAGAGGGCCAGGGCAGGGGTCACATTTAAAACAGTCAGTGCATATTTTGTTGAGCTCGAAAAAACTGTTGCTGGTGTAGATCCCCACTTAATAGTTAATTATAATGAAAGCAATATCTGTGATAACCCAGGAAGGCAGAAAGTGATTGCAAGACGAGGATCCAAATACACACAAAGGATTGTTGATTCATCCAAAACAAGCAATTCCATCATGTTTGCTGAAACGGCATCAAGAACCTTGTTACCTTCATACGTGGTTTACAAGGCCGAGCATTTGTACACTACATGGACAACAAATGGGCCGACGGACGCTAGATATAACAGGAGCAAGTCGGGGTGGTTCAACGAATCCATATATGAGGATTGGTTCTTTTAAGTAACATTGAAATATTTTAAGAGGTTTCCCCTGGAAAGCAGCAAGGTGATGATTGGTGACAATTTGGCAAGCCATTTGAGTGCAGGAGTAATTGATGTATGCGAAGAAAACAATATCGCACAATATGTAGTATTTCCCGCCAATGCAACCCACATATGTCAGCCCCTAGAAGTAGCCTTTTTTGAATCGCTTAAAATCCTGTGGCGTAAAGTCCTCTTAGATTGGAAGTTAAAAAATAAAGGCACTGTATCTATAGACGTTTTTCCGAGGTTTTTAAATAAAACTCTCCAAAAACTCAATAAAGGGGATAAATGTAAAGAAAACCTAGTCGCTGGGTTCAAAGAAACAGGAATATACCCATTAAATAAAAACTGTGTTTTAAAAAAGTTGCCTCCTGAAGTTGTGCTAGTGGAAGAAAATGTTATACCAGTAGACAATCACTTTGAAATTTTTTTGAGCAATTTATATGAAAAGGAAATTGTGCCAAAAACCGTAAAAAAGCAAAGACTAAACGTCAAACCTAGAGCCAGTATATCCAATGGAGAAGAACAACAGCCTGGTCAAGAATCTAAAATTGTACCTTTACCGTCAAAGGAAGTAGATGCGGCGTACCCTCAGATGAAGAACTTCCTTCATTTTCATCATTGCGGGAAATTAACGGAAAACAAGTCAGAAAGCGCCGAGAAAGCAGCGATGGTGAAACGTCTGAATCGGATTCATACTCCCTTCAAGATTTCTCGGATTACTCGGAGAATTTCGAATCAGATATCGAAGAGGAATTAAAACTGGAAAAGGTAGCTTTATTTTGGTGGAAATACCCTACGAAGCCCCAAACAATAAAATAGTGACTAGGAAATGTATTGGTCAGGTGACAGATATAATAAAAAACACAACATTTAACTGTAAATTCCTAAGAAAAAGTACTAACTCCAATAAAAATATTTAGGTTTTCCCTGATATCCAAGATTTGGCAGCTATAGAAGCCTTTCAAATTACTTTACTATTGAGAGCTACCTTTATAAAAAGAGAAAGGCACAATTTTTCCGTAAACGTGTGAATTAAAAAAGTAGATTTAGGTTTATTTTGTTCCTAGAGGTTGATTCTAAGAATTTTTATATTTTTTTCTAAGAATATCTAGGAATTGTTGTTTTCGTTAAACAGTTTTTCCGTTGACATTTAATAAAAAAAAAAGTAGATTTAAGTTTACTTTGTTCCTAAAAATAGTTCCTAAAGGCTGGTTCCAAGAATTTTTGCATTAGTTACCAAGTTCAATGGTTCATGTTAATATAAACATGTTATTTTTGTAATAACTTTTTTTTTTGAGTTTTGAACAGCCATACATTTTTTAAAACCTTATTTTGTTGTCTCAAGCCACCCGATCCTTTTGTATCTTGAATTATTCGTACAAAACAAAGGGTGTCTCAAGTCAACCGAAAATGCGGGTGACTTGAGACATCAAGAAAAAAAATTAAAAAAATATGAATACTTTAGATAAGAGCTATAAAAATATTATAATCTTACCCTATAAACTCGACTCAAAATTTGACACCCATTTCAGACATTCAGCCTAAACAGGCTTAAATATAACTAACTTGAAAAGCAAAAAACATCCCAAGTCACCCGAATTTACGGTAAGTCGAGAAGTGTTTTTGAAAATTATGGGAATTCACAAGTTTAACATCCTGTATCTCAAAAATTAGTAATAGACGAACTTTGTGCCCAGGGACACTTTTAATTAGAAGATCAAAATTCAACAGATTCGACCGAAAGCCATTTACCATAAGGAAACTGCGGGACCCTTTTTGTAAATTGTAATAAAACTATCTAAAGCCAATTAAATTATAAATATTAAGGGCGGGTTGTACAAAGAATGCTGTATACTTAATTAAGCTAACGGGGTCTCAATTCTCGACTTTTTTTCCCATGGGAAAAAGATAATTTTCCTAAGGGAATTTATATTTTTATTGTCAAAGAGAATATTGATAATGGATTTTACTGAATCAAAGTTAATCTGTAAACAGTGATATTCTCCATTTTCTTGTTACTATAAATAATATTATTTCTAATATACCTTGTTTTTTAAAATGGATGAAGCTATTTTACTTCTCCAATAAATTATATCAAAGAGGCAAAAAGAAGAGCAAATAATTCGCCAAGAGATTATAGGACTATGTGGAAAAATACCTCAGAAGATCCCATTGAATCTCAAAATGAAACCAACATTATTTAGACTATCAAACGAGGCAGCCTCTTATCTACTAGCATATGAAAACAATAATAAATGTCCCATTTTTTTTGAGTCTGGCAAATTTTTTCTTTGTGTCCATCATTATATCCTATTTATACAGTTATTTTTTAACACAATGAAAGAACAAGAATCAGAAAATGACATTATTTATTATCATTGATATGACAAGAATCAATGATCCCAATATACGAACTAGAAAGTACTGAAATAATTCGACGGTCTCATCAAATCAATATCGTAATTTGGGTCAATTTGGTCACCCCGGGGTAACTTGGTCACCTTTGACGTAATTTTTTTTTTGTTTATATTTTTGTGAATTTTTAGGTCCCCCTCGTTTGTGTCAGGTAAATAGTCAGTGAAAATGGTAAGAAAGTACCAGAGAACCCCTGGAGCAAAGCCCTATCAAGAATATTCTAAAGAAAATTTGGGAAAAGCCATAAAAGCTGTTGAAATGGGTAAGTCAAAAAAATTAGCTGCCGAAACATAAAATATCTGGGACAACTTTAATTCGGAAGATATTTGGAAATAATTCGGGTTCATTAGGCCGCCCAAGAGTCATGTCAGCCGAAGAAAGGCGGAGTATATAAGAGACTCTTGGAGTGGTGACCAATTGGGGGTTCCCATAGACAAAGATCAATGTAAGGACAGTAATCGTTAAATAACTAGATAAATAAGGAACAACAGTTAGTATCTTCAAAAACAACATTCCAGGAGAAGATTTTCTGGATGCATTTATTCATAGGCTCTCCATTCGCCTTGCATCGAACAATAAAAGGTCTAGATCCTCCGTGGACTTTGGAGATATTTTAAATTTTTTCACCAATATAAATGAGGCTCTAGTGATGGGGACAATTTTTATATATACAACTACGACAAAACGAAACACAAAAAGGGTAGAAAGAGTACAAAGCCACTCTCGTACCTCCATTAGCATTATAGTGTTTGAAAACGCGAAGGGGATCTCCTGCCTCCTATGGTTGTCTATAAATCTGGACACCTTTATGAAAACTGGACAGAAGGAGGCCCTCCAGGAACGAAATATTCAAGAAGTCCTTCTGGTTGGTTTGACATGAATTTGTTCGAGATGTGGTTTTTTAAAATCCTCCTCCCACACATAATGGAAACCCGAAAACCCGGTGCCACAACTATTGTGGTGGGTGATAACCCCGCTAGCCACTTTTCGCCTTTAGTTATTTAGTCCTGTAAAGAGCATGCTATTTATATTATTCCATTCCCTGCAAACGCCACGCATCTAATGCAGCCACTAGATGTGGCTGTATTTGGACCGATGAAGAAGTGCTGGAGAATGATTTTAGACCAATGAAGGAAAGAAAGCCGATATCCAGGAAATCTTCCAAAGAACAGTTTCCCAATTTGCTCTCTAGGTTATGGAACGGCATGTCTGACACTCTCAACCAAAATTTGATATCTGGATTTCGAGTCACTGAGCTTTATCCACCTGATCCAAACGAGGTCTTGAAGATAATTCCTGATGGAATCATACCAGACGATGGAGACGCAATTGGAAGATTAAATTATTCTGTGACATTTGAATTTTAGTTACTTGTTTTTATATATTTTTATTATCTCAAAAGATTTAAATTTAATTTAAAAATTAGATCTTGCATAAAATAGCCTTATATACGAGTGTTATGTCTAAATGTTCGGCATTTTCTGAAAAAATTTCTTGTATTTTCTTATTATATTTAACTAAACGTTCAAAGTAGGCTGTAGTTGTGATTCACTGTTGTTTTTTTAAACAATAATTTGCCAATGATAGTGAAATTTCTGTTTTAATATTAACATTGTTTTAAAAGATGTTTCAATGATAGAAAGAATAAATTCAACCATATTGAATGTAACCATAAATATTTTAATTAAAATTGGAAAATGTCAAAAAAATATTACTAGAACATGCTGGACATTTGATGAAAGGTATTTGTAATTTGTGCTTAGATAAGCTAATATCCATGGTGGTGCAGAAAAAGATCTTTTTTCTACACCGAAAAAGTATGGTACTGTGTTTTACTGTACGAATATATTTCATATCTATTCTAGGTAGTGAGAACACTGCAAAGAAATGAAATCCACCAATAAAAGTTCATATTTTGGACACACAAATACTATTATTTTTAAAAATTTAAATAAGTGACAATTCTGTCAAACTAATTTTCAGTATATTTTTTGAGATACTTTTGTGTAGAATGGATAAATAATATATAATTATTTAGACCACATTTTCAAAAAAAAAAAATTTAATAAAACTATAGAAAACTAACGATTATTAAAACTAAATTGCTTAAACTGGCGGTGGAGGTGAGGACAAAGCGTCGACCTTCCACGCGAAATGCCCAGGTTCGAATTTGGGCTGGGGACTAATTAAATTAAATCTTCTTTTTTTTTTCATGTTTATTTTATTTATTTTTTAAATTAGTAAAATTCATAAATTATTTTAAATTCAGTTATTTTGACATAATAACCTGAAATAATTTTTGAATTTTGTAGATTTCCCTTAGTGGGTCATAGAAAAAATATAGTGTACAATTCAAATGGATTGTCCATATCTAACTCTGACTATTTTGTTGCTAAAGTTTTTTGAGATGTACTGTTTTAAAAAAGAATGATTTACGGCAGTGTCAGTTGACAATAGTGCATTGAAATTTGTGATCTATCTCCTTATTTATCGACATGCATTTAATATATTGGCTTGCATCTTGAAATGTCTAGAGGCCAGACAGCTTTATGAAGAACGATTTCCAAATAGAGATTTAATGTAAGGTATCGGAAATAATTTTAGGAAAGGTAAAGCCACTCACAATTTTAGGAATTCAAATGGATCGCGGTGAGGGTGCCAAAGAAGATTATCCTTCTACAAGTGTCCGAAAATTGGCTGTGTAGTCTGATTGTCCAAAATCGACGATTTCTAGAACCCTTAGAGAGTAACAATTGTATCCATTTTATCTTCAGAAAGTCCATGCGCTTCTTCCCGAAGACTTTCGGTGTCTACCTTGGTTTTAGATCGGCATAGAAATGATGCAAATTTTTTGAGTTCAGTTCTGTTCACGGACGAAGCTGGATTTTCTAAATATGGCATCATATACTTCCATAATTTACATTAATTTGTGGGTAGACAAAAATCCTTATCCTTTTATTGTAGTGCCTCATCAGCATTAATTTGAACCCGTCAACGTGTGGGGTGGAATCATCGGGCC
This sequence comes from Psylliodes chrysocephalus, assembly GCA_927349885.1. Lineage (NCBI taxonomy): Eukaryota > Metazoa > Arthropoda > Insecta > Coleoptera > Chrysomelidae > Psylliodes > Psylliodes chrysocephalus. The sequence continues at coordinate 40,809,977 of OV651821.1, forward strand.
ACATTTAATTGTACAAATATCTTCAAAACCATATTCAAGAACTTTTAGAAGATTTAACTTTTATCAATACGACGTGATATGTAATTCATGCGTGATGGAGCCTCACCATATTTCATTTGAGTAGTTCGAGAATACTTAAATAGGAACTTCGGAAATTGATGGATAGGAAGAGAAGGACCAGTGCCTTGGCCTCCTTAGATTTTTTTTGTAGGGGATTTTTAAAAAATTTGGTCCTTCATTTTACCTGACAATAGAGAAAATAATAAACTTGGGAATAATGTTGGGCTATTGTGGAAGGTTCAACAATCTTTAATTCTTAGAGCTAGGAAATACATATGATTAGAGGGTGCTCATATTAAATTGACATAAAAAATATTCAATAAAAATCGAAAAAAAATATAGCAACAAAAAAATTTTATCAGTGTAAATCAAAGCAAAAAACTATTTTAAACGAAAACAAGTGATTTTTTCGTTATTGATAGCATGTGTAACGTTATAAATAATTTTTTAGTTTTATTTCATATTAAATATTAACGACATTTAATAATTATACCCTCCTGGGAAAAATATTTAGGCATGTCACTGGTACAGTCGTGGAGCCGTTGTTATTTCAAATCCATTTGTAAAATCAATAATTTTGGTCCTGCGCGCGGTCTTACAATAGAATTTAACACCTAAGTAAGCTTTTCGGGATATTTCTTTCTATTTTGCTGTGTGAAGGTTGACCGATCCACTTGTTTTGTTTTGTGTATGTGTGTTGTTCAATGACTAAAGGTAATTATTTAATATTTTTAGTTAGTTAGAATTGCTTGATAAGTGATTACAGGTTCAACATTTCGTTTGTAGAATATTACGTGAGTTCCACAAATTGTTTTGGATTGACATTAAAATGCTCTTTCGGTTTTTTTTACCGGCATATAAAAGCATGCCATGAAAAGCGGCCATATTTAGTTTTTTTTTATATATATCTAGATGCTTGTTTTTTCCATCTTTTAACAAGGTAACTAAATACTGTTGCAAATTTAATTAATTGCTGTAATTTTAGGAGTTGTTTTATATTAAATGTACTTATTGTGGTACTTTCTTTTTGTGTAATACATGTTAAGAGATGGAAAAGTTTTTTTATATATAAGTGACTGACACCGTGTTTTTTTTACCAGAAAGAGAAAACCTCAAAGGATAAAGAGGAACTGTAAAGCCGTAATAAAGAGGAACAGTAAATCCTTATTTAAGAGGAACAATAAAGCCGTACTAAAAAGGAAAAGTAAAGCCGTACTAAAGAGGTAAAGCCGTTTCAAAAAGACTCTGTATGGTGAAGGTGTCCAAGCTAGAGGAGAATAGCCGTATTTTATCATCAAGGGCCCAGTTACAGCTGAAACTCCTCGACCGTGAAACCGAGCCAGTTAAGTATCTGACATTATTCCGAACACTTTTACATAAATCTATCGAGTCACATTTTTTTATTAGTTAAATTATTAGCCTGTTCTGCCAATTTCATTTGATCGAACCAGTTGTTTTTTTTATATTTCATAATTTGTAAATTGGCAAGTTCTTTACTATTCACATTAAAGTCACTACATTTTAATTTAACTCTTTTAATTTACTCCTTACTTTCAACTAAAAAATTAATGGCATAATTTGTATTTATTGATTATCTAAATACATGGCGTCCTTAACCATTATTAAAACACTTTCTTGTCTTTTTAATTAAAGATGATGCCATTGGTTTGTTAGTAAAGTCCAAATTAACCGACCCTGCTGAGCTAGGCCGAGGGTAATTAAGTTAAGTACCACGTAGCAAATTGGCACCAACAAGATTTTTCGTTGCACCTTTTTTTAGTTAAAGGTTTAAGCTGTCCAACAATATTATTTTTGTGTCTTTAACATACATGGAGTAAAAATAATAGCATTGTTGTATTAAAGCTTTGCTGTCCCTGGCATACTAAATAATCCAAATGTGTTTAAAATGGCCCATTTTAGGAAAACTTATCTAGTATCCATCGTATTTAAAAAGTATTAAATTATACCAATGACTTATTTTGTTATTTTTAGGGGTGTCCATTATGGGACCACATCTTCTAAAAGGAGAACAAAACTTGTTACGTTATTTTTATGTGTTTTGTCTGAATCCGGGAGATTTCCCACATATTCTGGGACATCCTGTATAAAGTACTCCTCCAGATGTTCCGACCGTACCCAAAATCAGCTCACTGCATGTTGAGTTCTAGTTCGAATGGTCCACGGTTTAAATAATGGTTAAAGCAATTTTTGTTTATTTATTTATTTATTTATTTTAAAATCAACTAGATGACATCCATCTACCATTAATGCATGCGCATGTCTGAATAAAAGACCTTGTATTTATCAAAAAACAATAATTTTATTAGACGGAGCGTTTCATAACGCGTCTGAAGTTCCATCGTAAATCGCAACGTACATAAAGATCAAGTAATTTTAGCGTGAGTTATGAAACTTAAATATGAGTTAATCCTGCGAGCACCTCATCCTGTTCTAAGTTTTCCTAAAAGACATCACTCAAATAAGTTTCTCCGAATTCTGTAAGTGTAATGCAAAGAAGCTGAGAAATTGAAAAATAAAGACATCACTTTAAGTTTTAATTAATTTTAAGACATGTCTATTGCAATTCTAGACTAAGATGATGTTGTATATATAATATAAATAAGATATTACGTTTATAAATACAGGATATTATGTAAATTTGTCTAGAAGTTATTTTTTTTTAAATAAGGTAAATTAAGGTATTTTCAAAAATATTTAGCATTGTGGTTGATACACTAAGCACCCTAAAATCACACAGGTATAAGACAAGATTTAGATTTTGCTTAAAAACTGTATATCTTTAGAGCTTATTTACGGTTTCACATGAAAATGAATGTCCACACTGCACTCTAGTGAAATGCTCCCGTGCAAAGGAAAAACCTAGCAACTCAATTTTTAACCAAATTTAGTTTTCTATTGCATGTTAATCTGCTAGCTATTTCCACTGGATAGGTATCAAAAAACTTGTGATATGTTCAGAAATAGGCACGAAATCACTTCTAGAATTTCCTAGTAAGAGTAAAATATGACAAGTTTACAACGGTAAAATATAGCAACACAATATTCCAAAGGAAAAAACCAGCATATTTATTTTGCTAGTGTAATTTGTACGAGTTTATTGTTTTTTTGCTAGGAAAAAAGATAACAAAACTATTTACTGACGTTGGTTTACGGTAATATATATTTTCTATATTTCAGCGGAAAAACATATCTAGTTATCCTACTGTTTTATTATCAAAACACATTTAAAATGGAAAACTTACGCCCAATAATACTGTTTTCCAGTGTAAATGAGTCTGTAAGGTTTTCGCGGGAAAATTGACAACTTACGTGCTAGGTTATTCCTCGGGAATAAATATGCAAATCATCAAACAGTCAATCAGTTAAGTTTGAACTTTTTGACCGTGAAGTAGTTAATTTTTTTTTGGAAACTTAAAGAATAAAAAGTGTGAAAATGTCAAAAAGGGGAAGGTATTTAGTTGAGTTGGCTATGTAATCTAAAATAAAGACTTTTAGTGATAACCAAAGTGCTTATGGGAAAACCAATAATAGTTTAGTTACAAACTCATATATGTTTAATCTTAGTTTTATAAATATAATAATACCTATAAGTGTTTATGTGGCCATGCATTTCTTGCAGTAACGTTAATTATCTACAGAGTGGCCCAAAAGTCTGGAAACGGCCAATTATCTCGTAAATTGCTAGTCCTAATTGTACAAAATTTGGGGTGCACTTATTTTGGGATACGGAGATTCCAGATTTGATATTTGCAATGTTGCCAGATTTGCCATTTTTCTTATATTATTAGTCACTTTTGTTTTTCAAATTAATCACCCTGTATATTCAATTATTATTGGAATCTCCTATTCAATACAAGTTCAACCATATGTAACACTTATGATTTTATGTAGTCAGGAAGGTCTTAAATAAATAAAAGAGAAGTCTGGCAAAACCTAATTAGCTCAATAAATTTTTTAATACAAACTAACAATTGAAAGATTACAACATTTTTAACATAATGGTTACTTTATCAAGTGTTTAAAATGTGCTCCGTTTTTGAGTTGACAGTACCCTAATCAATGGTGGAATGCGTATACCACATTTCTCCATGATTGTTTTATTTATTTGAGACCATCCAGACTTCATAAAATCATAAGTGTTACATATGGTTAAACTCGTATTGAATAGGAGATTGACTGAATATACAGGGTGATTAATTTGAAAAACCAAAGTGACTAATAATATAAGACAAATGACAAATCTGGTAACATTGAAAGTATCAAATCTAAAATCTCCGTATTCGAAAATAGGTGTACTCCAAATTTTGTACAATTAGGACTATTACTTTACGAGATAATTGACCGTTTCCAGACTTTTAGGCCACTCCGTATATACAGTTTGAGTAAAATTTAATTTCTTCTTTAATCTGCATTCTATAAAAAAAATAGTACAGTGTTTCTATCTGAGTGCCTAGTAGTTAGTTTCCTTAGTCACACAAATGATAACTGAAAAGTAATACTGCTAGTAAAATACACTATTTATTTTCGATTGTCTGCTAGTAAGCTGTTTTTAGAGCATTGGAATTTTATTTACCTTTAAAAACATTTTAGTATCGAAAAATATGGTGATGCGACAGATCAAAATATGATCCCTGTAGAAATGGGACAGTCCAATGAAATTATTGATGAAAATGCGACCAATGAAACAGATAGTGAAAAACTACTTTCACCAAAAGTTTTCGCAGAGCTACAACCACTTCGTGAAGGTAATGCGACAGATCAAAAAATGATTCCTGTAGAAATGCGACAGTCCAATGCAATTATTGATGAAATTGCGACCAATGTAACAAATAGTAAAAAACCAGTTTCACCAAAAGTTTTCACAGAGATACAACTACTTTGTGAAGGTAATGCGATAGATCGAAAAATGATCCCTGTAAAAATGCGACAGTCCAATGAAATTATTGATGAAAATGCGACCAATGAAACAGATTGTGAAAAACCGGTTTTACCAAAAGTTTTCACAGAGTTACAACCACTTCGTGAAGGTAATTCTAAATTATTTAAAAATATGAAAAAACCTATAAATAAAATGTTGCATACTTTATAGAGTACATGGAAGATAGCCCTGTTGATGATTCCGATGTGGATCAAGACTATGAACCATCAGATGAAGAGCAAAAGAATACCAAAAAGTTGACATTTCTAGCCCAAAAACGAAAAATTTCAAGTAAGAATATTTATCTATATCTATATATCATCATTAGGGGTTTCTTAACACAATAAAAATTTAACAAAGCTTCCTGAAACTGGGGGGTAGTATGTATCTTTTAATAAACTTACTTAAAAACTATACGCCTATTATATTATGAGTATTTTAAAGGCACTACCAAATTTAAATACTTGTCTCTATAGTCTAAACCAACAAAATAAAATATGCGATGCATGGTATTCATTTGTTTACCGATGAGTACGGTTGTGTCAAATAACCGAGCTCCGAAATAATTGTGTATAGTTTAGTAATTTGTAACAGTGCTTAATTTTAAATCAAGTGACATAATTAATTTTTCCTACGACCACTTAGGAAAGTGACACATATCACACTATATAGTCCTATAGAAAGTGCCCTATATCACACGCGTACGAATGAGAATTTAGTTTTCACCCGAGTGAGAATATGTTACTTTCCGCAGTAGTTGTCACAAAATGTCAAACACCTAATTTCTATTTTGGTCTATGTAATGTCCATATTAATACTAAAATCGATATGATTGTTAAATTATTGAAATTGTTGTAAATTAGATCCTAGATATTTATCTTCAACAATTATTATTAAAATAATTTTAAAATAATGTTTGCTCTTTATTCTGGTTAAATACATAACCGATTAGATCATTTAGATCATTCAATTGACACAAGGTCTATTAGCTCAGGTGGTTAGGACGTCAAACTCATCAACTTTGCCATTTTTAGACCGCGTTCAAATCCTGGCGGGGCAGATTTTTTTTTGTTTTTTTTATTTTTTTTTTAGTTTTTTTTTTGTTTAGAAAATATTAAAATTGAATAAATACGATTATTGTTGATTATTATTTTAAATACTTTTTAACCTTGGTTTTACATTTTTTTGATGACATTATTTTGTGGTCGTAGGAAAAATATTGTACATCACTTGTGTGAAAAGTGATTTTCCACACTCGTGTGATAGTCACACTCGGCTTGCGCCTCGTGCGACAATATTTCCCACTCGTGTGAAAAATGTCACTTTCCACACTATAAAAATAGTACCTCTGGAAAAGATGGAAAATCAGGCCACGACGTTGTTTAATACACCAAATAAGACGAATTTAGTAGGGAAAAATAACGCTAGTTCAAAAACACAAAAGGAACAGGCGTTATTTACCGCATGGAAAAAATCAGAATATAAGAAAGAATGTGGCTAATCAGCTAAATGCAATGCAACTTCAACTAGAAGAAATTCAAAAAGCATTTAACGATTTACATAACAAATATACAGTAAGTAAAAAAAGTGTGGCACAAGATTCATCAACAAAACAGAATGAACATACGCCAGATAGATACTTCATTGACAAAGAAGAATTGGCGACAGAGGTTCAAATGTTCAAGTAAATGAACAACAGAAACTAAAAAGGTATACCAGCCTTAAATGGGGTTGAAAACTATAATATTATCCATCAAACTATATCTAACAAAATGACCAATTTTCAAATAAAGATCATTAATGACAAAAATATCAAGGTAAATGTTCCGGACGGAGAATGTTAACAAGCCATTTCGAAGGCATTAAATGATAAAAGTTATTCGTAGTACTCCTTCGAAAATAAACAAAATTGATCTATTAAAGTAATGGCTAACAAATTGTACCACTCTTTTGGTCCACAAATAACTATTGAACTAAAAAAAGAAGATATTAAATAATTGAAGCAACGAAAAAGGTAAAATATAAAACCAAACTGCCGCTTAATATGTAGATGCCATCGCTCAGTAATAATGAGGATGTAAATAACATATTTAGAAAATAAGATGGGTATACAAATTAACATTTAGCCTATTAAAAAATCTAAACTATTTTCCCACTTTAAATCTTGTCAGACATATGGACATACACAAAAATATTGTTCGAAGGAACCAAGGTGCGTTAGATGTACAGGGAAACATTTAACAATGGAGTGTGACAAACCCAAAAATGCTCTTCCAAAGTTTGTCTACTGTGGAAATTAAAAAAAAAAAATGGAATTTAAAGGAATAAAAAACAAGTAAACAAAAAAACCTCACTTGGAACCCCATCGGGATAACAGGCAATATATTAATATTAAAAATCTGATGAGTCCAACACATGACTTTCCTATCTAGTTATTACATGTTTTTTCCGGTTATTTTGTACAATCTGTTGTAGTACCGCTGTGACATAGGCATACACAGCGTCCCAATTGTCCTTTGACGGCAGCGTCTTCTCCAGTATACATTATGGCTCCAAGTCACCGATCTGCTTCGCATCATTTGCCAACGCAGGTACACGAAAAAGATATGGTAGTCATCATCATTTTCGATGTGACAGTAGAGACACTCCGCTTGTGTTGTCTTTCCCACCCTCTTCAGATATTCACGAAACTATACATAGCCCGTGAGGAATTGGGTGAGATAATAACTAGTCTCCTCATGCTTCCTATCGAACCAATTCTGCACCCTGTAGATAAGCCAAGTAGTCCATCGTCCACGGCTCTCCGCTATCGATCTGTTCTGTCATTTCTGTATGGTAAGTCGAAGTTTCTAGCTTTTCACCGTTTCTGGTACATTCTCCTCCTTACGTTGGTAAATTCGCCTTCGTTCTTCCGCCAGGAGGTCTATCGGAATCACTCCGGCTATGACTTGCACAGCACCAGCGGAGACCGTCCTATATGCACTGCCTATGCGCAACGCTCCTCTCCTCTGCACAGACTCCATCCTTTGCCTATACATCTGGAATTTCAGTGCCTCTGACCACACTTCGGCGCCGTACAGCATGATGTAGTCTGCCGTTCGCATTAGCAGCCTGCGTTTTGAGGGAGAAGGACCGCCTATGTTAGCCATAAGCCGTGTCAATCTTCCTACAACGACTGCCGCTTTTTCCTCAGCCTTTCCTATGTGGTTAAAAAAACTAAGCTTTCTATGAAGCATCATTCCCAGGTACCTGATCGCATCTGATGTTTCGATGGTTTGATCGCTCATGAGCATTGGAATGTGTTGGTCAATTCGCCTTTGTGTTAGAAGAATGATCTTCGTCTTTTGTATTGCGAGAGAAAGACATTTAGCCTGCATCCACTCTATTTCTCGCCGCATCATCTGGTTGTGCTTAAACTGTAGATGTTGTATAGTCCTTGCCTTTATAACCGCCACAATGTCGTCCGCATACCTCACCAGAAAAATACCATCTGGTATTTTAAGAACTGACCCTTGGGCCGCTCCTGATGTGACTATCTTCCTTTTCCGTCCATCTTGAGTGTCGTATTCTAAAAAATAATCAGATAATCCTGTAGGACCCGGTAGAGGTACGCTGGTACGTTGAAGCCTCTCAGTGCTTCTAATATGTCCGAAATCTTGCCGAATTGAAAGCGTTCCGAACATCCAGGGTAACAGCCATACAGATGTTCCTGCTCCAATGGTTACCTGTCTGTGTGGCTTAGGCAGTCCCGATTACTTCAATGATAGCGTCGACCGAAGATCTCCCAGTAGTAAAACCATACTGCCGTAGAGATAGGCCACCGGCCTTTGAAACAGAACTCAGTGTTCGTTGCCTCAGCATCTTTTCATACAGTTTACCTGCAATGTCAAGCATACACAAGGGTCTGTGAGGAGTGTTTGGATCTCCTTTACCATGTCTAACAGTATTTCCGATGTGAGTGTTAACCACAATCTTCAGTATCTCCGAAGGAATCATATTTGGTCAAGGGTATTTCTTATTGCGCATAGTTTTAGCCGCTCTCACAAGCTCGTCCATGGTAAAAAGAGGTATCTCGCCAGTTGTTTCGACATGCGGCCGGTCCTCTAGCTCATAAGTGGGGAACATTTCTTCGACAATCCTATCTTTAACATCAGTTGGCATCTCTGAAGTTGGGTCCATTCCTCTCAGTTTCTTGAGCAGAATCTTGTACCCAAGTACCCAAGGATCATTTTCCACGTCTTCGATTTTCACGTGTTAGGTATATTTATACACACCCACAAAAACGAGTTACTATTTATAGGTGATCCAGAAACAAATTCTTCTAAAGTAGGCTTCGAAAACATTTCCGTGTGTTGAGCATATAATTGTTTCTTTTATTAATTCAGAGCCACGCGCAGTTATCACAAAGAGGACTCGTATCTCTGTCTTGGTCGATTATGGCCTACTTTAGAAATAATTTTTTGAATCGCCCTTTAGATTGAAAGTACTTATCTTTTAAGTTAATCACTATTCCATTTTAATCTTTTATTAAAAACTGTATACTTATATTTTCAAATCACAGAAACATAATCAAACCCGTATCAACTTAATGTAAAATTGGAGTTTGTGTTCATCTTTATCAAACAACCATTTTAACTGCACATTTAACTGTCAAAAGGTCACATAATTTTGAATGCCTAATTGAATAAGTTAAACCGTTACTTCTCAGATAATTAAATAATGTTCCTACTTTGTCGAAATAGTATCGCATTCTGCCACAAATTGCAGCTTGCTTTTCTTACTTTGATTTTACCCGTACTTTCATGACCGTGACCAAATATTTTACCTCTGTTTTTGAGTGTATGGATGGCATAACATGAAGACTAGATAGAGGATGGAATCAGACAAGCAAGTTGATTTACCACAGACCTTTACACAGAATATACATTAATACAGAAGCGAAGGCCTGTGTCGGTACCTTTGATGTTGGGGTAGTCAAACGGGACAGGTATATATAATGGGGTTACGCGACATAGACCCAGTAAATTGATGAAGGGGTCAATCAAGTGTGCGGTACAAGTGGAATGTTTGATTCCTCTAAGTTTAACGTTCAATGCTTGCTTAGTTTCTTGTTGTTGAATTTCCTATATAGAATTACAATGAAAACTATTTACCTCAAATCATTTTTAAAATGAAGTTTTTATTAGAAAATAAAAATAAGTAAAAAACAATACAAAGGGGGCGTCTCACGAAAAAAATAAAAGAAAAAAAAAGAAAGTGGTACAAGGGGAAACAAAGAGAGAGGCTGCAAACAAAAACGTGAAAAACGCAGCTTATTTAATACCAACTACTTGTCGCACATCAAATACCGCGCATTTAGCTGATCAGGCAGAAATCCAGTCAGGACTACTTGTTATTTTACCTATGGTCAGAATATATTACAGTTCAGTGGTGTGGACCGTAAATTTAAAAGAAGTAGTAATGTGCAGGAGCGTATTCAGTCAATGTTAGATTTTCAAATATTCAAAGGGGCAGTAGGTGTGTACATACATACTGAGTAGTGGGAGAAAATGAAAGATTTTTTATTTCCAGGATGTTGCTGCTATAATAATTGAATATGATATGGTTGTAAATTATTTTTTCGTAGAACTCTACTAACTTTTGATTGAGTATAACATTAAGTTATCAATTTTATTTTCTGGTGCTATTATGTAGTTCGCAACAACAACATCAAAAATATTATCCTCCTACACATGATTTTCATTTCGTTCTGTATTTGCTTTGGGACAGTGGCGTGCGGTGACATTTTTGGAAGGGAAAGCGATTGTTTAAAAATACAGCAGGCCAGTAAGCACAGCGCCGCAGACGAAATTTGTTCGCGGCGCATTCACCATTTTGTCAAAATCTTGCTTTTTTTCCTCAGTACTAAGGATATTCGAGATTGAGATTTTTAAAGTGTTACTATTACTTTATTATCCAGTTTATTACTAGAAGCTATAAAAAAACTTACCATTGAAAAGCTTCCTTGGTTTATTTAAACGTAAAAAAAAAACATTTAACTGAAGTTTTTTTTGTTTTCTCCAGCATTTTTCGCACAGTTGATAGAGCAGTTGACATTTATTTATACTTAAGATCTATTCGCCTATCCTCAATGGCTGCAAATTTGTCTATAACATCGTCGAAAAATTTTGGATTTTCTGATAACTGTTTAACAAGCTGTTTTTCAATGGATATTAGGGCTAAATTAGAGAGGCTGTCTTCACTTGTTGAATTTTGTATAAAACTTTTAATGCGCTTTAAAGCTGAAAAAATTCGCTTTAGTCTATTAGAATTAATAATGTCTGTTTTCTCCTCAAAATTTCTACTTGAAAATCCTTTTTTTAATAAAGAGCACACAATACAGACACAATTTACCACATTATTATTGTTCACAGGCACAGTACATAGTTCCTCCATTTTACAAAAAAAAAAAACATTTACGAAAAACAAACCCAAATCTACCTAAAATTTAAGATTTTTCTCACACGTCGATTCGCGGTGCAAATTGCAATAAGTGTAAGGCGACGTAATAATCGCTGCCTCTCGATCGTATTTCACGTGCCCAAACAGACTGAAACTGTCTCTGCAAAGCAGGGTCAATAACACTAAGCGAAATCACTTTGCAAGATGAACAGGTTATTTCAAGAGGCGCTTCCGCTGACAGACTGTTTGTACGTTTACACAATTAATTTTCTCATGAGTGGTGCGTGCGTTTACACACCAATGAATTGTTAGTACATTTACGAAGTTTACGTAATGTTTCAGAGAAAATATAGTACCTAATTTAATATTAATTTCTATGCATTGTAAACTTAAAAATTTTTATTTTTGAATTTCAAAGTGTAGGAAAGCGGTGCCTCCCCTGCTTCCATGGACCGCACGCCCCTTCTTTGGGATATATGCCCTGTTCTCGCAAATAATTATAAACTGATACAAATGTTGAATGACAAGGAATTCGATAACCAGGAAATCTTCTATGACAATTTCTTGTAGCAGCTCTGCCATTTCCATTACATGTACCTACATAAAAATTATGTCTGCATATTCTGCAGTTAAAAACTTATGGGGCATTTTAAACAAACATTAGTGTAAAATTAATAAAACAAAGCAAAATGTTATTTTACACGTATAAATAATGGTTACAAATGACAAATAAATAAGAACAAAAAAAGGGAAACTATCACAACCTACCTTGATACATAGGTACCTACTATTTCTAATAAAAATAAAACCACATGATATCTTAGTTGCAAGAATAAAATAAGGAATTTTTATTAGAGGTTATTAAATACTAGCATTTATAATTACTAATTAATTATTTTAAATTTTGTAAGTTTTCGTTCTATGTAGTTTTATTTCTTATTTTAAAATTTCTTAGAGTTGTTGTTAAAATTTATTTATTGTTTATTGACATGTTTAATTTAGTTGAGTAGTTTCTACAGTCCACAGAAATGTAAAATTTAAAAATTTATAACTCAACTAATCTAGAGCACGAAATTGGACCAAATGAGATAAACGGTGCAGTATAGGCACAAAAGGCTCATTTTCGACTCGTTTTAGTTCAAATGTATACAATTAACAATATTTTTCTTTAAGATATTGTGCATTAATATGTGACCCCTGACATATAGTAGAAGTCTGTAAGGTTCCTCATGACTCACTCTGTACAATATACATTACAGACCAGTTTACATTAATTCTAATAATTTTGGTAGTTATATATTGACAAACTTTTTCTAAAACGTCTACGCTTTTCTAGCAGTACTTTGTCAATACCTTTACTCAATGCTCTTTCGATAGGTTCGTATAGTTGTGGAGGATGTATTCCTTCTGCTGTTTTGCTGATACAATTTTTTATGGAGGGTATATTCTATTTGCAAGCTGTAACTGGTTTATTATAATTCCCAAAAAGGGATAGTGTTGCAATGTGATAGCATTTGATTTATCTAGGACAAGCACAAGATGCAGAGATAATGTATCCAGCTTTATTTATTTAGAATAATCTGCAAAATAAAAATGTAATGCCAAAATGATAAAACACGTTTATGTAGGTACTGTGCCTCAACGATGTATGACTTTCCAACATTTCTCCTTTGATAATTATTAACTCAAGGTCAAACTGCATTTTCTTCACATGATTTGACTCAAATGCACTCTAATCATTTTGTTATCGTTTTCAAAAGAAGGTATTAAACAAAGAATTAAATTTGCTTAACGATTTTCAATATATTTCCAATTTGGAAAGGTTTATTAAGCGCCAGGCTCCAGCTATAGATGGTAGTTCGTAGTTCGCGATCGGACTATATTAGGTAAGCATATTTTGCATTAACAAAATTAATTAATTAATTGATTAAAATAATTAATTAAATTTGCACTGTATTATTCGAGGTATTATTATTATATACAACATTGTGTAAATTATATTTTTTCTTCTGAAGAGCACCAAATTAAAAATTGTAAACACCCTTTTAAAATTACCACAGCCGCTACTTACAAAAACATTAAAACTTTAAATAAGGATAATTTCCTGACCGTAGCAGAATTTTATATAATTAAAAATGTCCTTGCTGTATTCGGTCATTAATTTAATTCTATATCGTTAGCATGGCACTACATATGTTTCGGAAAACTTCGTTTTCATCTTCGGGTGCAGTCAAAATTTAAAAACATTAAAAAAACACATGGGGAGGATTACAAACAGTTTAAAATTTTTAAAATACTAGAAACCCCATCTTTTTGTTTCAGCGTGTGACGGTGTATTCAAAATAATATTGATCATATTATATTAAAACTTTGAGTTGTCTGACATCTCGTTTGCAGGGTTTCAAACTAAATCCTTGTCGATGACACTTCGTGATGGGCAACCCAGGATCTTGAATTTTTTTGAGGAGGAGAAAAACTGAAGAATGCCGCCCCTATCTGCCACTGATGGACATAGGCCTTCCCCAAAGAACCCCACAACTACCGGTATAGCGCTGCTCTTTCTCTGTTAAGCCAATATTTTTTCGAAAAATACCAGGATGTGTCGTACTCGGACATATATTTTAATTAGGTTAGGGATAGGGTCTGAATAAAACGTGAGGTTAAACTTATTATTATTATATTACACATTGAAATTATAATTTAATTCTTCAAGTCTTTTGTTCTGCAAACAAATATATGGCCTTATCATAATTAATTTATTGAGCAATTTGGTTTTCTATTGCTAATATGGCAAGACTTGATAAACGTTACTGGCTCATCGAAGATCGAAGATAATTTTTGATAAGTTTAAGTTTGCTAAAACTTCGCTTGCAGCTGCGGATGTAGTAGGAAGCGTACAGTAAATTCTTAGAGCCATACAAATATTGGGAAAGGCATCCTTCAAATCATGGGTATAAATCTGTTGCAAGAGATTGAAAGCGCTAGCATTTTTTATATCTCCAAATAAAAGTGGACCTTGCTCTTTAAAAACGTGTAGAGTTCCTGGCAGAATTCAATCGCGTTTAAATCTTGCTCGTATTTTCGTCCCAGATCTGCTCCATGATTTTGAGGTTCTTCATTTGACATATTCAAAATTTTAGTACCATTTAGAAATTCGAATTCAACGTGGTAGCACTATCAACTCTCTTTTTAATTTTTTATAAGATTCTATCAAATACCATCATTGCTGCTCGAGAAAAAAAGTTGAACTGGTTGAAGTGTTCGTGATTCGTCATCACACATCTCGTCAAATTGGTTTTTGCACCTCGGAATTTGGCAGAATAGGTTCGACGCCAATTTTTCCAGCAAGTTCTTTAGCCTCTTCTTTCCATTCCATTTTTTGTAAAGTTTTCATCAGGCCATCCATTAAAGAGACGGAACGCGCAAGGATTATATCTTGCTTTTGAATTTCAATATTCACTCGATTGATTTCGCGGAGAATATTTGCCCAAATCGTCAAGTTCAATATAAATTTAAAATTCTTTATTGCATTTAAGAGACTATCTGCCTCGTACTTTGCTTCCGGAGCACGAAAAGTTTGCCTAAGTTCTTCCAAGGATTCCACCACTTCCGGCAAATTATTTAAGAGGGCTTTCACAGCAACATGTTTTGCCGACCATCTCGTCTGATGGCTTCCTTTTAAATAGGTTTTAACAAATTTCTTCATAGTATCCCAACGAGTAGTAGAGCCGACAAAAAGGCAAAATACTTTTTGAATTAATCGAAATAGATTTATTGCTTCCGGGCATAATGAGGAAGAATTGACACCGACAAGACTTAAGGAGTAAGTCAAACATGGTACGAACTCGGCCAGTTCGTTCCTTTCTGTAATGCTGGCTTGCAGTCCGTTATAGGTGTCAGCCATGTTTGATCCATTATCATAAGATTGGCCACGACATTGTCTGATTCTAAATCATCAACTGTCAAATTTTTCATTATCTGTTGACAAATGTGTTCTCCTGTCTTTCCAGCAACTTCTACAAAGTCAATGAAACTTTTTTTTATTTCACACATATCACCAGTTTTTTTTACATAGCGAATGACCTGGGTCATTTGTTCTGTATGCAACACATCTGGAGTGCAATCGAACATTATTGTATAGTATTTGGCTTCTTTGATGTCATTTAGAATGCTATTTCTGACTGTATAATTTAATTTTGTATTGGTTTTGACAAATATGATACTTGTCCCTTTCTTAAATTTTCTAATTGAAACTTAAGAGTTGAATTATGTTTGGAGAGAAGCCAAATTAAATTCAAGAAATTTCCTTGACCTGGCTGAGGACACTGTGTCATGAGATCGCTAGGGGTTTCGTGGGAACCACAAAAAGAAAGACAGTTTGTTGCTAGATAAAATACAGCATCCATAACCATATGCAGGATCTGTCTCCATTTTTCTTTTTCGGTTTGAAATACTCGCTCAATGTCTTCATGAATACCCTGGCATGATTTAATTTGTTGAACTCGAGTTTTCCACTTAATCATACACCCTTTGTGCATTTGAGATGCCTCGTGCTCGGTTAATCTATCATAAGGTATTTTCCAATTAATAAATCCTGTAGTACACAATGCAGATGTACCGAAAGAGGAAGATTTCTGAAAAATCTTGCAGCATGCACAAACATTTTAGAATATACAAGCCAAGATCTTTCCAGCTTTTCGTCATTGGTCAATGTTTTGTACCACATAGCAGATGTTAAATGTCTACCATCGCGTTTAGTTGATTTAAATTCAATGTTTTATGGATGACTTTCTGCTAATAACACAGGTTGAGTAGTACAGAAAGATCGTTGCTGGTCGGTCATTTTTTCAATATCTGGCCAATTGCCCGGGTCTGTTACATCAATTTCGGTTTTCTATTTATTCGAATCAGATTCTTTGTATTCTGTCTTAATTCTTTTAAATTGTTCTTGCACTCTCGCAGTTTGGCTAGACGATGCAGGTGATAAATTTTGATCATCAGAATCGTGCAAAGTGCAAGAAATATCCTCTAGTTGAACATCTTCGCAAGCTGTGGTAGGTACTGACGGGCCACCACCTCCGCTGAGCCACTTTTTCATCTTTTCCGCATATTATTTTTCCTGAAGGACTCTATGTTTGGCCTTTTTTCTATATTCCGCTCCCGATAGTTTTTTTTTGGCGCACTCATAATTTCAACCTATAAAACATAAATTTGATATGTTGAACACAGTGTGAAAAATATGTATTGAAATGACTTTGTAAACCTCATTCCTTGCAAAACTCAACGATACGCGTTGCTTTCCCCAAAATTGCATTCGGTGTACAATACTTGTTTTTCCTAACCCAACCTCATATACCAATTTTCATGACAAAATTCATATTTTTAATTTTTTTATTATTTTGATCTATACACGAAAATGAATATTTTTTTCTCTCTTTAATTTGATATTTAGTGTGCCTTGAAAAGTAATATTTTAACAGTGTTAAATGTCAGTCATTTTATGATTTTTTAAAATACCAATAACTTTAAAAGAAAAAATCGAAATAAACTGATTGTTAGGAGATCATACTTCTATAATTTTTTTTTTATTACTACACATACACCCAGATAAGTCTAATAAATTTTTTTTCTTACCTTTTTTATTTCTCACTATTAATAAATTAGATATAATAATAACAGTGAACACAGATAACATCCACAAAAATATATAGGTAATAAAAATACTTTCAGTAAACACAAAGTACCAATAACTTCAAGAACAAACTTTTTCAAAAATGAGAAGCACAATAAATTTAGATTGTAGCTTTATTCCTTTATATATTATCCTAATTGCAGGTAGTTAACTACTTTCCACAAATCAGATATTTGTTTTCCACAAAGCAAGAATCATTCTAAAGTCATTAGAAGGATTTTTTACTAAAAGAATTATGGATTATGACAGGTAGTACAAAAGGTGCCTAATATGTTTAACAGGTATTTAATTTTGGGAATTTTTAAAGCTAATACCGTTTTAAATTCACTCAACGTTTTGGGCAATTGACAACTTATTCGATTATGGATTAGGCAGGTAATAAGACCCAATAAACACTTGACCTGTTTTGCACAGATAGAATTCAAATAAATTTTGATTATCTATGAATTGATTTCAAAACCCTATATATGAAAAAAAAAATATTTTACTATTTGCCGCCCGGTGCACGGGGTCCGCCTTGCCCCCTTCCCCCCCTAGATCCGGGGCTGGTGATGGGCACCACCTGTACTAACTGTAATTTTTCGAGAATAGGATTAATAAAGATTGTAGAAAAATGAAGTCATTGTTAATTATAAATAGGTTGTATCAAATAATATCTCTATCCAAGGACGCTTGTGCTCCGAAGGTCGAGCGGTTAAGGTGTAAGCAAGAAATGCTGTTTCGAAACCTGCCATACCATGTGGATTTAATTTTTTTTTTTTTATTTTTTTCAACCACAATTTATTCCTATTTCTGATGATTTCTGTTTAACTTTTAGAATGTTTTAGTTTGTACCGTAGTTATACGTTTTAAAAACTTTCAACAACCACTGCTGCGTCTCGGTGGCAATCAAGGCCGGAAACTCGACTTGCCCCACAACCCCCCACTTGTACACAGCGCTATGATCAAGAGAGAATCCTCATACAAAAAGTGAATACCCACTCTTGAAGGAATCTTGAAAAAAATGAATATATTCACTGGATCTAAAGCTCTAAATATTATCGATTGAGGTTTTGCGCAAGTCTAAGGATCAGACAGGACGTTGGTTCACGTCCACAGCATCCTGGCATCCTGGACCAGCCCGGGAGACGCGTTGCGGCAGTCGACATTGGTCTGACGGATGACGCTGCTTCATCGGCACGCTCTTCTCTTCGCGTAGGAGAGACGACAACTCCAAAGTACGTAATTAACTGTCAAGTCGGTGGAAAGTTTTTTTTTCTCAAAAAGGATTTTAATATGAACAAGGGTCCTGTTCGGGTTTATGATTAACGATGACTTTTAATTATACATTTCATTGGATACTGTCGAGGTAAGTTTTTCAAAACAATATTTTAATTATTATTAAATAATTAAATATTATTTTCTTTTATTATACTTTAGTTTACAATTTTATTTTTTACAAACTAGTTTGTTTAATTCTGGACTAGAATTTAGTGTATTATATTAAAGTTAATATATATTGATGTTACCTTGGCGCTTTTAAATCTGCTGGCAATGTCTCTTGGGTCTCTTTTGATATTCTGTTCCAGTCTCTGGATCTTCTTCTAGTATATGATGGTGGTTGGTTAATATTTACTGTTGTAATAACTTAAGTGTTTAAATAATACACCTTTTTATTTGCTTTATTTAAAAATAATAGGTAATGGAAACGGGACAAATAAAACGTTGTAGTTTTTAAAATTACCAACGTTTCAAAAGTTTATTTTCTTCTTTATTTATTATTAATCACACAAAGCGGTTACTTTTAAATGTGACAATAAAATTATTTATGACAATCAGTGGGTACTTGTAATAATTATACAAACTAAGCTAATAATTGTATTGTGTTGATTTATGTACGTGTCATAGAGGAGATTATGTTGGTTGAACGTGAGATCATATTCATCAGCGCTTTCTAGTGTTTGCATACGTGAAGCTTAACAGTAAATATATTGATTATATTCACGAATAATAGAAAGAATAACTATTACAAAATATAACGTCGAAATGAAGAAGGTTCTAAACAGAAATCAAATAAAATTTGTTAAGTGTTTTCCGAAATACGGATACAGTTTCAACTTAGTGCTATCTCCCTCGGTTCTTCAATTTTGGACAATCCAAACATGATGATTAAGCCTTAACAGCAATAATAAATTAAAAAACATTTGCAGGGTATTTTATAAGTTAAAATTTTATTAAAGAGGTATAGAATTCCATGAAACAGACATAGTTTTCAAGTAACTTGTTTCATAAATTTGAAAATGAGGTAGAAATGACCCTTTTAAGTTTCAAGTGTACATTAAAATTTTTGACAGAATGATTTCTTCTAGTTTGGAATACAAATTATATCAAACTTAGGCGTATTTAGTGAACACCGTTGTATTTTCAAAATACAGGGCATTTCAGAAATTGAATCTCTTTTTTTATTAGGTTATAGAATTCAGCATAAATCAAACGAAGTTTGTTAAAAAATTATTAACATACTTTTCGGCAGGGATTATCTAAAAAATGTCATTGAGCGATTTTAATATATCCAGTCATCGATAGGAATTTTACGGGATCGCCGAGTTGTATCACGGGACATCAGGTCTAGTTGTACCACCGGATTTTTAGATAACATTAAAGGTTTAAGATTGCAATTTTATAACAAGCTAGACAGTTTTAATAGGGAGAAGATGCACAAGAATAGTGATACAACTCAGAAATTTTCATTTTTAAGCTCATTGTGAAAAATATAGCAAAATCAGTATATTCTTATGTGAAAGAAGTCATATTGGTACTTCCAAAAGTGACTGATGACGAAAGAACGCTGTGTTGTTATTCTCGTACTAAAAAGTAGCAAGTTTATGATGACGATGATTAGTCAATGAGACAAGGCCATCAATTATCGACTATAGTGACTTAAATCAAAATATTAAACATAAACTAAGTAAAAACAATATTTTCAATAATGATGCAAGTCAAATTAGGACATTTTGTTGAAAAGGTCACTATTAATATGGTGTGAAATATATGTTTCTGGAAGTTTGTTGAACATTAATGTTTATTTCCAAAAAAGATTTAAACATTTTTAAAATACAAGATTATGATAAGAATTACAGGAAACAAGAAACATTAAAGTGGATGTCATCAAAAATATATGTTTTTGATTTGAATCACTATACTATATAATTTTTTGAACGTTGCTTTCCACAGAAACTGTTTGTTATTAATAACATATTTTTTCAAATTATGTTGTAGATAATATAAAATTTTGGGTCCAAGAATTATAAACATTAAAGAAGAATATATTTTAAGTAGAAATTAGTGCATATATTTAAAACTTTTTATTGGCATTTAAACAAATATGTTATAACTCATACCAACATTTTCTTTGAATATAAAAAAATATATAAACAAAATAATCACAAAATTTGCAAAATTCTAATGGCCAAAAAGATAAAACTTTTGATAAAGCATCATATTGAAATTATTAAATAACTATACATGTATACAACAAAAAAAACATCACTTAATTAAAAATCAAGTTTGCTTTGTAAAAGAGAAAGTGTTTTGGCAAGTGTTTTAACTATGAAAGTGTATTCAAAATAAATCAGCTTCAACACAAAGCAACACAAACGCTTCTTGCGTGGAATAAGTTAGAACATCAAATTAGACAATAGCAGAATTGTTCAATAATATAAGTTTGATTTGAGAAAAAAATGGCTCCAGGCTGGTTTTACAGATTAGGTAAATTAGTTGAGTTTTTAATTTTTCTTATTTTATATTTAATTTTTTTGCGAAACAACCCGCGATGGCTCCAGGCCGCATAGTTTTATATATTTTTTTTATTTTTCTGCATAATATATTATAATTATCATAAATGTATTTTATAACTAGCGCACCCGACAGACGTTGTCCTGTCTTAACTATGAATAGTGATTTCGAATTGGTATAATTAACTAAAAAAATATTTCAGAAACAAAGTGTTTATTATTCCAATGCTTTATGACATACTACTCCTATCGAAGCATCTGTTTTAAACGATATTCATCTTTGACGATATTTGCAGCACGCATTCTGTCAATGTTATGTCAAACGCCATAAGGTTACATCAAAAAGTTTAATTTAATATGGTGGTTAGTATTCTTAAATTTTCTAATTTTCCGCGCAATTTTCTTAATTTTTTTTTATAAGGACCTTCTGCTGACAATAACAAACACAACAAAAAAGAATTAGCGAAATCGGTCCAGCCGTTCACGCTTCATTTTTATATATATTTGACGATTTTCTAATTTTTTGCGCAATTTTCTTAATTTTTTCTTTTATAAGAACCTTCTCCTGACAATAACAAATACGACAAAAAAAGAATTAGCGAAATCGGTTCAGCCGTTCACGCGTGATACCGTGACCAAGGGAAATAGGGATTCATTTTTATATATATTTGACGATTTTCTAATTTTTTACGCAATTTTCTTAATTTTTTTTTTATAAGAACCTTCTCCTGACAATAACAAATACAACAAAATTAAGTTTTTCTTCCATAAAAACTTTCTCCTGACAATAAAAAACACAACAAAAAAGGAATTAGCAAAATCGGTCTAGCCGTTCATGCGTGATGCCGTGATCAAGAGAAATAGGGATTCATTTTTATATATATTTGACGATTTTCTAATTTTTCGCGCAATTTTGCAATTTTTTCTTTTATAAGAACCTTCTCCTGACAATAACAAATACAACAAAAAAGAATTAGCGAAATCGGTCCAGCCGTTCACGCGTGATGCCGTGATCAAGAGAAATAGGGATTCATTTTTATATATATTTGACGATTTTCTAATTTTTCACGCAATTTTCTTAATTTTTTTCTTCCATAAGAACTTTTTCCTGACAATAACAAACACAACAAAAAAAGAATTAGCGAAATCGGTCCAGCCGTTCACGCGTGATGCCGTGACCAAGGGAAATAGGGATTTATTTTTCTAATTTTTTAATTTTCCGCGCGATTTTCTTAATTTTTTCTTTTATAAGAACCTTCTTCTGACTATAACAAATACAACAAAAAAAGAGTTAGGGAAATCGGTCCAGGCGTTGTTGAGTTATGTGCTTACCAAAATCTTTTGCAATTCATTTTTATATTATAGATATAGAAAGATATGGGAAAAAGAAAAGGGCCGTTTTTAGGGTTTTCCCGGAAATTATTCGAATTTTTCTCGCTGTAAAAACCATCCTTGGACTTCAACGAACATTTAGAAAAAGAATTGGTAAAATTGGTCCAGGCGTTGTTGAGTTATGCGCAACACATTTTGCGATTCATTTTTGTGTTTTATCATTATATAAAGTACAACCAGGTTGTTAAAGATATGTTTTTCAAGCAATCGCAAATAGCGATAGGTTGTAGGGGTTTGAGGTTGCGATATCTATTGTAGAACGAAAGTGGTATCGGTTGGGACCGCTAGGTCTCATTGAACGCCGCTTAACAGTTTAAATATTTTATTAAACTAACACGTTTTGTAACTTTGCAGGAAGTTTGATATGTGTATTCTGAATTATTTTGAAGTAGGACTTGTATTTGATATGATTACTTTTTGAGGAGCTCGAGGACTCTATTCTTTGATTATTAATGACGCAATTATGTCGAGATAAATTGCTAAATACACAAAAAATTTAAAAACAATAAAAATAGGCGTTAATTTATTAAGGTTAAGTTATTTTTAATGAGATTATTTCTAGATACCTAGATGTAACTTTAATTATTAAATACACAATAAAATAACTTTTTAAAAGATCTTTTATTTTCGGTTTGTTTGAACACGTTCTACGAGATTATTAGCATATGTTTTGACAATAAATATATTTGGCGGTAGCCGTTATTAAATATTACATCTATATTCAAGTATGCGAGTTGCTGTCAACATAGGTGAATATCAAGCAACATGCATGATAGTCGATATGAGACAGTAAGTGAAATTAGTTGATTTATTTGATTTTGGTTGGATCTAATGATGAAATAAATTGCAATGTGATTGGTTATATTGTCAAAGTTGATAGGCGGGAAAATAATCAAGGGTAATATACTCAGACATTGATAATAGTCAGCTATTTTTAATAAATCTAAATCTCGAGAATATTTTAATATCAATTTGATGAGACATAATTTTTGGCATTAATAATCTAACCAATTAATTATTAATACCAAAATTATGTAGAATGGGTCGTGCTTGATTTATTTTAGCAGTGTTAATTTTAATATACATGTCCGTCTGCATATTGGTCACTGCTGCTATAAAAATGTGTATGTTTGGGTGTGATTCACAGGTATCTGTTGTTCGGCAAAGAGAAGCAGTGTTAGAAGCCCATATAGAGGAAGGAAAAGTAGATTCTTCATCAATATATGTATCTACTAAATAATCTGCAAATTTTGTGACCTTCTCACAAACTGGTTGTTTCCAAGCAAAGTCAATTGCGAACGCATCTCCAACTTCCTCAGGATTTAATAATGTCAGCCCAAACAAATGACGTAGCCATTTTCCGGTATGAGAATCAACGTCCTTGTATTCTGTAGCTAGACCCATTTGTTGAATCTTTCTCCACCTAGAAAACCCAAATAATCATAACAAATAAAAATGAAATTATATGACTAATTTATTGCTTCCTCAAAAAAGTATAGGTAGGTGCCAAATTTTTTAAAACAAAAAAAAAATTATAAATTTTTTTAGCGATGGATAAAAACTTATCATGATTGGGTGACGTGTAATCTACATCCAACAACTTCTGTCTCTGGAAAACATTCTCGTAAACTTGAATGGATGGCCATCTCAAAGTCTACAACAACCGTTTTAGGGCGTAACATATAACCGCTTTGAATAGAACATTCCTGAAGTAAATGAAAAAGTTGCGTGTACTTATTTCGTATCTTATTAGGTAGCAAGCAAAAGACAATAGGCACATAAATGTCATTGGAATAGGAATGGATTGCAAATAATTGTAGGAAGTAATTTGTGCAAAAATCAAATGTTCCATCCATGAATAATGTCTCTTTTGTTCACACAAAAATTTTATATTTTTCTCGCGCGAAAATACCACGATATTTTCCTCTAAAGTAGTATGAAATCTAATCGAGTCCAGGAAGTCGTGGACCTCTGTTATGGAATGCGGCAACTTTGGAATTAATTTAAGTTTGGTATAACTTATGTTATTTCGAATACACTTTACGTCTTTAGATGTTAATGTTTCGACTGCCGATTTTTGATAATTTAATTCCTTGTTAATTAGTTTTGAAGGCTTTTCAAAAACAAGAGCATCATCGCATTAAGTCATTAGCAGGAATTAAGTTGTGATTGTGATATCCAGTTATTTTCGAGAAGATGTCATCAGCTTCACCCACAGTATACAGCTTCATAGTGAACTCTTTTTTAATGCATCTCCAACACATTTCTCCTGTACTTTTCACTTGCCGATATTTATAAAAAAGATGTCCTTCATATAATATTAAAGGTTTGCCACGTTCACTTAACATTTTATTCATTATCACAAGTCGCGTATCTTTAACAATTGGTTATAAACTACAAACTAAATGTTATTGAAAACAGGAATTATATATAGGAAAATTTTGTTTAAATGGGTATAATAAGGTTTTAACACTACTGTAGTATTAATGTCATTAGGATTGGGATTTAAGTAATCAATTAATCATTGTATGTAAATTGTTATTACATAGGTACCTGCGGCTTTTGTATATTACAAATAAATAAGAAAAGTTCCAGGTATTTCAACTGTTAACAATAAAATGTAATACCTTGGTGATTATTCTAGGAGGTGAAAATATTTAGTAAAAATACATTATTTCAACAATCTCAAATTCTAAAAATTATCGTCTCTTAACCTGGGTACCGACCTTAGCCTTCGTAGCGGAATTCGGTGAGGAGATTAAATATCTTCCAGCCACCAAAACAAATCAACCTGACCGTAGCACCGACTTTGATAACATTTATAAACATTGTGAATCCTCCTAAGATGATAGGCACCTCCTAGCTCGTGAGCCAGCCTACAGATTTAATGTATTTGACAACGTCGCCAAAAGGTGGCTCTTTGATATCGGCCGGTGTTAGCCGATACTCGCGAACACAAATCTCCTAATAAATTAGAGCGTCGAGCAATCGTATGATATGGATATGCTTCCTTACTTGGCAATGACCAGTCAGAATTCCTGCGACTAGGCACATATTCTGTGTAGTCATAGTCAAGTATGTGTTTGCTGCAGTGTTGTCAGGATAACTTAAAAGCTCCCTGGCAATTCTGGAGTTCCTTGTTTCATCCCATTTTTCCTTGAATTTTACAAGGGAATGTTCTTTAATTAGATCTGTTGCTACCGATTTTGTCAGGCTAATTGAAGGGCCATGTCCATGGCCAGTGAATCAGCAAGACGGTTACATTTAGATGTGGCGTAAACTTTAATCCGTCTTAAGGTGACTACGTTGTTGATGGGTACTTCCGCCAAAGCTTCGTGACATTCTAGTACCAACCCTGAGTAAATTCTTGGTCTGTTCAGGGTGAGTAGTGCTTATCGCAGCGACAGTTTAGCTTAAAATAAAAGGTATTACAAATATCGTTGAGTGCAGTAAAAGATACAAAAATTACAAACAAAAATGAATTTATACTACATGTTAAATGCAGAAAGAATTCGTGACAGTACCGTGAAAGCTGCAGAACATAACAAAAAAGAGAGATTTCTTCACAAGAAAGAAAAACTAGAGGCAAGTCTTAATTATTTTTTGACTTCAAATAATTTTGTTTGTTTTGTGATACCAAATATATTACAAAGAAATACATTAACTCAAAAAAGCTACGGCAAGTGGAAAAGTTACAAATAATACAAACTATTGAGTCACGATGTTTACTTAGAAAAGATGAATGGTCAAATGAAGTATTTAGACGAATATGCACCACAAATGACCTGGTAGCTGATGCAGACGCCAATTATCATAAGAACTGTTGTACAATTTTTTTTAGAGGAAAGTCAGACAAAACTTCTGGTCGCCCTGTTGATGACACATGTCAACTTGCGTTTAGGCAGGTTTGCAACTATATTGAAAATTCAGATGAATATTGTCAGTTTTCATTAACAGATTTGGAGACAAAGATGTAAGATATCAGCGGAAAAGACAAAAACTGGTGTGTACATGAAAAAATAAATTGTTGGATTATTTTGGTGAAAAAAATATCACCAAGAAAATTCCATGTAAGGGAAAAAGTCATCAGTTGCTCTCAGATAAGTGGTTTGAAAGTAGAAAAAGTGCTATGGTGGCTGAACATCTCAGAATTGTGAAGGCTGCAGCTGCTATTGTACGAGAAAGAATAAGATGGTTAATGTATGATGTTAAAAAATATCCTTCTACGGAAAGTATTATGGACGAAGTGGTATTACCAGAGACTTTGTCAAAATTTGTTAATTCTTTACTCCCTAAAAACACATTTGATTACAAGTCGATTCCTCTACAAGATTGTTAATGCCTACTCATTTTTTTTTCTTTAATATTTTTTGTTTTTGTACAATTTTAAATTGGGTTTAAATGGATTTGTTTTGACTTTTTATTATTATTAATAAACGCTGTATCTTAAACATTAATTTGCTGATATTTTTTACCAAGATCTCTAAATTTGTATGTAAAATTTAAGAAAATTCTAATATTTTATAAGTTTGGACGCTTGTTTATAGTTTGTAGATACTTCGTTTTCATACCATTTTATAGGGAATTTAATTTAAAAAACAAAAGGTCTCTTGTCATTTTTTCGA
Source organism: Psylliodes chrysocephalus (assembly GCA_927349885.1). Classification (NCBI taxonomy): domain Eukaryota; kingdom Metazoa; phylum Arthropoda; class Insecta; order Coleoptera; family Chrysomelidae; genus Psylliodes; species Psylliodes chrysocephalus. The sequence goes on from OV651821.1 coordinate 40,836,899, forward strand.
AAACCTGTAACGTGATACTTGATATTTTATCTATTTGTTATAATGTGTTTAGGCTCAATTGAATGGGCGTGGATAAGGTCATTAAATAACTCGGATAACTTTGAAAAAGAAGTTGAGCACCACTATATTTAAAACTTATTATACTTGACTTTAGATTGGTGATAAAAATATAGAAAATCACTAACCACTAACAAATTATATTTAAACCGTGTTTTAGATAAGGTAGTAGCAAATTCTATTTCACATAGTTTTACTAAATTCAAATTTGAGATGATTTATTTAAAAGTACTTATCTTTACTTAAAAGAAGGTAATATAAGGAATGTTTAACGCATGGTATATCTTCAGGCAACTTCAAGGGGATTCGGTATCCTTATTCTTAATTCTGGAACTTGAATGATATCGTGAAATTTGGTATTCTAACTTAAACTCGAAGGTGTAGATCTTCTATAGATGAACCAAACCACGGTCTTCAGATTGTACCAAACTTATAAGTATAAAAGCCATAAAACTTTTTGATAGAAATTTAAAACGTCTAGATATAAATCCAAATAAACTGTCTTAAAAGGAATTCAGAACTTCTAGATATAAATCCACATAAACCGTCTAGATATAAATCCAAATAAACCGTCTAGATGCTAAAAAGAAAGGGACATGTTATGACAGAAAATAGGAAATTTGAACAGGATTTAGATAAAATGCTTTCAACTATTAAATGAACAATTTAAAACTATTAAATGAATAATTTCACATAGACTAAAATTAATATGAAAAGGAAAAATCTTATTTAACATATTTAAACATAGTAAAGCATATTATCTTATTCCAAACAAAATAATATAAATTTTTTTATAAAACCCACATGTTTTACCCATTGTTGAGGTTATGTTCCAAATTTGACATTTTATTTAAGAAATTCTTGTACAACAACATATCAACAATATATTAGTATTAAAACTTACCTTATAAAATCATACGAAATATACGATATATAAAAATTATTTACTACATTGGATGACCAAGATATATTAAAATTCAAATCAACTTGATTCGTTGAGAAATTCAAATCAAATGAAATACCAACTGTCAACACAAGGAATAAACGACAAATAACATTTGAGTAGAGGTGATTGTGTTGAAATAACGAATAACGGTTCCAACCGTTAGGAACCTTGATTAAAAAAATTCCAAAGCAAAACTGTTAATTCGCACCTTTAGGGGTGGTTTTGAGGTAGTTCATTTCCTCATAGGTATGAGGATTTTTAGATACATATTAAACACCTTCTATTCAGTAGCACAATGTAGGTATTAGCTTGTCCCAAATTAGTTTAAGGTTGACTCCCAATTTTGGTCAAAAAAACAAAAGTGTAAGGTGTATGTATTCAGGTATATTACAATTTTTTAAAGATTTACATAGGACAATCCGTTCGACCCATAGCGCTCGTGAAATGACAGTAGTGTAAAACATAAGAGCGGGGCTTACAACAACAAGACATGCTCTCTTAAGGACGCTCTAGGGGAAAACTATGGTAATACATGGGGTTTATATCACAAATATCCTCAAGATAAAGACTTAATAAACATTTTTTATTTTAGACTAGATGTTTGCGCAGCGTTTCCATAAAATCGATTTTTTAATGAGCCGTAAAAAATTCCAACTAGATAGCCACTAGGGAGCAATTGAAATGGGATGAACAATAGAACATCGAATTGGTACTAAAATTTGTAGATTTTTTCTCAACTAATCCCTTCTAAACGTTTAATTGCTTAAAATGTTAGGAAAACTATCAATAAGAAATCAGAATAAGATTTCAGAACAATACGCTGTTCAAGAAAAAAGCTACCTACTCTGTTTTATATGCGCTTACTGAAAATGTACATAAATCAAGCACCTACTTGAAATGGCATATGCGAGTCTTTTAAAGAAAAGTTGAAAGTATGAGTACTTAGTTACCAACACCGATGTATGAGAGACCGAAAGAATATTTCATTCTAGTTGGGAACTGTAAAGAAGCAGCATCTGGAAATAATGATATTAATACGGAAAAGAGAATCTCGAAATGATTTATCGATTGCTTTTGAAGGACGTATTTTATCTCACGTTGAAAAACAACGAGCCGATATTGATACATCTACGGAATCTTGGAACTTCTCTCTAAGAAAAGCGAAAACAATAATAGGTATTTATGAAAAAAGCTGGAAATCCACGATTTTTTAAAGAAGTATTTTATCATTATTTACTCTAATTATTTAGTTTTCGTAATTTCTTATCTTGATTATTTATAGATCATCTACTTTTAAAATTATTTCCCATTTTTTTAACGAGCTGGTTTTAATAAAAATTATTACCCAAAGTAGTTTATTGATTTAACAATTTAAATAAATAAACAAATTAACAGTGATGAAAGAGATGTAGAAATTAAGAAGTGATTGCAAATAGACCTTACTTACACATTTGCATTAAATTAAATTACTAACTTGAAAAAGGAAATTTTCTTATAGCACTCAATAGTAGTTGGTAAAACACGAGCAGATATGATGGCCATGTCGGACGAAGACGAAGTTTAAACACGACACCGTAGGCGGACAATCCACTAGAGTTGTAAAGTATATTTTTCCTACGACACAATAAAGAAAATATACAAAATTTTAAAAATTAATTTAGAGGTTATTAACTATTTTAAAGATAACTACGACAAAACATTTTCAATTAAGATTTAGACTAATACTAAAATAAACCTAAAAAGAATGGTTTCAGTCAGAATTTAAACCCTGGTCCTTAGAACGGGAAAGCTTTACTCAAACTATTGCGTTAATAACTTTATATATTTTTTGCTTAACATTTTTAAATTGTGAATTAGATAGTTTTATTAAAATTTACAGTGACTTGTAAATATAAACAAATATCTAGTGGATTCTGATTATTATCAAGAATCACACATTGTAACGTCAAATTAATGTGACACAAAAGTTCGGTTGTCCCAGATATCAACCTTGTGGCTCCGGTTCACTCTAGTTGTGATGGGAGTGGGTGATTACTTTGTAATCTGGGAAAAATACTAAATTTTTGATGTTGGGTTGAACGCCAAGTAGATCTTTGAAATTGAACCTTTTTAAATCCAGATAAGTCCTACTAATTAGATCTTGTTTATTTAAAATTCGGAAAACATTTTGTCTTTCCCCTTGCCTTGAGTTATTGACCTTCACAATCCCTGTATAAATATTGTAATTCGTATCAACAAATGATTTGATTTCAAAAGGTCTTTATTTACAATATTTACAAGTGGTTTTTTTATAATAACATTCTATGTACATAAATAAAAGGATTTCTTCTCATTGCTGCGTAAGAGAAGTGTTCTCTTTTGTGTGGCCTTCGAGCGAGACCACGACCGATGTTAGGGTCGCGTAAATAAAAGTTATTATTAATAAATTTTGATTGGTTTAGACTTCTCCTTGTTGAGAACAACATTATAAGTCAATTTTTAATGAGCTTACTAGAACGATAATGGTACAGTTATGAGTTTTTGTTGATTTTAATTTTGTCTGTCTTCCCTGAAAAACCGTTAGTAAAAAACAGGGTTGTCCTTGTATGTAAGTGTGTCTTGTGGTAGTTTAGTGCATGAAAATTCAAATCACAAAACAACACAGCAACATCACCGTCCAATACTAAAATCGCGGCAAGCCACGAATTTTCGCATTTTTCTGTGACGTCACCGTGCAGTCCTCCGTCCGACCAGTGTTGCTAGCTAGTCGACGTTGTGATTTGAGTATTCAGTGGGGTTTACGTTATGGAGGATGTATGTCAATTGTTGAATTTAATTTTGATCCTGTATGGTCCTTTACGCGTATTGTGGATTTTAATGTAGAATTTACTGTCTTGTACGTGTTTAGTTTTTGTTTGTTCCTTGAATCAAGTTCAGTTCCTTAAGTTGAAATTAACGTCGACGTTCGTCATGAACGCATTATATGTTTCTATTATTTGTTGTCCGGTGTTGCAATTTCTGAGTTTAGCGTTCAGTTCTCTGACCGCTCTAGTAAGCTCACTAATATTGACTAACCTGTTGAGTATAGCAAACTCGTTATTAAGTTCAGCGAATTCGGTCGATAGTCCGCTGGTGGCATTCATTCTTGGCCTCTCATTGGTTGTTTTCATGTCTTGGTTTGCTTCGTTAGTAGTCTTGGTGGGCAGGGCCGGAAATTCATTGTTCATAGTACGATTTTGCTGCCTGGCTTCCCATTGGTTTATTTGAGGTTTTGGGGCGGGGACAAATTTTACTTGCTGCCTGGGTCGTCGCTCTTCAAGTTTTTCGAGTTTGGCAAGGTACGTACTACATTTTGAATAGTTTGCGGGGTGATCACCCCCACAATTGACACACGTAGCCGGAGTGTCACGAGTCTTGGTGCATGTTCGCGTGTGGTGACCACCCGCGCATTTGAGACATTGTGACGGTCTGCCGCAATTAGCAGTGGCATGCCCCCATTGCTGGCAATTGTGACATTGTATTATTGCTTTTGCGGATTTTCTGAGCTCCCACGTAACCCTGGTGTGGAGGAGTCTTCGTACATTTTTGTTCAGATATTCCAGGGTTATCGCGGGATCCGTCACAACCAGGAACAGGGGCCTGTCTTTCGTGTTCATCTGATACACTTCTCTTGTTTTTATTTCGTGGTCATCCTCTAAACCTTCTTCAATATCTGTGATTTTGGTACCTGTTGCCAAACCTCGAAGCACAAACGCATGTGATTTATCTTCATTAGCCGTATATGTATGATACGACATTTTTTCTGTTTTTATGTTGGATATAAGCCTATCATAGTCCTCTTTTGCGTCGATGAAAATAATTGTATTGTAGTTAGTATGTTTAATACTAAAATCGCCCTTCACGTGGGCCTTGATGTCAGTGACAAGCTGTTTTTGATTGGACGTCTTTCCTTCAATGACTATTGGAGGCATTGATTTTTTGTTCTTGTTTTGTTTGTCATTATTAGTGTTGTTTGATTTTAATTTTTGCCTTTCGTCTGTGCCTTTGTTAGCAGCTATGTGGGGAGTTTTAGCAATACTAGTTGCACCCTGTGTGTCTTCAGAATTGAATGGCCGGAATTTAGGGTTTTTCTTTCGTTTCTTGACGATTTTACCTATTTCGTCCTCATATTCTTCCTCAGCATCGGCCTCTGACTCGTCAGTGAGCGCTTTAAATCTATTGTTTGTGGGTGTTATAGTTTTGATTGTCTTTTCCCTAATTAATCTTTGAAAATTTGACGAAAATTTCCTTGGAATCTCAAAAGGTTGGTCAGTTTCCATTTTTTTGGCTTCTAATTCTTTTAGTTCTCTGATCTCTCTCTCATATTTGTCTCTATCCTCTTTATTCCTAGGTTCAAATCGGCTATTTGGGGAGTGTGGTAATTGCCTATATAGGTCATTGTCTATCTTTCGTTGATCTTCATCTGATGTCTGACTAGTGGACTCATAGTGACGTATGTTGTCGACTACCCTCTTTGGGACATCATTATATGGTTGAGGTTTGTATTTTTTAAGTCTAGGGTCGTTGTTACTCCTCTTATTTATGGTACCAGTATTTTTTAGTGTAATACTGTCCATGCTGACGTGAGTACCAACAAGGTTTGATGGTGGTGGTGCGGGCACATTCCCAAAACGAAAGTTACTCAGTTCGCCCTCATTCTGAGTGTTACCCTCACCTCCAGCATTTGAAGTTAAGTTGGATGTATTATTGGCATTGTTTACATTACTAAGGTCATTAGTACGAAAGTCCAATAGGTTACTAATGACGTTGGATGGGAGTTGCAGGGTTTTCAGTGAATTATTGGCTGCTGGCTGTTCCATAACATAGGCAGATGTAAATTTTACATGTTCTGGGGTTTTTTCACCCGGCTCTTTTTTGTCGGTGCCTATTACCGTGACGTCCATGTTGCTATCTATTGAGCTAATGGACTCATCTGACTTTTCTAGTACGTCAATCAGTTTTTGGCGTGTTTCCTCGAATACCTCAGATGGGTTGGGTAGTGATTTCGGATCGTCGGTTTCGCCGTCCTGGCTGTCGTGAAACTCAAGTGAGTCCTCCGAGCCTGCCACCGACGGTTTCCTTGAAGTGCTTTTTCCCTCTTCGGGGACTATAGTGGACTCTGCCGCCACTTGACCAACACCTTGGCGGTCAGGTGAAGGTCGAATTTCTAGAAAACCGGCCTGGGGGGCCTCCTGTACTGGAAAGCTGACCCCTGGGTTAATTGATGTTAGTGTAGGCTTGTCGGTACTCACATTTATATTGTCCAGCAGATTCTTAAGCTTATTACTTCTTCCAGACTTGGGAGACTTAAAGTTTGCGACGGATTGCAGCTTCTTTAGCGTGTCGGCATTGAACCTTGTTTTAAGTCTTTTCGTATATGTCGTTTCAAAGCCTTTCACGGCTGCTTGAAGCGCCCCAGTGGGCTCGGTCATGGACCGTTTTCCCTAACTCCGGGATTATACTTAACTGGCGTAGATGAAAACTTTTGTAAACGAAAGAAAAATTTTGACAGATGTCACTTTACAACAACAAACGACAGAGTAGCGTAGATTCTGATACAAACGTAGCCTAGAACAGTCCTAGGTAAACTGTATCAACAAATGAATACACTCTTTTACTTAATAGGCCTGTAATACCCCAAAATACCTAAACAATTATGTAATACCTTAGCAGTTACAGAAATTAAACAGGGTTGGTTCAATGAACCCCAGTAAAATTAACAGGTAATACCTTGCGGTCATTAGCGTTGGATCCAAGGCGAAATACGTTTCAGACACAACCAGAAAATAAAAATTAACCGCAACTAGTTATAAAAAATCTTTAGTTTCTATATAAACAGATTTAAAAAAATAACCATATTTATAATCTAAAATATTACTATTAATAAACAATAATTTTAATATACATCACCTTAAGGCAAAATACCCAATCCCCTTAATGTATTATATGAACTACACTAAAATTTAATAAACGTCATGGGCTCTTAATAGCACATGAGCTAGCATATCAATATTAATTTAACCTTTTATAAAATAATAAAATATACATATACATCTACATGTCGGACGTAGGCTAAAAGTTACCCCAAAAACATACCCCAAAGTAATAAAAATAAATTATTGACTTATCTCCCAGTCCGTGATGTCGACAGGCAAAAGGTGCCGCCTGTGGCACTGTAGTCGTACGATACCAAATCTCTGTAGTAATAGCAATTCCTAGTCGAATCGCTGGTTCCAAATACCGAATACAAGTACTGGGTCCGAAAACTAATCCCATAAACCGGGTCCAAACACTGGATACAAAAACTGGATACAAAAACCCTAAAATATACAATCCCTATTCAGAATGGTGTAACTTAATTTGATCCCACCCAATTATCTCTTAATTCAAGACAATAAAAAGTAAAAGTGAAATCTAAAGTCACCCAGAGGGTTGAAATTAGTGCCAGCAAGAGCGAGGACTATTCAAGTAATACAAAAAATACCCAATTAAAATTTAATTAGCAAAATTCAATACAGCAAAAACATTCAACCCCCCAATTTACTGCCAGAAAGAATGTCTATTATTTACAATGAATGAAAGCAATATTTACATAATAAATTAAACCATAAAAAAAATAAAGACTACCTCTTATCCCAGAGGGTGTAACTTCAATCAGAACGCAGAGAAATCTGCTTAAACCTTCTTACAATCAGTGTACCATTCAATATACTGTCTGTACTCCGACCGGCCTTCAATATGAGACTGCTAATTCATCTACCATGGCTGAATTTCAAATCCAATTCTCCTCGGCCACGAGTTACTATAGTCACCAAAATAACGAGCTCAAATCCACGTATACACGATTCCATTTTACCATTAGTGCTTCTTATAATAATAAGATACTTTTCCAACACTCCAGAACATGGGATAATTCCACAAAATCACAAAAACTAGAAAAGCTTCCCTTCACGAATTTTCATTTCAAGCCACCATTACTTCTCAGAAAAAAAGAACACGTGTCGCTTCGTTTTTTTCCAACACGAAGACGAAACGAATGGCACTCCTGTGTCGCCAATAAGCTCTTACGATTTCGAAAATAAAACTAACTATATCATGCTGGTATCCCCGTATTATCCAATAGAAATCCTAGACAACTAAACGTCAAAATATACTCACAGAACTATGCACGGCTTTACCACTCTCTAGTACTTATCTATGGTCTAACAGCTGTCTAACAGTCACACAAATATAAATATAACCCCATTTATTTGACATTCGATATTCAACCATTATAAATTAAAAAAAGATTCAACAAGTATAAATTGAGTTTTAGTGCTAGTGAAAATTAATAAAAATATCCACGACAATCAAATCATGATCCCAGTTAACGAAAAGTGCTCTTTTTAAAGTTTATTTACCACAAGGATTGTTGTCGAGTGCTAGTGAAAATTACCACAACAAGGATTGATATTAAAGGAAAATTTTAGCATAAATATTACAATTTGCACAAAGAAGGCATCATAAAACGAGTTTATCTTTTCCTATTTGTGGTGAAGATATTTTAATTTTTGTAAAAATATTTTATTAGGTATACAATCCCTATAATTTCATACTCTGAGAACTGGATAATATAATCATGTTGTGTGGATGTGTACAGTGATTACAGGGTAAAATCTGAATGCATGAAAACTTTGACTAGTCGGATAAGTTTTATTTTAAGCAAATATAGGTAAACAAATTCTTTATGAACGAACAAAACCTATACTATAGTCTCAACGCTCGATTAAAACCCTTACAACATTTTTAATTATATGTATTTAATCTGAATTACTTAAAAATTATACTGACAGTAAGTTTGACAGAATTTTTACTTTCAAAAATTTAAAAAAGAATATTAGACTAGTTACCAAATATTACTAAAATGAATATGCAATTATATCCTTTAAGTAAACTAATATGGCCTACTTATTCGTTTTGGTAGTTTGTGCATTAAATAGATAATATACATGTGGGTATAAAATTAGTAAAATATGACACTATTGCATAATCGAGCCTGATATTCAAATTATTTTTACGTAGTTACATGTTTTTTTTTGTATAATTATCCAAGTTAACATTGACTTATGATTCATAAATTCATGATTAAGATAGGTATAGCAATACATTATACACTACTTGTAGAAAAAATTTTATATGTACTTGGAGCGAAAAGTATTATTTTTTCCTTTTATTACATAAATAGGTATTAATTTCAGTAAGGAATAATGATATTAATACGAAAAAGACAGTCTCAAAATAATTTATCGATTGCTTTTGAAGGACTTATTTTATCTCACGTTGAATTACAACGAGTCGGTATTGATATATCTACTAAACCTTGAAACTTTTTCTTTTAGAAAAGCGGAAAAAATAACAGTTACAATTAAATTACTACAACAATGAATTAGTTGTATTCCCTATGGTAATGATTATATGTATTTCTGTAAAACACTTGTCAATCTGCAATAATTTTTTGTTCGAAATACTTTATCAAATTAAAGTCATTACTCATCACTGATTTTTATTTTACTTGACAGGCATATTTTTCTTGTGAGGTGTCTTGCTGCAAATCTGTAATAGTTATTTATGTATGTTAGCAACCCCGTAAGAGACGCCGCTGGAATATCTAGTACTATGACTCATTAGGCGATAAGTCGAAATCACCAGAAATTATATAAGCGTTTTATTTAGATATAGGGCATTATTGTGCGAATCATTATACAGTTTAGTCGAATATAATAAATGGTGAAGTTAAATAGTCGAGTTTAGTGTTACAACCCTCTCCTAACATCAGAAGTGGTTCGACTCGCCCTGAAATGGGTAGAAAAAGAACGTATTCTTCTTCGAGCAGTTCTAGTTCCTCGAGTTCTACTAGTTCTTCGTCCAGTTCAAGTGCTTCTAGATTAAATAAGAGACGCAAGAAAAGTAAACAAAAAAAGAATTTAAAAGTACCTAAAAACAAGACGGGGGTAAGTCAAGTCTCATTATCCTTATTATCGGAAAAACATGTTATATCTAATGCAGTACCCGAATTTAACCCGTTATCAGATAATATCGGCTGTTGGATTGAAATTATAGAGCATAATGTAAAATTATTTAATTGGGCCGAACACCAGACTATCCATCAAGTTGTGAATAAGTTACAGGGTACAGCAAAAATTTGGTATGAAAATTTAATCGCCAACGACAAGCAATGGCCTAGTTATAGTTGGTCCGATTGGAAAAACAAATTGATGGAGACATTTCATTCTAGAAGAGATATGTACACACTTTTAATTGAATTAGCAAATCATAAGCCTTCAGATGGATGTTCTTTATATGAATTTTTCTTTACACACTTAGCAAAAATTGATAATTTAAAACTAAATTTTTCAATCGAAGATAAAATTTCATTAGTTTTGGGTGCTATAAATGATAAAAATATTACTTCAGCAGCAGAAGCTGCAAATATCAATGATTTAAACATCTTAGGGTCTTATTTGCGAAACAAAGTTTATTGTAAGATTTCAGAAAAACCACAAAAATATACTGAAGTTTCGAATAACAATTATTATAGTAAACCTGTTGCTAGTACCAGTAAAGATTTTGGCCGTAGGGATATTTTTGACAAATTTAAAAAAGTAAATTACGAAAGACAAAGGAATTTTTCAACGGTGAATCATAAAATTATTATTTGTCATAGATGTGGTATAACGGGACAACATATTAGTGATAATTGTCCTCACCGACACAAAATTTGTAACAATTGTAAAATAAAAGGTCATATTGGCAGAGCTTGTAAATCTGCTGTAAAAAAAGAAAAAATAATGAAAAACAAATAAATTTAACAAAAACTGAAAACGTTAACATGATAACTAACAAAGAGGCAAAAAAATTTTTCAAACCGGTTCTTATTAATAATCAAGTTATGCAAGCGTTTATAGACTTAGGAAGTGATTGTTCATTGATTGAGAAAAATTTAGCAATTCGACTTAAAATACAAGTTAAAAACTTACAGGAAAAAGTGCGTCTTACGGGGTTCAATGGTGACGTAACCGAAGTGAATGAATATGTCGAAACTGAAGTAACTATGGAAGGGTGTAAATTAAATATTTTATTATATGTTACAGTTAATACTTTAAAAAATACTGAAATTTTAGTAGGACGTAATTTTACGGAAAATCCAAAAATTTCTTATTATCGTATTGGTAATAAATTAACTTTTAAATATTCAGATAATTTACAACTTTTTTAACTTGAAGTTAATCACGGGGACTTAAATAAAATAGATAAAATGAAATTATATTATATTATTGAAACATTTCACAGTTGTTTATATTCCTCTATGGAAAAATTGGACAAAGCACATTCGGTAATAATGAAAATAGAGACTACTACATCCAAACCAGTTACATTTAGACCTTATAGGTTATCACAGTCAGATAAGGATATCATGAAAAAACAAGTTGGTGAGTTACTTTCCGCCAATATAATAAAAAAAAGTAGCTCATAATATGCTAGTCCAGCTTTATTAGTAAATAAAAAAGGAGGGGATAAAAGGCTAGTTATTGATTATAGGGCTTTAAATAAAATAACAGAAAAAATTAAATTTCCACTACCAGTTATAGAAGACCTTATTGATTCACTTGGAGGCTATACATATTTTTCGACAATGGATTTAGCGTCGGGTTACCATCAAATACCATTGCACCCCGATTACACACACAAAACAGCATTTGTAACTCCAGAGGGACATTACGAATACTTAAGAGTACCCTTTGGGTTATGTAATGCCCCTGCGGAGTTTCAGAGAATGATGTCTGAAATTTTTGAACCTCTTCGAAATGTCGGTATCACTCCCTACCTGGACGATATTATTATTCCATCTAACACAATAAGTGAGGGTATAGAAAAATTGCAAAAAGTTTTCCAGATCATTGAAGAACATGGTCTAACTGTTAAATTATCAAAATCTCAATTTTTTCAAACTAAAATAACGTACCTAGGATATGTAATTAGCAATAATAATGTTTCTATTAGTGAAGAAAAAACAGTTGCTGTTAAAAATTTCCCTATGCCAAAGACTATTCACCAGGTAAGACAGTTTCTAGGGCTTACTGGTTATTTCAGAAAATTTATTAAAAATTACGCTTCTAAAACTAGTATATTAACAGATTTATTGAAAAAGGATTCGAAATGGAATTGGACTCAGAATCATACAGAACTGGTAAACCATCTGAAGGAAATGATTTGCTCAGTTCCCATTCTAGCCATATTCAGTCCAAATTTAGAAACACGTGTATACACAGACGCTAGCCAAGAAGGAATTGGAGGCATAATTATTCAACTCAATGGAGCAGAAGAAAAACCAGTAGCTTATTACAGCAAGAAAACTTCTCCTGACGAAAGAAAGTTTCACTCATTTGAATTAGAACTACTTGCCATTGTAAGAACTTTAGAACGATTTCGACACTATCTTTTGGGGATTCCGTTTACTATTTTCACTGATTACAATGCCGTTAAAAATGCCATGTCAAAGCAAACAATTATTCCCAGAATCGCAAGATGGCTACTGTCACTACAAGAATATAATTTTAATATACAACACAAACAAGGAAAGATGATGCAGCACGTTGATGCCTTGAGTCGTAATCCAGAAATAACACAGGAGGAATGTGAACTAAGTATAAAACTAATAAATGAAGAAGACTGGTTGAAAGAAGCCCAAGAACAGGATAATAATATTAAAGAAATAAAAGAAATATTATTATCTGGTGACATGCAAAACAACAAAAAAATCTTTAAAGAATTTGATTTACGTGGAAATAGAGTTTTCAGATTAACAGAAAGAGGTCGACGTTGGATGGTCCCAAAGAAATGTAGATGGCAGGTGGTAAAGCTGAATCATGATGATGTTGGTCATTTTGCGTTAGAAAAAACAGTAGAACGGATTAAACAAAGATATTGGTTCCCTAAAATGAAACATTTTGTTCGAAAGTATATCAAATCATGTCTTAACTGTTTATATCACAAATCGTCAGGAGGAAAGAAACCAGGTTATCTTCATCCTATTCCAAAGTATGCCAAACCGTTTCATACCTTACATATTGACCACCTTGGACCCTTCGTGGAAAGCAGTAAGAGAAATAGCCACCTATTAGTAGTTGTTGATGCATTTACAAAATTTGTGTTTCCCAGAGCAGTTCCGGATACTAAAGCTGTTAATGTAATAAAACAATTGTCAGAAATATTTTCTATTTTTGGCAATCCGAAAAGAATAGTAGCCGACGCTGGAACAGCTTTTACATCAAATGAATTCAATAAATTTTGTGAAAATAGAGGCATTCGGCTTCACATAACAGCAGTTGGTATGCCCAGAGGTAACGGACAAGTAGAACGAGTTAACAGATTACTATTAGATGCATTAGCCACAATGGGAGCTGACACTTCCAGCGATAATTGGGACTCAAATTTAGAAGCAATCCAACAAGGGATTAACAGTACGAAGCATAAAACAACAGAGACTACTCCCGCCGAGATAATGTTGGGTATAAATCTCAGAAGTCAGGCTGACCGATACGTAGACGAAGAAAGTGACAACCCAGATGTGACCAAGTTAAGAGAAAAAGCAAAAAGAAATTTAGAAGCAAATGAAAAAATCCAGAGAAACATATTTAATAAGAAAAGAAAACCAGCAGAAACATTCGTGGTAGGAGATTTGGTTCTAGTAAGAATTTCAAGTGTTCCTTCTAACAATAGTCAAAGCAAGAAATTGTTAGAGAAGTACAAAGGGCCATTTAAAATTATAGAGGTTCTGCCTAATGACCGATATAAAGTTAAAGAAGATATCCATGCGAAGAGATCAAAAAATAATATAGCTTATGAAGGAGTATATTGTGTAGAAGACATTAAGATATTTAACCTTCGAAAATAAGAACAAGGTAAATATACAATTATTATGCTTTTGGTATAAAGGCCTCTAGCAACTTAAAATGTAGTAAAAGTTAAGATACACAAAAAGGGGCTGTAGGTATAAAGGCCTATAGCCATAGCAATTTAGAAACTGCAGGTATAAAGGCCTACAGTGATTTCAAGTTAGAAACTGCAGGTATAAAGGCCTACGGTGATTTCAAGTTAGAAACTGCAGGTATAAAGGCCTACAGTGGTTTCAAAGTTATTTCAATTAGTGCTGCAGGTATTAAGGCCTCAGTGAATAACAGATTTCAAGTATCATTGCTTGGACTACTATGTTCGTATATTAGAAACCCTTAAACATCACCCATTTTATTTGTTTTAGATAGTACATATGTTCGAGGACGAACAAACCGTAGGATGGCCGTGTTAGCAACCCCGTAAGAGACGCCGCTGGAATATCTAGTACTATGACTCATTAGGCGATAAGTCGAAATCACCAGAAATTATATAAGCGTTTTATTCAGATATAGGGCATTATTGTGCGAATCATTATACAGTTTAGTCGAATATAATAAATAGTGAAGTTAAATAGTCGAGTTTAGTGTTACAACCCTCTCCTAACATGTACCAAGTCAGCAAAGTTAATCTTTATCGAACCAGTCTAAAATTATGAGCTGAGCAAGAGGAGCGAGCGAGGCGAGTAACAGGCGTGTTCGATAAAGATATTTGCTGACGTGGTTCATACAAACTTTTAATGCCAACCGTAAATAATTATACTCAATAAAATAGGGGAGATATTATAACATCACATTTCAGAATGACAAAGTAAATAGACAGAAAAATAACAGCGACTATACTCGAATAATTTTTAAATGATGGCGACACATCTTGCGGATTGTACTCTGGTTAACCGGCAACAATGTAATTCTATTATGATTTTTAAAGCTCAAATTACCGGGATCATTTTATTGTTTATGCTTCGTCAACGCGGAAATTTAAAAAGTGAGACTATTCCATAATATTTACTCCTCGTATATTATATCTAGCCAAGTTAGGTAAATACTTTGAATCGGCGAAAAACTCGCAAAACTAAAGTCTACTGGGAAACCTAACAAACCAGTTAGGTATTAATTCAATTAAATAAATCAGTATCGTAGCATGAGACAGGTATATGGTTAGTTGTAATAGTTTATTTTTTTTTTATTAAATTATTCTAATAAATTCGAGGTAAAACGGCTTTTACGTTTTAGTACTACTTAATTTTTTTAAGTTCTTTATACGCCCATTATATTGTGACTTTTTTGTTAATAATTATTATTGGTATATAGTCTGTATTTTAGTCATCTAATTTGCAAATTTTTCAGGTTTTTATTATTTTTAATTTTTTTAAAAATAATTTATTTTTGAGGAAATTTGGTAAAATTATTCTTTTGTATGTCTTAAATACGCAAAAAAATTGAATTTCTTAAAATTTCGAGATTTTATTTGGGGCCAGAAAAATTCATCAAGGAAGAACCATATATAATTTTGCACTTCTTTTTTGCTTATTTATTAATATCCCTTACTCAAACATCCTGTATATCTACCTACGTAAAAAGAACATGATTTAATGAGCAAAAAACTACATAATTACTTAAAACCAAACAAGAAAAGGCCAGAAAATAAAAATTTTGTAATTAAAAATTGAAATTGACATATGACAAATGTCAACTTAACACAATTTGCAAAAAAAGTTCACGGTAGAACACTTAAGAAATGATAAAAGCTTTGGTTAAATACTTAAATTAATTTTGCATCCCGATTTGATGAGGGTCAGGAAGCGGAAAAAATGTCCAACTGATATACTCATGTATGGGGGAATAAAAAACAAAATTCCACCACATAGCATACCAGCCCTTAGATGTATTATTATATAAAAAAAACTGGATTTTTTACATGCCTTTTACATACACCTTTTACATACAATAAGGTAAGAGACAAATCATAATAGTAATAATAGGAACTAATAATTTTCTTCTTTTTGGTTACATATAACATAGTACATAAGCTAAGTACCTATAGTAATAACAATTATTGTTGTAAACATGAATTAATAATAAAGTTTAAGCAATAAATAATGACCCTTTTAAAAATAAATTAATAATCAAAATAAAGAAGTACTGTGGGAAACACAAACCAGAAACCGAAAGCTATACAAAACAAAAATTAAAACTAGTTTTATTAAAACCCAAAAATACAAAAATAAGGTACAAAAAACATAAATAAACAGAATAATCCTAAAATGTATGTTAAAATCAAAAAGTAATGTATACGCAGTATAGTTTTTTTTTTAATTCAGGATGGATATGAAAGTCAAACATCGATCATACTGTATATTAATGACACTGTCAATGTTGTTCTTCTCAAAACCCACCAAAGTTACTTATCCATGCCGTAAACCACTGGCAAAGTTAATTTGACTGATTGTTTTGCTGGTAGGTGTATCTTTTAACAGCAAAAACCTTTACCGAATTTAGTAAAATTATACTGAGAAATAAAAAATTTAATCATTAACAATTTTGGAATTTTTAACTTTTCGATAACGAGTAACATTTTACCTAAGCATGTTTCGTTCAGTCGTCCTATTTTAAATCAGAGAATCTTCAGTTATTCAGTCTCAAGCTTATTTTAGGTGCTGTGAGAAAATTATAATTTTTCGAGCTTATACTTTATTAAATAATAAAATTTAATTATCAAATGTAAGCTGTATTCTTTTAATTTGATTATTTATTTTTATAAGGTCTAGCTTGTTAGAGAAATTGGAACTAATTATAAAACTTCATAATTAATAAATCTTTAATAAAGAAATTACGAAAAATAAATAACTCGAGTAAACTTAACGATTACAGCATAACTGACTCGTCTTTTTTCATCTTAAAATCGTATTATACTTAACGGTTTTGTAAATTCTTTTTCTGAGTTTTATATTAAAACTTCAATTTTGAAACTTCACTCTAGCCGTAAGTACTTCAAAACTTCAAAGTTTCCTCCAGAGACTTAAATGGGTATATGATTTACATGTCGCAACCGGCGCATATCAAGTGTTCTCTCGTGAAAACGTATTTTCTTCCTTATTAAATGTCATTTTTATTAAATTATTCTAATAAATTCGAGGTAAAACGGCTTTTACGTTTTAGTACTACTTAATTTTTTTAAGTTCTTTATACGCCCATTATATTGTGACTTTTTTGTTAATAATTATTATTGGTATATAGTCTGTATTTTAGTCATCTAATTTGCAAATTTTTCAGGTTTTTATTATTTTTAATTTTTTTAAAAATAATTTATTTTTGAGGAAATTTGGTAAAATTATTCTTTTGTATGTCTTAAATACGCAAAAAAATTGAATTTCTTAAAATTTCGAGATTTTATTTGGGGCCAGAAAAATTCATCAAGGAAGAACCATATATAATTTTGCACTTCTTTTTTGCTTATTTATTAATATCCCTTACTCAAACATCCTGTATATCTACCTACGTAAAAAGAACATGATTTAATGAGCAAAAAACTACATAATTACTTAAAACCAAACAAGAAAAGGCCAGAAAATAAAAATTTTGTAATTAAAAATTGAAATTGACATATGACAAATGTCAACTTAACACAATTTGCAAAAAAAGTTCACGGTAGAACACTTAAGAAATGATAAAAGCTTTGGTTAAATACTTAAATTAATTTTGCATCCCGATTTGATGAGGGTCAGGAAGCGGAAAAAATGTCCAACTGATATACTCATGTATGGGGGAATAAAAAACAAAATTCCACCACATAGCATACCAGCCCTTAGATGTATTATTATATAAAAAAAACTGGATTTTTTACATGCCTTTTACATACACCTTTTACATACAATAAGGTAAGAGACAAATCATAATAGTAATAATAGGAACTAATAATTTTCTTCTTTTTGGTTACATATAACATAGTACATAAGCTAAGTACCTATAGTAATAACAATTATTGTTGTAAACATGAATTAATAATAAAGTTTAAGCAATAAATAATGACCCTTTTAAAAATAAATTAATAATCAAAATAAAGAAGTACTGTGGGAAACACAAACCAGAAACCGAAAGCTATACAAAACAAAAATTAAAACTAGTTTTATTAAAACCCAAAAATACAAAAATAAGGTACAAAAAACATAAATAAACAGAATAATCCTAAAATGTATGTTAAAATCAAAAAATAATGTATACGCAGTATAGTTTTTTTTTTTAATTCAGGATGGATATGAAAGTCAAACATCGATCATACTGTATATTAATGACACTGTCAATGTTGTTCTTCTCAAAACCCACCAAAGTTACTTATCCATGCCGTAAACCACTGGCAAAGTTAATTTGACTGATTGTTTTGCTGGTAGGTGTATCTTTTAACAGCAAAAACCTTTACCGAATTTAGTAAAATTATACTGAGAAATAAAAAATTTAATCATTAACAATTTTGGAATTTTTAACTTTTCGATAACGAGTAACATTTTACCTAAGCATGTTTCGTTCAGTCGTCTTATTTTAAATCAGAGAATCTTCAGTTATTCAGTCTCAAGCTTATTTTAGGTGCTGTGAGAAAATTATAATTTTTCGAGCTTATACTTTATTAAATAATAAAATTTAATTATCAAATGTAAGCTGTATTCTTTTAATTTGATTATTTATTTTTATAAGGTCTAGCTTGTTAGAGAAATTGGAACTAATTATAAAACTTCATAATTAATAAATCTTTAATAAAGAAATTACGAAAAATAAATAACTCGAGTAAACTTAACGATTACAGCATAACTGACTCGTCTTTTTTCATCTTAAAATCGTATTATACTTAACGGTTTTGTAAATTCTTTTTCTGAGTTTTATATTAAAACTTCAATTTTGAAACTTCACTCTAGCCGTAAGTACTTCAAAACTTCAAAGTTTCCTCCAGAGACTTAAATGGGTATATGATTTACATGTCGCAACCGGCGCATATCAAGTGTTCTCTCGTGAAAACGTATTTTCTTCCTTATTAAATGTCATTTTTACCGAGAATAATGCTTGTTGTTTTGCCAGGCTTGGCTGTATGCGGCTGTGAAATTAATACCCGTAATCGCAGATGCATTTTATACTTGTGACGAATGTTAGCACGAAACATAAAGTGGTAGTTATTTTAAAGCGATTAGGTAACTTAGATTTTTTGATATGATAAATTATTTCTTGCTAACCATTTTTTTTGCATTAGAAAAACGTTTACTAAGTATAGATTTAATAATATATTCATAGATTCCTCTAATAAATTAAATAGACTACAATGTTCCAATAATTTTAATACTCTAGTCGCTTGTCGTACGAGATGAGAAAATAAGATCTTAATGAATTTCAGTGTTTTCCGGTGATGTTGGAAAAACACTAAACAGAAGAAAGCAAATCAGCATACCCGAAATATGGTCCCAAAAATCGAATGCTAATTATTGCAATTCACCGCTGGTGTTACAAGTGATGTTAAAAATACATTGCTTCTTATGTGAGTTTTACATAATTTTGTGAAAATAATAAAAATATACTTGTTTTTTGGTAAATAAGGCACATAAAATACTGTTGTATTTATTTCTGAATAAGTCTTTATCTATTAAAATGCAAATTAGGTATGACTAAATTCGAAAAGGTTTGTTAAATGGTTAAAGGACAATGGACAGAAATGTCCCAAGTAGCATTATCTTGACAGAAACTTATATCGCCACTTCGATCAAGTGTTATAATCACTAAATATACCCCTATATAGTGAGACTAACTTCATTTTATATTTTCCCAATTGTAGCCACGTGTATTTCACCACTGGGAATCACTTCAAAGTTTTATATTATTTAGTTGCATCTAAAGGTGTTTGAAACATTCTAGCCACTACGCGGAACCACCTTAAAGTTGTACAAACTTGAATGTGAAAAATAGTAGTAACGCACACAAAATCATATCACTTAAATACCACCTAGAAGTGGCAGTAATCTTAAAGTGGATTTGATAGTTTTAGTAATGTTTCGGAAACCCTAAATATATCTCTAAAGTGGCGGCACTTACGGTGTGCACACAAACACAATATAAAACACTAAATACATAAATTAAAGTGATCTGTGACATAAACAAATTTAACCGGCGAAATCTAATGTAAATTTTGAGGTTACTAATACAGTGTTGCGATATTAAAAAATTACTACTAAGATCAACAAAAGGTAACCAGAAAGGTAACTAACAATTATCAATTTTGTGAATAAAAATGGGAAGCCTATATATTTTTTACTATGGCGATTCTAAATATATTGTACCTTAATATTTGATTAGGCCGTTTTACGCTATTCAAAATTAAAATTGCTTTAAATTTACATTACCTTAATCTAGGTTGATGAATGAGATATTTGTAATTTAAGGTAAATTTGATTTTCCCTCCTGACATTGGCTTTATTGAACAACTCACAAACTCTGAAATAAGTGGAGAAATGGCTGATCTGGCAACAATGTAAATAATTAACTTTATGGTGGCAAACACTAGGTGGCTGCCACGTAACCGCCACTTTAAAGTGGTGAAAAATATTTTGGATTAGTTATAGCTGCCACTTATTTGATAAAAGTAACTACAAAGTGGCATATTTTTAGTTTCTGCAACTTTAGTTTTTTCCTAAAGCAGACATATTTGTAACCATTTTTAAGATCGCCATTATGAGAAAATATAGAGGTGCTATTTAAAAAAAAAATTTTCCTCCGTATAGCTTCAATGCAATAAAATTCAAATATATTTAATGATTTTAATTAACCAAGATTGATAAAAAATACTGTTCAAGGCATTTAAATAAATAATTTCGAAGATGAAAAATTTACATATTTTTACTTTTTAATTAAATATAGAGTATTCCAATGGCCCGTGCCCATATTTCGAGTTACAACACCTATATTTGACAGTAAACTTTCAATCCTTCCAACTTTTTGCCTATCAAAATTCCTGAATCAATATTTTTATAACACCTTATTATTATTAATATTATTTAGTATGCACCTACTTATTAGTTTACTAGTTATATCAAGTTAGAGAATAAACAAAAAGAATGGGAGAAATAATTTTTAAGACGGAGACTGAGATACAAATATCAATCAAAAGAGAAGGGCAGTAAGCAAAGTTCAGCGTTTAGTGTCGGCCACGGTGCCGCCACGTTTTCGTCACGTGGCGTAAACGTGATTATATAAGTTCCGGAAACGTGGCTGGAACGTGGTTGCCACCAAGAAAGTGTTCCCCATTTTGGTTACCGCCACGTGATAGAACCATGTCTATGACGTGGCAAAAACTTTGCCAATACACTTTAAAGTTTCTAAAGTCGTGGTAGCCACGTTTCGCCCACGAAAAATGCTATTTGGGTATGGGAAATTGCCACTCTTTCAATAGTAGATATTTGTAATCGATGATATTAATAAAACATTGATTTATTGATTAACTGCAACACGTTTATTAACCATAAAAGGAGGACATCAAGTACATAAAAGGAACATAGAACATCAATACCGGAAAACGGATAACACAAAGACAATTGACACATGACTTGTTTATCAGTAGTGCCAACTATTAGGTCAGTCTTTAGCGATTACATAAAACACCCCTCTTCGCTAATAACCTCTGAGCCTAATTAAGTTTTTAAATTTATTAAATACCACTTCTGGTAAGCCTTTTGTCAAAATGTTGATCTCTCAAATGGATATACTTCAATTCCAAGGTTTCACCCTCTAACTGGTCTGTAATGATATGATATTTTAAGTCTAATTGCTTAACCCTTCAATTGTTTCCTGGGTTTTTACGATTGCAATATAACCCTGATTATCCTCAAAAATAACCATTTTATCAATAACAATTTATCAACAATCTTAAAATCTCTAAGTAGTTTTTTAAAATATAAAGTTTCACTTACACAAGCACAGAGAGCTATTAAGTCAGCCCTCTGTAGTTGATAGAGCTGTGCAATTTTGTTTCCTTGTTATCCATATCACCGTATTACCAAATACTTTAATTGAGGTCCCTGTTACCAATTTTCGATCAGTTTGTTCCCCTCCCCAATATGAATCCACATAGCTTAAAAGTTCAAGTTCATTATTTCTATGATATTCGAGACCAACATTAACACTACTTTTAATATACTTTAAAACTCTTTTCAAATGAGTGTATGCCTCTTCTAAATTTTCTTAAAATACTTTGGTGAATCTTTAAAATTCCAGCTTTTCTGTTATAATCAATTTCCAATCCAAGGAAATGTTTAATTTTACCTTTTATTGTTATATTAAATTTATAGACTAATTTTCCTATAATTTCATCTAATACATTTAGATTAGTAAGTATAATATCATCAACATAAATAAGTAAGTAAACTTTTTTTATTATATATTGACATGTAATACAAGCAAAAATCATTTTTAGATCTATAAAAACCAATTTTTAACAAATATTCATTTATTTCAGTGTTTCAGTGTTTAGAAGACATCTTCCATTATCGTAGCATAAATGAATGCGGATTTCACGTCTAATTGTTTAAAATAAAATGAAAACTGATTACTTATATTTAATAAAGCCCTGATTGTATTTATTCTAGCTACTGGTGAATATGTTAAATCATAATCTTAGCCAATTTCTTGAGCAAACCCCCTAGCAACTAATCTTGTTTTATACCTATTAATTTCTAACTCCTCCAATGATTTGTAATTATACACCCACCTTGTCTTAATTATTTTCACATATTCTGGTTTCCTTACTATTTCCCATGTATCATTTTTGTTTATCGACTCAAGCTCTCTTTTCATCGCTCTTACCCAATATTCCCTATCTTTCCTATTTTCTAGGTCCTCATAAGTTGCTGGTATATTTTCCATGTAATTCATAGCATTAAAAGCAATATATACTTCATAATCAGTGTGCCAAAATGGAACATTTACCTCTCTCCTACACATGACATGTTTATCAGTAGTGCCAACTATTAAGTAATTTTTTAGCGATTACATACAACGCATTACATTATGGTCTAAGATCTAAAGTAAGGTCGATTTTCACACATCTATGTAATGGATGAAAATTTCCTTTTAATAAATTAAATATGTTTATAAATATACCACAAATGGGTTGCTTAAGAAAATACTGTCCATACTATTTATTTTCTTAAAGTAAAAGAAAACGACAGCCTGTAAAGTATTCCCCAGATGCTTCGACTGTGCCCAAACTTTAATCAGCTCACCGCAGAATGGATTAAAACTCAAGTTTAAAATTTTGTGTTTTTCTCTTCATCCGTTTTTGAGTTATCTTCAAAATTCGAAATTTGCACTCTTCCTCAAATATCTCGAATGAAATCAATTTTAGGGAAATCATGTATAATAACAAAATAAAAGAGAATGAGATTATAAGCCACTTTTATTATGATTTCTATACTTTCCTTGTCTGTACACAGAAAGAAAAGTAAAAAATGGCCGTGACCGTATTTTCTTAGGCAACTCATTTGCGATATATTTAAAAACATATTTTAGTTTATAAAAAACAACTTTTATCCATTAAACAGATGGCTTACTTACTGATCCTGGACTAATAGTAGATAATAATTATACTTCTTAGTAAAATAATAGTTATATATGAAACCAGTTGAGAAATGCTTTATTTAATGTAACGAGTATTTGCGGGACGAGCAGACAGGGTCCCCCAATATGAACCACTTAACAGATTTTGCATTGTTCTAATACACGTATAAAGGGGGATCTGGGAAGATACATGCTATTGCTTCATCTTTTAATTTTGGCCTTCCACTTTTTATGTTGCTAACAGTACCATTAGCAAAAATAGTTTCATAATATTTGAAAATATCTTCTAAAAAGTGTAGCTCGCTAAGAGCATCATCCATAAAAATTGCGGTTTTTGAAATTTGACCATTGCCGATTCGCCTTATTCTCTCTAGTCTTCAAAGTTTGAAAGGTCGAAACCATCTTATCATGTCAATATATTTAAAATGGCAACATTGCCTGATATTATTTGAATTATTGGGACAAAATAAAAAATAATTTTCATTAAAATTAGATTTGGTCAAACACTTCTTTTATTGTTAGTGATATGGAAAAGTAATTTTCGAACTAGTCCGGATGACTAGTGAAAAGTAGTCGACCTTGAGCATAGAAGACACATAGTTAAATCTTCATCCTGGATGTGTTTTCAACACTTTGTGACAGTATTTGGATTTGTATAAAACGAATAATATGCACAAAAGTTACACCAGAGATAACGAGGAGATGTAACAACTAACAAATATCGTGCGGTCCAGAATAAGACATATTCTAAGGGACACAGGAGGGTATAATAGCCGCTGTTGTCATATGCCTATTTCATTATTCTCGTTTTGTTTACAAAATTATTTACATATATAAAAGCTAAAATAATTCAACATATTTTATTGCAACTGAATCCAAAAAATGTTGAATCATTAGTTATATTAAATTTAACTAAATTAGATGTAATTTCACTAAATTAGATGTAATAATTTTTAATACATTTTAAAACCTAGTTATGTTAGGTTGGAAGTGGCAACAGGGCTTACACCGACATGGATATTCACTGTGTTTATTATAAGCGCACAGCGGCTTACACATTTATTCATTGACAAAAATAAGTTGTAACTGCGTAAAATTATTCTCTTTATCCCTTCTCTTACTTCTCACCTTTCGTCTCCTCGCCCCGTTTCTACAAATAATGTGTATTGATTGTCGAATTAATCTTTTTTTTTTCTCGCTTTATTGGCAATGGACATTAGTCCTTTAGCCACACACAAATTGAAAGGTATTACGTTTAAATATTAGATATTAATATTATTTTTACTTACATAATCTACCAATAAATCGTACACAGATTGATTTCCAGTCGCGAGCAACACCTTAACACACGTAGGAAACTGAATACCTGCTTTCATAACACCATCCCACAGGTCATTATTATAAAAACTCTTACAGCCGAAAAATATGTGATCGAGATCTGCGACCTCGTTATCAAGAGAACATAGTGGAGAATTTGTCAGTCCTATTTTATATAAATGAGACGGAAAGCACCCATAGTTAATTTTCAATCTAGTTATAATTGTGCAGTACTTTTTAATAACTTTGTCATTGAATGTATGTGATATTTTATTTGGCAACTCCATGTAGATAGAAAAATGTGAACTATTTGAATTTTTTGTTATGTCTCTCCAATATTTATTCCAATCTCTGTAAACACTATCTTTATATTTACCGTAAAGATCTTTGTAACAAGGATTTTTTAAAAGATTATTGCATACCCTTGCTTCTTTTGAAGCATTATCAACTAACTCATTTCCATAGATGCCACTATGTCCTTTTGTCCATATAAATATAATTTTAACTGATTAAGGACCGATTCCACCGTTGTGTTAAACGAAGTTTAAAATGACATTTTTACATTAACAATGTCATTTTAATCTCCGTTTAACACAACGGTGGAATCGACCCTAAGCAAATTTTTTCTCTTACATATAATAACATTATCAAAATGTCTTGTTGTTATATGTTTTATGCTCTCTAACACTGATTTTGAGTCAAATAATATTATTGCACTTTGTACCTTGTTTTCCGCACACCACTCCAAAGCTTCATGTATAGCGACAGCTTCAGCTGTAAAAATGCTACAAATCTCTGTTAATTGAAATTTACACATTTCTCTATATAGAAGGCACTACCGACTGAATTAATCTTGGCATCGTGAATATTTTTTTTATCAATTAATGGTTATATCTCTGTTATCTCTGAGTTACACTCATAACTAATATAAAACTCATAGCAATATTTACTATGTTTATCATGATAAAACTCAACTATATCATAGTATGATTTGTTCACTAGGTAGGCATGAACTGTTTCTTGAAATTACTGAGAGTGTTCATATTTCTTAAATGATAAGGGTAATTAATTAAAAATTTTAATGCCGTTGTAAATTACTGATTCTTTGATCTAGGTAGATGTAGGTTTAATCAATGCCAAATCTCTAGAAAATCTAGCAGATCTATTAATATTTGTATAAGCTCTTTGTTTTTAACTGACTTCAAAAAAGAAGTAGGTTCTCAATTCCTCAATTCGTCGTATTTTTTATGTATATAATTCTTTAACATGGTATCCGACTTCAATGATTTTTTTTTGTTAGAAAGGGGGTACTTCAGGAGTAGTCTTATATTAATTTAGTCAAAATCTAATAATTGGGCCCAGAAGAAAATCCTCAAACTCTTCATTTATATGCATGTTTAATGGTAATTCTTTACCACCTTGTCCAATTTCTATGATTAATTTTTTGTTAATAAGGG
Organism: Psylliodes chrysocephalus; assembly: GCA_927349885.1. NCBI lineage: Eukaryota > Metazoa > Arthropoda > Insecta > Coleoptera > Chrysomelidae > Psylliodes > Psylliodes chrysocephalus. The sequence goes on from OV651821.1 coordinate 40,863,211, forward strand.
GGTACCTCAGTGGTGGTTCCATATAAATTTGGTTAAGACGTGGTGACGGAATCTGCATGATTTTGAAGTCGGTTTTTTAAAATTACTTTTAATACTTGCTGTAAATTAAGCTGGCTATTTCTAAAAAAAAGTGAAGTTAACTTTAATATCTGATGTGTTTTAAAGAGTTGCTTGCAAGAGGCAGAATATTTTGCTTGACATAGTAGACGAACAGCCCATTTTTGTAAAAGAAAAACACTATGAAACAGTTCATTGCTGCACACTCTACAAAACTGTATTGCATACCTTTAATTAGATTTAATTAACCCAAAGTAAACATTCTTAGCTGCAGCAAATCCCAATTCCCTCCTAGTAGATCTAATCGCAAAACAACTATAGGCTAGCTTTTTATTCAAACCATCTACGTGGTATTTAAACTTTAAATGAAAGTATTCTTAGACCTAAAAATGTTATGTTGGCATGCCATTCTATCGACTCCAACTTTATGTTTGGTAATATATTTTTAGAAGATAACAGTTTTGTTTTACTTGTATTTAGTGTTAAAAAGTTGGCCTAACACCACTCATTAACTTTTAAAAGATCACGACATACCATATCAGAAAGTTTGCTTGATTCGTTAGAATGCCATAAAAGTGTTGTATCCTCAGCAAATAATGTCAAGTCATCGGAAATATCAAAGAAATGCTAGATCATTTACATAAATTAGAAATAATAACGACCCTTAAGGGACACCCGACTTAACATCCAGTGAACGCGAATCTGTAGTGGTTCTAAAAAACTGCTTCCTTTTGGGCAAGTAAAATCCCATCCAATTCAAAGCAACATCTTTAATACTATAATGAAGCTTCTGCAGCAGCAGTCCATAGCTCACGCAGTCAAAAGCTCGTATTAAGTCATAGAAGGCCGATACAGCAGCTTCACCTATGTTAAAGATTGCATCTGCTGAACGAAATCTGAATATAAATTGCTACAAAGGCAACAATGGCTTGTTTGGTGTAACCCATGCTATTAAAACATTTTTCATTATCCAAATATACCCCTTTGGTTTTACTCTAAAATATGTAATTCTTTCTTTCAAAATACTCCTAATAGTCCCATATTTAATGTGTATATTGAAAAACTTGAATTTGACGATAAAATATACTCTACTTTCCCTTTCTTTTCATCTGTCTTCACCTGCTTATATATTTTCACATTATCAGTTATATCCCCTTGCCCTTGATGTTGCCGAAACCTTACATTGCACATTACTGCCCACGCCTCAATTTATTCCTAACTTACGTTTTATTAAGCATTACATGATGAGACGAAACACATATCTCTTCATTACTATGGTTACGCTATGTTTCCATTAAACAATCTTCTATCTTATTCATATAACCCAACCAAGCATACTCATACATAAATTACCAATACGTATTATTGAAATAAGTTCCCCTTCTTTCCAAATTATGAAACTTTTTTATAGATGTACTAAACAAAGCTCCCAATTCTCTGTGTATCATTGATAAGGTTATCACGAATTTACCTTCTTTTTTTCTCCTTGTTGTATATCTAAAAATATTTTCACAAGCTTGATCCTCTCTAGAATGAACCTTTATTTAATAATACTCTACTAATACTTAAAATTTTTCAAGCCGTTCCTGTATCCCAACATCTGCAACAATGTAACATTTGCTGATCTGCCTTTTACTACAATTATTCCTAAATCCCATTTCTGGCCCTGAAACAACCCAACTTTATGTTTCTAATGTTATTTTCCTTCATCTAATTTTCGTCTTTCTGTGACGATCAAATCCCAATAAACTGTTATATCTATTAATTTTTGAATTTTGCCCATTTATCCAAATAAAATATCTTCCAGCCTCTTGGAATCTTTAAATTCTCATACCCAATATTTACTGAAAGGATATTTTCAGATATTTGAATTTATCTTACCCGTTACATAATACTATATAGAAAGTCATCCCATTTTCAATTCCCAATATCTTCATATCAATATTTTTTAAAGGCAAATTCATTCGGTTACTTAATTTCTCAGTTATAAATGAATGTTTAGAGTTGTTATCTGATAAAGCTTCACTCCCAATTTTGTTCATCTTTATCCTTAATTTGTACCCTAGTAGTTGACAGTAATACCTCAAAAACCTTGGTATTACTTCTGCTGGTATCTTTAGGATATCCTACAAACTAAAATTCATTATCTTTCATTTGTATCGTAGTAGTGGACCATAATAGCTTCAAAATATAATTTTGTACCAATAGTTCTTAATTAAATAAAGTGGACTGTATAACAATAATGTATATACCGGTACAAATAGTAACAAAAAAAAAACGAAGGAAAGGTCAACCCTTTAAGAAATTAAATCTGTTACGGACAAAAAATATAAAAAGAATCCAATGGTTCCACTGGATTATTATATCAGTATTTGGGGTAGTGCTCTAAAAACACATCTCCGTCCTCTTGAAATAATTCAACGCAGATTCTTAAAAATAATTCTTAAAAAACCCATATTGTACTCGACCAATAATCTCTTTCTTGAAGCAAATATAGTAGATATTCGTCAACTGTTTTACCTAAGGATAGTCACTTACTATCATAAAAATAACAACTTTGCGAGTCAACGCACAATTATTCTACTCGCTCCATGCAAAGGCAAAATCATAACGTACCTTTCAAACAAAAGTCTATTGGCCAGAGATCGTTCTCTGATTTGGCTCCTAAACTCTTTAATTATAGTCCATGTGAAATTAAATCCATTAATAAAACTCACCTATTTAAGAAATCGTTAAAAAAATTTATTCTCTCGCTAGAACGTCATGTAATCACTAATTTAATAGAAAATATTTAGTGCCAGACACTTTAACATTAGTTTTAAATATTCTTTTCCAGTGTATAGCAAAAATATACATAGTATTCATGTGTTGTATATTATGTGAAATTATCATGTAATTTATGTAGTGTAACTTATTTAGTTATATATATAGTTTGTTTAGTTTATGTCGAAACAAGCAATACTTATCGACTATTTAACATTTTATTCAATTGTGGCCTTTTTTGTAACTTTTTTGTAACTTTTACTAAATAAATGTTATTATTATTATTATTATTATTATTATTATTATTATTATTATTATTATTATTATTATTATTATTATTATTATTATTATTATTATTATTATTATTATTATTATTATTATTATTATTATTATTATTATTATTATTATTATTATTATTATTATTATTATTATTATTATTATTATTATTATTATTATTATTATTATTATTATTATTATTATTATTATTATTATTATTAAAGGCACCGACAGCTACTGTCGCTTCTCCTTGATCGGTATTCTCGGCACATACTTCGTGCAAATAACACATATTTGAGAAATATGACATGCTAGTTATAAGACAAAATTTTTATACAAAGTGTACAAAAGTTAATGCAACTTACTAATAAAATTACATTTCTGATAGGTTCACAAAAAAGTTTTGAATACACGTTTTATGAAATTATTTAAGTTATTAGTATAAGTTAATAGGAGATATACTGGGTTGGCCATTATTCCAGAATCAAGCAAGAATATATTTTTACGTACTGTATTAAACTTAAAATATAACTATTAAAACTGCATTGTGCTAACTTTATTAGCTCTATGTACTATTAAAAAAAATATATTCTTGCGTTAATTTGAAGTAATAGTGCGCCTAGTATATTTCTAACTAACTTATACTGATATAACTCGATTTATTTGATAAAAATTTTATCCAAAACGCTGTTTGTAAATCTATTAGAATTCAAAAAATATAAAAGTTATCTGACAAAAAACGCGCTCGTATTTCTATATCCCAACTACCTTGGAAGCAGTGTTGCTAGTCTAGTACAATTGTACTAGATATAGTACATTCTAAAAGAATCTGGTCTACTTTTTCTTTCTCGACGTGCAACGTGCAAAGAGCATGGTTCCACTATTTGCCTTGTAAAAATATTTTTGTATCTTCCTTGTTTGTGGTCATTTTCTATAAAAACCTTTTTTGCTCTTCAATGAACCAAACCGTCACTCAAAAATCTGGTACATTTTTGTGGAATCTAGTACATTTTTTAGTCAAATCTGGTACATAAAAAAAACATATTCTGGCAACACTGCCTGGAAGAGAAGGTGCTTGGCCGACGTTCTAAAATTCACGCTCGTCCTTTTTACATTTACACCATAAGAGCACACTACGCTCGTCCCTCCCACGTTTTAACCGCTACAGAAAAGAGAGAACGCACGAATTTCGAAACGACGACCTAGCGCTTCATTTTCCTACCTACATCATAAGAAAAAGTTACGCTCGTCCCACTTACGTCCTTCCACTACAGCGGGTGAAGTCAATGGCTGCGTTCAGCAGACGCAACAGTTGACTTATTTTCTGCTAAACGACAACTTTTCTCAAAGTTGCGCGAAACAGTTGTCGGATCAGTCGCCATTTTTTAGAGCTGACTCTTATGGTGTAGGTGTAAAAAGAGCGCTCCCAGCCGACGTCAGTCGGGCGCGCTTGCTGTTTGTTGGGACAAGCGTAGCTGATTATTATGGTAAAAGTGTACAAAGGGTGCCCTCGCTTCTCTCGCTCTTTTATTTAGTGGTAACCCTGTTGGTAGGACGCGCATAGCTGGCTCTTATGGTGTAGGTATAAAAAATATGCACTCGCTTCGTTCGTTCCTGCTTCTAGGGGTAAGGTTGTGGAACGAGCATAGCTGTATGTTATGATGTAAGTGTAAAAAGTGTGCGCACAAATTTCAAAACATCGGCCAAGCGTGTTAGCTTCTAAGGTAGTTTGGACGTAATAGGACGAACGTGCTTTCTTGGTGTGGGTATGTCAGAAGACGTTTATATTTTGTTTAATAAATAAATTAAGTAATCAATGCAAGTCAGTTAGAAATATATCGGGTGCAACATTACTGAAAAATAACGTATGGATGGCTAATAAAGTTAGCACAATGTTATTTTAACGGTTTTATTTTAAATTTAATTTATCACGAAAAACTATTTAAAAAATATATTCTTTTGTAATTAATGAATACTGGTCAACCCAATATATTTTTTATTAAGCATGAAGGTATATTTCTTATTAACTTGATTTATTTTATGAAATTTTCTTCAAAAATTTTTTTGTAAACTTATCAGGAATGTACATAATAATAAGTTAAGTTACTTTTTGTTCACTCTGTATATAAAATTCGACTTTACCATGTCAAATTTCCTAAATATGAGTTCATTAGAAAGATGTTTAAAAAACATGGCCATAGTATTTATATGTATTACCTTCTATTTACATATTTATTTACTTCTATAATTTTCAGATGAGTTAAATTTTGTCTCTGGTAAAATGATCTTTTGAATATCTGAAATATCTTTTATTTTAAAAATAAATCGTGATTTTAAAATGAGGTGTATTGATGTACGTTTTAAATGGGACGGCTCAAAGTTTTCAGGTGTGACGTCACGCCGCGCCGGACTCAGTAGAAATTGAATGAATTAGGCTATCCTCTTTAGTTGACAGTCATTGACTTTGGTTGACAATTCATTTGGCAGACTAATTAATTATTCTCTTTTTTGAACGTTTACAAACTTTTGGATGACCCAAAATAATTATTTTTTATTACTTTATACATGAAGTAATATTAATATTTAGTTAATATGTACAAATTAATCAAAATGGATAAAAAAAATCGCTGGATGTGACTGGAAATTAAAAGTTAAGTTATTTTATGAAAAGCAACGAAATAAGTTAATAAACGTAGTTCTTTTTAAAGTGTTTGGAAATGTTACGCCAAAAATAAGATCCTTTGTGGGGTTTCCGGTGGTATATTTGAAAAGTACTATTTTTCCTAATGCTTAAAATGTAAGTAGGTGTAAAAAAATTGGATTATTAAAAAAATAGTATATTGTTTCACGAGTGACGAAAAATGATTTTCGACGAGTAAAACACTATACTTTTTCTACGAACTCTATTATATCATGTAGGTACCTACTAAAATGAAAAAAAAAAAAAAACAAACGTTAGCAAATGCTTTATTTTGTGTTAGGAATAACAAAAAATTAACCAACAATTAAATATTTCAGAAATATTATTTATTATTTAAATATTGATTTATTGTTATATTTGAACAATTGTTCAAAATTATGGGGGTATCACACTCAAGCTTTTTATTTATTGAGGTAGATGCCGACATATTTGTTCTACTGTTAAATGTCATTTCAGATGATGATGCGTCATAATCGGATGAACTAGTAGTTTCCTTATTTTGTACAGATTGTTAAATTTTTGTTTGTATTTGGTTTTTACTGTTCGTGGATTCATCAACATATCCTTCCGCAACACTACTAGATTTCCAACCACCGTGCTTTTTTAACAGAAGCTAGTCACCTCCTGCATCCACTAATAGAGTTGCGGATGTTCTGAGGAAACAGTGCCCAGTGTAATCTTGAGGATTCGGAAGCGTTAAAAACTGAGCAATTTCGTTAGGAAATTTACTGATTTTATTAATTCCAACAATCTGTCTGCTACACTTTCCATTCTGATAGTTAATAAAGAATCTTGAATTAATTTGATCCATGTTTGCGGGACGTAGGCTGATATATTTTTTAGAAATATCATAAAAGGGTCCAGAAATATGAAAAGAACGCGGAACTTTTGTTTTTGTATTACGGATTTTAACTAACAGAATACTTCCAGTATCCTTTACATCGCTTATTGTTAAATCTTTTAGTTCGTGGCAACGACAAGCGCCAGATAATCCAAAAACTAATGCTACCTACAAATATTAGTAGTTATGTATTAAGTATTTGTTAAAATAAAAATAATAATTCCGTTACCTTTGTTATTAAATATTTATAGTCAGGTGCATTCTTTAGGAAAGTCGTTATATCTTCAGGCGAAAAAATTTTGGATTTTTGGCTTTTAAAACCATCAGATTTTCTTTTCAAAAGCGAACTAATATCGACATCATTTTTAACAGAGAGGTTTAAAATTTGAACATATTTCTCCAAAGTATGCTAGTAGTACAGTTTCCGAAAATGATTTCACTTTATTTTTTTCTCTCCAGTCCAAAAATTTGATATAAATTTCTTCATATCTTTTTTTGATTTGACCGGTAATAAATCTGAAGAGGTTTCTTCAGCTTTAAAAATAATTTTTGGGGAGTACAATCGCTTTCTGACTCAGACATCATGAAAATGTGTTAAATTTAGGACGAACTGAAACTGACAGTTCTCAAAAGTGATAAAACTTCAAATAAACAAATGAAAACCAGGAAACTAGATGTAGATTGGTTTAATTTGCACTATTTTTATACATTTTTATTTTATCTTTAATTCATTAAAGTTTAGGTAAAAACGCATATAGAATTTAATGAGCATCTTTTTATTTCATTATTAATAATTATAAGCTGCCAAAATATTATACGAGGCGACTGATATATGAAAATTTGTAACAACTTACTTTCGTCACTAGAGACGAAAGTAAACGTTATGGGATTTTTTCTCACTAGTGACGGAAATCAAGTTTTCGCTGAAAGTATCCTGTGGCGAAAGATATCTTTTTGTAAGAGTTCGTAGAAAAAATATATATTCCCACTAATTACCTTTTCATACTTGATACGATCATTGTTTCAATATGTATTCGATTCATAAAAGTACCTAATCGATTGTATCAATTATTAATTTAGATTTTGTTATAAATTGAAAGGTTTGGCAACTTGCTTATGCTTTACAGGAAAATCGAAAAATCTTAAGGTAGAATCACCAAAATTCGCAAGTTTTAACTCAAATTTCTCTGTTGTTCATGCGTAATCCGCAATTTTTTTTTTGTTATTATATAAAAACACTTAATATTATTTTCTAGTTCAAATTTTTTTTTCGAAATTCGTGTGTCCATTTACAGGCACTACGGGCACTTTTATTTTTATTATTTAATGCTTCATTGTCATATTCAGCTGATATCAAATCTCAGTTCTAGGAAAATTTTTATTGTGGGCTAAAATGAGTTGCTTTGCTGCTAGAGTGCGTTACTGAAATGATGTCCACATGTCAATGGCAGTTTAAGACTGGCGCAGATCAGATAAAAATTTTAAGTGCTGTGGCGAAATAAGGACTTTATTTGCCAATTAGCTAACTTTGTCCCGATATTCATAATTTAAAGTGTTAACAAAATATAACGCTTTTTGACAACTTGTCAAATGAACTCCGTAACCATTTTAATATGGTTTGAATGTAACCCCAAATTACTACAAAATTTATAGACCGGCTAATGAACAGTGGTCGCTCATCAAATCCAATCTCACATACGAGTATATATCAAAATTTATTTGCGATTGATAATTTTCATAAAACGCACTGTTTGTGTACCTAAATCTCAAAAACCTTAAATCATCGAGTTGTAAAATCTGAGTGCAATAGTACAGCATGATAAATAAAAATTAAATATATATCACCAACATTTTAAAATATTTAAAAGTTAGTGCAATAAAATTTAGAAGTAACTCTCTAAGGAAAAAAGTTGAAAACATCAACAACACTGTTTTGGGACTGTGGGATAGTAAATGTTTGAGCAAAGTATCTCATAAAATGTTTTATATCTTTAAAGTCACTTCGTTGTTGCTTTTTCTGTTTATATCGATATATGGCTGTATAACTTACCTGTGGTTTAAGTTTCTATATTTTTTATGGTAGATTTTAATAATACAGTGTCAAATATAGACCAAAATGGAGAAAAACATTTTTATTCTAACTTAAAAAAAAATGTTTTTAAATTAAAATCTCCTACTTGCTTTTAAACCCAAAATGTGTGTACTGAAATTAAAATATATTCTATAGTTACGGAAGAGGCTAATAAAATATGAAAATTGCCTAATATTGCCCTTATTTTGTATAATACACAAAAATATCATTTAAAAAATTGTTTAAAATTAGAGAAAATGTTGTTGGTTTTTTGTTTATTGCTAAAACAATTTTCAGGAATTTCTAAAGAATTCCAATACTTCTGTACTATCAAAAAAATTACGCGATTACCAAAAATAATTTAAAACTTTTTGTGTCCTGTCATTCGAGTAGTTACTGAACCACAGTAAACTATTCCTATCCAAACCTAAGTGTTTTAACTTTTCTAATATTAACTGATGATTTACTAAATCAAATGCCTTATTTTAATCTAATAATATTAAAACCGTGTACTCAGATTTATCATAATTGTGTGTAATATCATTTACTACTTTTAAAAGTATAGTATTAGTGCTATATTTTTTTCTATGAGCTGATTCTAATGCGGGTCATTTTTTCCATTTTGCTTCCTTTGTATCAGTTCATCACATATCTTTTTTGAGCTTTCGTGTTATCTATAGCATAAATAAATAAATACATGGAAATTGAAATTTTTTAAATTTTTTTTTCTTTAAAACAGCCTAAACTTTTTCTTTAAAGTAAAGAGTTACTTCTTCAAATAAAAACACTTTTTCCTACGATCACTTAGGAAAGTAATACACACTATGTAGTCCTATGGAAAGTACCCTATATCACACGCGTATGAATAAGAATTTACTTTCCACCCGTGTACGAATAAAACGCTATTTCCGTAGCAGCTGTCACAAAATGTCAAACAAATCATTTCTATTTTGATCTAAGTAATGTTCATATTAATACTAAAATCGATATGATTGTTAAATTATTGAAATTGTTGTAAATTAGATCCTAGATATTTATTTTTAACAATCATTATTAAAATAATTTTAAAATAACTAAGATATGTTTGCTTTTTATTCTGGTTAGATTATTTAATTTACGCAAGGCCTATTGGCGTCAAACTTATCAACTTTGCCATTTGAGACCTGGCGAGCGACCGCGTTCAAATCCTGGCGGGGCCAGAATTTTTTTTGTTTCTTTTTATTTTTTTTTGTTTTTTATGTTTTTTTTTGTTCAGATTAATGTTGTTTATTTTTTTTAAATACATTTGAATTATTATATTAATAACCTGATTTTATATTTTTTGATGAAATTATTTTGTTGTCGTAGGAAAAATATTGTACATCACTTGTGTGGAAAGTGATTTTCCACACTCGTGGGATAGTCGCACTCGGCTTGTGCCTCGTTCGACAATATTTCCCACTCGTGTGAAAAATGTCACTTTCCACACTCGTAATGTAATATACTATATGAGTCTATATTCATTTCAATATGTATTTGCTTTATCTCACCGTGAAGAGTTGTAGCTAGTTGTTGAAGATCATGAATCATTTTTCTGAGGTCATATTCAATGGTCGGTGATATTACACTATCTTTTTGATTACATCTCAGTACACTTCCAAAAACAACCAGGCATTTCATTAATTGCATCAAGTTTTGTTTTGTTGATATTCGCACGTTCAAGATGAAAAAACTTCTTACAAAAGCTGCAAGATAAATCAGGTTTTCTATTACTGAAAAAATACCGGTGTTACTTCCGAATATTTCTTTGGTAAAAATGTTCTGTATCATATGTCGCTGGTGTTAGAAGAATTGGGTTCTTTTGTAGAAATAACTAACGAGTCATAGGTAGTAGAAAAAGAAGTGTTTTTAATTTACTATTTGCACTGAAGTAAATACATAGTGGTTGATTCCATTTAGATATAATTTTCTTATCTTCACTAAACACTTTTAAATATTTACAATTTCAGTTGATCACAATTTGATTAACTCATACAGTTGATTTTTTAGTTACCAACTTGAAAACATTTGTTTGTAGAATTTCTTATGCCAATTGTAGAAGATATAACTTTCACCAGAAATTAAAATGCATTAAACGGTTGTAAAAATGTAGAAAGTAACGTGCCGTCGGCAGAAAGCACCTGAACGTTCGGATAGCAACGACAACTGTGAGCGATGATGGCAAAAAGACAATTGAACTCGTTGGTGGCAATAAGACAACTACTCCGTTCGCGTCGAGCTCACCCTAATAATAATAATAATAACTTTATTTAGAATATATAACGGTACATACAATAGTGTATAATTACATATAAAATTGTTTGTAAATAAATAAAGTTGGTAGAGACTCTGGAAGTGTATAAAACACTTGTGTCGAGCTCATAGGAAAAAATTGGGTTCGTTAAATTTGTATATATATAAATCAAATAATAATAATTATTCTAAAACTAAAAATATAAAAATATAAAAATATAAAAATGACATTAAAATAATTATATAAATGGAAAAAAAGAATGTGTGAGAGAAAGGTTTACAGTTATTAATCGTCTATAATGTAAAAATTTTAAGATCAATAAGATTGTGGAATTTTTCTCTTGGTAAGTTAATAATGAATTTTTTTAAAAGTTTTTTAAATATGGAAATACTATTAATTTCTTTGATTGTTTCAGGGATTGTATTGTACATAGTCGGAGCCAAGAAGACATATGACTTTTGTGTGATTGTCATTTGCATTTGAGGTACCCTACTATAATTTTTTCTTCGAGTGTCGTAGGTGTGTATTAACTCCACAAAATTAGCGGTTTGGTGGTGCCTAATACATACATTATAATAATATAATTGTCTTATATCTAACATTTTTGTATCTTTATATAGTTTTTCAGTTGAGTATCTAGAGTTTTTACCTAATATTAGTTTTAAAAATTTTTTTTGTATGATTTCTACTGGTTGTATGTGAGACTTTGCGGCCGCTCCCCAGCATGTTATTCCATATCGCAAGTGACTTTCCACGAGAGCATAATAAAGGACAAGTAGCTGTGGCACAGGTAATATTTTTTTTAAATATCGAAATTTATATAAAAGGAATTGTAGTTTTTTTATTAATTGTTTTATATGATCTATCCATTTAAGGTTTGAGTCGATCGTAACTCCTAAGTATTTTACTGTTTTTACAGCTTTAATTACATAAGTTTCTTTGCAAGGAATTTCAAGATTGAAGGATGGACAATCACAAACACTAGGACTTATAGCTAAGAAATTAGTTTTATCTAAATTAATTGTTAAAAGCTTATGGTCCATCCAGTTTTTTACATTTAAGAAGTCAGTTTCTGCTTTAATTTTCAGTTCGTACCAATCTTTTGCCTCATAAAAAATAACTGTATCATCAGCGAAACCGATTATCTGTCCCGTACTAGTTAGGGAAAATAAAGAATTTATATATATATTGAAAAGTGTGGGCCCTAGTACGGTACCTTGTGGAACACCATACTCAATTGAATGAGGGCTACTTGATACTCCATTTATTCTTACTCTCTGCTGTCTATTTGATAGATAGCTTTCAAACAATTTTAGAGGTGTACTTCTTATCCCTATGTCTTCGAGAGAATTGAGTAACAATGGGTGGCTAACAGTATCGAATGCTTTCGACAAATCTAAAAATATGCATAGGCTTGGGTTTGAGTCATTTAGTGAGGAATACATTTTGGATAAGAGGGTTAGAATAGCATCTTGAGTAGACTTTTTCTCGCGGAAGCCGAACTGCCTGTTTGAAATAATATCGTATTTCGTTAAGTAAGATGTTAAACGAGAGTGTACAATTTTTTCAAACAATTTGGACAAGTGAGTAATGAGGGATATTGGTCTATAGTTTTCGACGCACAATTTATCTCCTTTCTTGTAAAGAGGTGTAACAATAGATTCTTTAAAATCTGTAGGCCATACTCCACACTCCAAGCATTTATTAAATAAATATGCCAGTGGTGTAACAATATGCTCAGATATTTGTTTAAGCGTTTCTGCACGGATGTTATCGATCCCTGGTGACTTTTTGTTTTTCAACTCTTTAATTGTTTTTGTTAATTCCACAACATCAGTAGATCTTAAGAAGAATGAGTTTTGAAGAGTTTTTGTTTTTATTGAATAGTTAGGATTTTTTTTAATTTTATTTGCTAATTTTTTACCTGTACCAGAAAAGACGCGATTAAATTCGTTAGTAATATCTAAGGGTTCCGTTATATATTTTTCATTTTCTATCTTTATTGATTCTATTTTTGTATTATTAATTTTTGTTTTACTTACCTCATTTACTATTTTCCACAATTGATTGGAATTATTAGAGTTATTGTCTATTTTGTTCTTATAGTAAGCAAATTTAGCCTTTTGTATTAGAGATGTTAATTTATTTTTGTAATTGTTATATTCGTGCTTTAAATTGATATTATTGGGATCCTTTAGCAGAGACTTATACATCGAATTTTTTTTGTTTACAGAATTCAGCAAGCCATTAGTAATCCATGGAGTAAGTTTCATTTGTGTTCTGGAAATTTTTTTAGTAACTGTGCATTCGGCTATTGTTTGTGATAATGTAGTTATAAACTCGGATACTGCTTCTGTTATACTGTTTTTTGTATAAATATTTAACCAAGAGTTATTGCTTAAAATAGAATTTAGTTTTTTATAGTTTATATATTTTTTATGTTTTTCAGGGCTCTGTTTAGATCTATTATTATTTGTTGGGAAGACTATTTGTAAAACTGTAGTGTAGTGATCGGTGATTGTTGATTTAATAACTATGGGTAATATATTATTTAATACATCAAAATTAGTTTTAGTAAAAATATGGTCGATGCATGATTTCATGTTTCCCTGAACTCGCGTTGGGACATTAATAGTTGATACATACAGAAATTGGTTCAATATACTTAAGTATTCGAACACATGATTTTCTGTTTTATTTTTTGTATCTAAAGTGTCTATGTTTATATCTCCTATAAAAATATTGTAATCAATCACCAATTTATCATGATCTTCGAGAAGTTCTTGAAGTGATATGTTAAAATTATCTATATTAGTGGCTGGTGATCTATACAGAGCTAAAATATTTATATTTCGACCGCTGCAGTTTATTGTAATATTTAATAAATTAGAGTTATAGAATTTCTCTATTTTCGATGTAAAAGATAAATGTGATTTTATATAAACTATAACCCCATCATTCTGGTTGTATCGGCCCTCATTGTAAACTAAATCGTAACCATGAAGTGTAAACAATGATGTATCGAGTACTTCTCTTGTCTCGGTGAGTACAATACAATCTACCTGGTCATCTAGACTAGTCAGAAATATTTTGAATTCATCCAAGTTTTTTTGTATACTTCTAATATTCATATGAATTATTTTAAAGTTTTCATTATTATTTACCTTCAATATTTCTTTACATTCTTGTGACGTATTGAGTATATACGTTTCAACCTTTCTCGCCTCAAACTCTCGAATATATTTATCCATTCTAAAAATATTTAAAATTTTAATTGTACAACCTAAATAAATTAACAGGTAAAATTTAAAACTACAGTTACTAGATAATTCTAATCTAGACTATCACTAGACTATTGTCACGTTATGCGTGATTTTATAAATAAAATGTTACGATTTACGTATTTTAAATAATTGTGGGACTATCTATGTCCCGGGGGTTACATAACAAAATATATGAATTTGGGACTCAATCACATTAACACTATTTAGCCTTAAACTTGTCTTCGTAGCCCTTAACTGTATAAGGGTTCTACTCTTGATGTTAGAACCTGACACGTCTCTGTAAAAGGGCTGAAGGAAACACAATGTTTTCTCAAAACAAATATAATATTAAAATTACAACTATTATACAAAATATGTCTTAACTCGACATACACAAATATGGGGCTCAATATAATATTAAGATACAAAAAATATTAACTTACCAACTCCAATTTTGGGGCACATGTCACAACTCTTGCCTGACTAAAACGCAATTATTCAAAATACTAATAAACGACTTTTAATTTAAACTATAAAGATTATGATCTGGAGCTGCTACAGGGAATCTCCTACAAGGGGGACCTCCTATGGGGAGGATCCGTTCCCTGTCGAAAAAGCCTCGTGCATCCCCTCGACATTACCTTTATAACTTTCTCATCGTTTCTTGTTATTAAAACTAATGTTTAATAATTATTAAATAACCAACCTTGCACATTATTGCTATTTAAAACAAATTGTTGACATAATTAAACAAAGTTTTATGTACAGGATGTTATTTAAATAATTAATTAAAATTAGGAAAAATATGAATTTATACGAATCGTGACATGCCCCCCTCCTTTCAAGCGTCGCCCCGACGCTTAAACAATGAAATTAATATCTACCACACATAATTTAAATAAAGAAAAAAGTTATTTGGGGCTTAAGGTTGGAGTTGGTGCGGTCTAAAATATATATAAGATTGAGTTTTTTTTTTTTTTTTTTATTATTACAATAGTGACTCTACAAATGACAAATATTCTAAAAAATTCTAAAAAAAATTCAAAAGAAAATTCTAAAAAAATGTTTTAAACTCAATCTTACTCTTTCTAATTTTAAATATACAACCATTATTTCCACATATCATATTTCTTGCGAACGTCTTTCCACACAAACACTATAGTCTCTATTTGGAAAGGACCAGTGGGGGAGTCGTCTTCGGGCCGGTGTGGTGGAAAACATCTCTACTTATCATACAAAATCATCGGATATCTCCACATATCAGGTATCTCGCCGTGGGTACTGTGGCGAATCAAGTCTTTCCAGCATCTCACATCTGGCAGTCATCTCATGGCATCTAGGAAATCATAATAGATGGACACCCATAATAAATGTGTCCATCTTAAATTCGTCTTGACAATAAACCAACCCTTAAATCATCGATTGTATTGGCATCATTTTCTTAGCTTCCATGGCATCTCCGGTATATATTTTTAATACCACATACTTATATTACGACACTGACCAGCACATTTTATAGTATGTCTCCAGTGGCAAGGTTACGGGTCATCGTTTCTAATTTCGCATTACATCATTTATACGCCTAATATGTGATATGGCTGGTGGAGAGGACTATTATCGTCTATGACAGAAGTTTAGGTACTGGCCCGAATTCATCATCCTCGAGTCTGGGGTAGGTGCCACGGTCCATCCAAAATCTTCGTTGTGTGGTGTCGCCCGATACATGGAACAAAGAAAACAGAAAGGCAGTACATAACTTATAATATAACAATTTAACTAAAATTTAATTTAAAAATTTAATATAAAAATAATATGTATTTAATTGTGCTTGTCGAGAAAATTTAAATTTATTATATTACTATATTGGCCCTTCTATCTTGTTATTATTAGCTTTAGAATACCTATATATACTATTAATATGCTGATGTATTATTATTTTGCAAGACAAAAAAATTCTGAACTATATAAAAATTTAAGAAAAAATGGATTTGACATTATTTATTTAAAAGTGAATTGAAAAATGTTGTATGTTATTCTACTTTTATGCAGGAATTACTTACTAGAATGCAATAAATAAGTATTTTTTACTTATTATTATTCAAATTTGACTTTAATATATTTATAATTTAAAAGCTTTTGTTGAGCTGTTGAGCTTCTTTTTTATACAAACAAATGTTATAAGAGTTTGTGCTCTATTGCTTGTTGGTAAACTTGATTTTAATAGATTTTATTACCAAACTCATTACCACTTAGTACACTCATAAAAATTTGCTCATCATTCAGCCATTCGTTAGGGTCATTAATTATTTTCTTATAGGTAGGAATTTTCTTTTCAGTACACATTTATTTAATATTAACCAGGGGCTAGGAAAACTCATACAACTCTCATTCATTCATCCAAGTGTTCCTCCCCATTTAAATATCCTATATGAATTATCGTACAAACAAAATTACAAAGTGATCACATCTGCAGGGAAAACAACTACTCCCCCGGCTATATGCCGACGGCGGGCATTGAATTACATACATGCAGAGAAATAATTCACTTCAATCGTACATTGCACTCATATTTTTCTGTGTAGTTTTTAATATATTTGGGGAAAGGTGAATTTTCAACTGTACTACAGTCATCTTCCAAATTCTCCTGTCCCATAAATGTACGTACAAACGTACAAAACCACGGTGATTTTTTTTTTTTTCACCATTTTATTAGCTTATTTTCAAGCTCCACATTATTTCTTCATTATCTCATATTTTTTATGAAAATCACTATAAATGTGCACAACTTTGTACACATGGTATTGCCTTAAGTCGGCAATTTCAGTCTCCTTTTGAGACTTTATGTCTATATTGTGGGTCATAACAAAATTAACAACTTGTTTTAAATTCATTTTTTATTTTGACCCTATTTCCTACACATTTTAATTTTATATAATTATTTTTGACCCTTATTGCGCTCTATATCCTTCCACTCCATTTAGTGGCAATGAGTTTGAACATACTAGATTCATTCAACTGTCATTCTGACTTCTATTCCTCATATATCTTATAAAATGATGTTACTTGCCTTTTTATCTATACAGCTCGTAGGATGCGTTTCAAATTTGTCCTGCATTTAATTTCGACTCTTGCTGGGTTTTCAACTCCAAATTTTGTGGTTTTACTCTTCAACATGGCCTCTTCAAAATTTTCCAGTTGTTTTTCATTTATCCAGGACCATTTTTAAGCTTTTAAGTAATTCTGTCCAATTTTCACTTGAGTATTTGATAACTTATCTATCAGCATAAAAAACATGTCAATCTAGGTACTAATATTTATAACTAATCAACCCTCATAAACCTATATAAAAAGCACAGTTTATTTATTTATTTTTTTTTTTTATAAAGTACCATTCTGTTTTTATATATAGTAATATGTTGAAGATATCGAAACCCTTAGTGTCGATGTAGACATACATAATATAAATAAAATTAAAAAACTAGAAAATACTTATCAATTTAAAAGAACACTCTATTACTGTAGTATCTGATACATAAAAAACTCTACATAGGTTTAAAAACCATGAAAAGAAAATCAGACCTATCCTATCAACACATTTTTAGAAAGTCCTATTCCAAAAATACCCTTATTTGAAGGTATCTATATTCATAAAAAAAATCCAGAATATACGCAACTTTACCAAAAATTAGTTTAGAACAAATCAGTTATTTTGTAAAAAAAAAATATTCATCGGATCACATATAGGTACATTATATTTTAAAAGTCAAGGTATAACTCTCTAAAATTATTTTCAAATACTCTCAGCATTTAATTTAAATCAATCTACAAAGTCTAATCTAACTGACGACCAACAACGCAATATTTAATATTATTGCCTATACAAATCAAGACCTAAACCTGTCATCGACAATCTCCTAAATTTCATGAAACATATTACGGGTTAGTTCCAAAAGAAAAATTACCTGTAGATAACTCTCACTCTTTTAAAATTGCATATTTCGGACACAGAAGAAAAATATAATTTAATCTCTTATCATTTAATAAATTATATAAACAGCAAATATCTTTTCGATTTAAATAACTATATTGTAATTCCAAATTTTATAAAAAAATCGAAAGTCTTAACAGAAATTTGAGAAAAGAATGAAACAAAAAAAGTTAAGGAGATGCTAAATAAAAACGAACTAACACATTGTATGAAAGTAATTATGAAATTGCGAAATTAATCATCCGTGGTCCATAAAAAACCGAAGATGTAGGTATCAAAAATTAAGAAAGGCAACTCATAAAAGTAGAATTAAAGAATCAGAACGTTTAGAAATAAAATGTATTGCGATTAGCACCATTCAAAAATCAGAACTCAAAGACTGACAATTTGCCTAATACCTTTTATGATAGAAAAAAACTAATACACATTTCTTTTAGAAAATTATTACCTCTAGAAGTAGGAAACGTTAAAGGAATTTATAACACAAATAAATACAATTTACATTCTAACCGTAGAAAAAATCATTAGCTACAGTAATACAAAGCTATCTCTTTTTTCATAACTAAATATTTTGAAAAATAGGTTTTTAAACATAATTTTACGAAATTAAAATTTTATTGGACCCAATAAAACAAAAAACATTAAATAATCTGTGCTTAAAAAAATAAAAAAACAGCATTATTACAAAAATATCGAATTTCGATGACCCAGTTAATAATTACTTGTAGGTATTATTAAATAAATTATGAATCTAAATAAAAATATTCTTTTGTTTAGACTTATTAATTTCAACAACAAAACGATATTTAATCCATGCGAAATAATTATACATGACCTACTTATATTTAATAAAATTATATAATTCGAAACCATATTTTTGTAATATAAATAAATATTAATAAATTTCAATTAAATTTAGGAATCTTTTGTCCATACTTGTGTATAAAAATATATGCATTTTGGCGATTGATCAAAAAAATAAAAAATCTATATTTCTTTTTTGAAAAACACTGTGCGCCCAAGGAGACAAAAACTATGAATTATATAAAAATGCAGTCACTATACTAAATACAAGGAATGAATGGGACAAAAAATATCAGCAAAATAAATTCTCTAATCTAATACCAAATACAAATGGGGAAATGTGCTAAAAACACACAGCTAAAAACAAGAACACATCAGAATCTTTTATAATACGCTCGGAAAAAAATTGTGGTACTTGAGGGTTCTTATGAAGAAGAAAACCTCGGGAATGAAGCTAGGCCCTCCACCATGTCACGTTATGCGTGATTTTATAAATAAAATGTTACGATTTACGTATTTTAAATAATTGTGGGACTATCTATGTCCCGGGGGTTACATAACAAAATATATGAATTTGGGACTCAATCACATTAACACTATTTAGCCTTAAACTTGTCTTCGTAGCCCTTAACTGTATAAGGGTTCTACTCTTGATGTTAGAACCTGACACGTCTCTGTAAAAGGGCTGAAGAAAACACAATGTTTTCTCAAAACAAATATAATATTAAAATTACAACTATTATACAAAATATGTCTTAACTCGACATACACAAATATGGGGCTCAATATAATATTAAGATACAAAAAATATTAACTTACCAACTCCAATTTTGGGGCACATGTCACAACTCTTGCCTGACTAAAACGCAATTATTCAAAATACTAATAAACGACTTTTAATTTAAACTATAAAGATTATGATCTGGAGCTGCTACAGGGAATCTCCTACAAGGGGGACCTCCTATGGGGAGGATCCGTTCCCTGTCGAAAAAGCCTCGTGCATCCCCTCGACATTACCTTTATAACTTTCTCATCGTTTCTTGTTATTAAAACTAATGTTTAATAATTATTAAATAACCAACCTTGCACATTATTGCTATTTAAAACAAATTGTTGACATAATTAAACAAAGTTTTATGTACAGGATGTTATTTAAATAATTAATTAAAATTAGGAAAAATATGAATTTATACGAATCGTGACACTATCTAAATAAAATTCTCAGTTTACTAAAATATTAAAATCGTATTATAATCCAGCAAACTATGTATATGAAAATAAATTCTAGCAGAAATTATTTAATCGGCATATTACTATTACTACTTGTTACTACTACTTGAATTAGATCTTAATCCTCGTCCAGATCCAGTGTTTATATTTTTGTTTAGAAACAGCTTGCCGACTAGTGGTGATTGATTTTGATTTTTACTTCGTGTTTCTTTTACATCTGTCGGTTTATTTTTATTTTTATTTTGGACTTTTGTTTCGTTTCTTCTTGATTCTACGATTTGTTCCTTTTTCTTTGGTTGCTCAGCTTGATCAACTTGGCTACATTCACTCTCAGATTCGACGTCTCCTGTTTCAAGATATGCAACTGCTTTTTGTTTTTCAATTGTTGGTGTAGTCGGAGCACTACTCACTTGCCTTTCTTCCAAAGTTCTTTCTTGTTCTTCAAGTTCATCAACGGTGAAAGGTCTGTCAGCAATAAATAGCTTGTTTCCCTTAATATACGACTTCACATTCGGGTTTTGTCTGGCTTTATTTAAAAATGACCTAAGTTTTTTATTTTCCGTTCTTTGATCGTAGGTAAGATCACTAGAAATCGATACTCTAGTTCCTTTTAATTTTTTGCAGTTTTTAAGCACCTCTAATTTTTTTGTAAATGTTGTAAATTCAACTTTAATTGCGGAACCTAATATATACTGTTGGGCCGAAATGAGTGTCCGGGACATAGTTGACGCACCTATTCGGTTTCAACCAATGAAAACATCATGACATAATGAAATACGTCATTTGTGCTTCGTTAACTATGCGCCGGACACTCATTTTGTTCCAATGCACCGCTGTGCACCTGAAAACACAGGTGTTCGACGTTCGGTATTCTGAGAAAAATGCTATTTATAGTTTTATGACTTCACATTATATTAGGGTAAAAAGCAGTCGAACTGTTTGAGAATTGTTTATTTATTTAGTAGATGTAAAATATTAATTTGTTGATGTTTTTACTGGTGAAATTGTAGAATTTAACCAATTACTTATCAAAGTGGAGCATGAAACCCAATTATTAATATTATTAGTATTAGTTCACTTGAATTAACTACTAAAAATATTCAAAATTGTATAAGTAAACGGTAGGGATTTACATCGATGAACCTATAATGAACAACTAGACTAGGATGGTAGCCAAAATATTGTGAAAATATTTACAAAGGACTGTATTCATAAATTTCTACATCAGATGGAATTATAAAGAAATTATATTTTTAACGTAAGTTCCAAAAACGACGGTTAATGCTATAAATGGAACGTCTACATCAAGAATGGAGAAAAAGAATAGTGGTACATTTCGCAACATAGAAAATCATTTATTTCGTCCAATTATCAACACAGTCTATGCAATGAATGCCAATATTACTCCACCGTTGGAAAATCTTCATTGCGAGTTAATTCGAAAAGAAATTCTTTCCTGTTGGGAAATAACTCTTCGAAATTTCCTTAAATCTAACAAATTTAAATATAAAATCATAAATAAGTATCAGACGCTCATGGAAAGTAGCAGAATAATTTTTTTAAAAAAAGATTATAGAAGAACTATAACCGAATACAGGAAAGCATAACGAAATATCGTATATTTGGATAAAACCTGGTTCGATACGGTGATAAAAGTCTGGACAAATATTAATAAAGAATGTTTAAGGATGCTACATCACTTCCGGTTTTTGATAACATGAATAAAATTTAAATTTTAGCTAATCCTTTCCTACGTAGACGTAGCTACACTCTTTAACGTCCATATTTTGTCAATTATATTACAAGTGACGTTAAGCAAAATAATATACACAACCATACTTTTAATTTATGTTCTCAATTAAGTTGGTCTGGTAGAAAAGAATTGTCAACACTGCGTATTTGTATATATCTATCGATAGGCAATCTATCAATTGTTTATCAAGGTTTTTCTGGTTTATGGGAAATTAAATATTTAGCTGTCTAATTAGGGTCGCAGGTACCTAATTGAGATAAATACTTATCGTAAGAATCTGTTAGTGGCACTGACCCCGAATAATCTATTATAAATAGGTGGGTATATTTACCCCAATTTCCAAATAATTGTTGAAATAATACATTTGTATTTGTTATACAGTGTGTATACTTAAGTTGGAACCATATGCAAAACATTTTTATTATTGGTTTTGTGAAAAAAAAATTTCTTGATTAAAAGTCCAAAACTTAAAATACAATTATCAGATATAATTTTTTTAAGCCGTAAACGAGGTATGTCAAAAATTATGAATTTTACTCAACAGTAAAGGACCTTTATTTTTTTTTGCAATACAGAAGAATGTTAAAAATTAATTTTAAAATAAAAGTTATATTCAAATAAATATGCAGCAAATTTCAGGCTAGGTGATTATTTACATTTTATATTATAAATTAATTGTACCTAGTTATAAATTACATAATTACCAAACCTAAATTTTAATGCTAAATTGCTGCAATTGCATATTTAAATATAACTTTTAATTCAAAATAACTTTATAATGTTCTTCTGTATTGTAAACAAATAGTTTCGACGTTTTTTTTTTTGTATTTGTCAAACAGTGTTCTTAAGTTGGATCCATATAAAAGTAACAACGTTCGTACTTACAGTTTTAAAGGTCGCCGCTAGATGGCGCCACTTATCAGTGGTGGACAATTAAAACTCGGCTAAGTGGTTTGCGACTCGGTTAAGCGATCCGAGATGGCGGCCATCGTTTACGTAAACGTTTATAGATTATAGCAATGCCAAAAGGATTTAAGGTTTATCTCTGTTATTATTGGTCCCAGTGAATTGGAGAAAACGAGAAAGTGGGAGGAATTAAATCTTTTTTAACGCCGAAGGGAAAAATCATGCGATTTCCAAAAAAAATTTAATAAACCTCTGGACTTCATAAAAAATTGTAAAACAGATATTTTATTTAAGAATAAGCTCAAAAAGTTTTAAAAAATATTTAATGTTTATTATGTAAAATTGTCTAAATGAAATAAATTATCTGTCAATTGTAATATTACTCACCAGAAGTTTACTTCCATAAATGGCATTAAAAATTTATAAAAAATGTAGTTCTCATCTATAAAATTGTAATTTATTATAAAGAAATCTTTTAGTTTATTAAAACAAAAATAAAACCTAAATCGATAAAAAATCACTGAAAATGTTGCTAGAGTGGGGAAGTTTTTATAGAAAATTTTATTGTTACTATTTTATTCTAATAAAGCTATAGTTAATTTATTTTAGCGCTTTAATTAAATGTGAATATATTATCTGAATGAAATAAATGCCACTAGTCAAGGTTTTAAGGCCTCGTCACTTCAACCTTTGGTTTAGAGGCATTTTTCTTTAAATTTGACATTGACAAAATATTTACAAAAGAATTCTTTGGATTCTGAATAAAAAAGTATTTGATACGCCCATATAGACCACAACTGTCAAAAGTTCGTAGCTACTGGCTTCACACAAAGCCTATGTTAAACGGCGTACGTTATTTACTATATTTCATTTGTGTATCTGCGATTACGCCTACTACTCTATGTTGCCGATCTATTTCTATTGTGTTAAATCTGGTACATGCTCAACGCATCTGGTACTTTATTATAATATTCGAAGCTTAATATACATAATTATATTTTAGGCGACAAATTCCTATTTTTTTATATATATATTTTTGTTTTTTTTTTTTTCGTTTGGATGGCATTAGTGGTTCGTCTAATAGTATTTCAGAGTTTGTAGCTAATTTTGCAAACTGGACTGCTTTTTCATTAACTATGATAGATTGATGGCCTTTGATCCAAACCAAAGAAAAGGTCTTCCTTATAGTGACAAAAATTCTAGCTGTCTCTAAAACCTTCATTATCACTAGTTGTGGATAACGCCTTCTATCCCTCAATATTGGTTAGAAAAAATCAAAATACTTTCTGAAAAAAATCGGAAACAAGAATTTTTTTGTGAAGAAAATTTTCTATCATTAAAGTTACACAAAAAATCAATTATAACATAAGGGATTATAAAACAAAGTATGTTTTTGATTAATTTGCGGCTAATAATGAACATTCTGTCCTTAGACTACTACCTTATTTTTGTATATTGAACCCAATTAAGTTAATCTAGGAGCAATTACTGAATACTAATGAAAAATTACGAAAAGCATTCATGTAACATCCTCTTAATTTATAAAATGAGTCATTTGACTGTCATACTAAATGGTAACATATTATTACAAATATTTATAAAGCCTTTAAACGTGGGTACATAGATATGCAATACTATGTGTCTGTCCAAAGTCAACCGTTTGAGATTTAACATTGATATCCACTAAAAAATATCCTTGTTACAAAATAATTTCGATTGAATCTACAAACTTCAAGATAGTACAATATTTTTAATTAGTTTTCTTTCATTTATTTGTTAAATTGAAAATTTGTCAGCAGCAAAGCTATGTTCTCGTCTCAAGTTTAAGGATATCATCTAAGGAAATACACATACGTTCTTGTAGTTAGAAAGGACCCCGCACTTTTCCTATGCAAAATGGCGACCCGACAAATTTTTTGAAACTTTGGTATGTTGTTGTAGTCAACCTAGTAACCAAAAGTGTCAATGGGCCCAACTCAATCCTATGACTAGTTTCCGATAAGTTGAAAATTGCCAGTTTTTGGGATTTTTTTTGCAAACTTACGAGCTAGATTGAATTTCTGATGCATACACACGTTTACTATGAGTTTTAGTAATACATTAGTACATACGTAAAATTAATAATATGTATAATTAGAGGGTGATTCACAAATGTATGACGGTAATTTTTTGTAAAATCACACTAATTCTACTGTGCGGCCAGAGAAGCATATTTTCAAAAATTACTACTCAGTATGGTATTTTGTCGACAAAATATTGCACAGTACACATTTCTTATACAGAGTGTTTTATAGAGAGAACCACAACATAAAATTATTTTTTTAATGATTAATTCAAAACCCTATACTTATGAGTTGAATTTTGGGAAAGGTAATATTACTAAAATATATCTACCTTTAAGGCTTTAAGATATACAAGGTGATTTATTTGTTGGAAGGTATTCTATATTAAGAAAAGTACAAAAACCACGAACCTGTATTCTAAAATTTCCCCCGTCAAATTTAACCATTTTTTCAATATATAATTTTAATGTCGTTTTAAAAAGTATGAATTTTAAATCCAATACTATGACTAGTTTTCGAGATACAGAGCGTTAAAGTGGAGAATTGCTAATTTTAATTATTTTTTCTTCACGAATAAATTACAAATTACAATATATTTTTGCAGACACTCAATAATTCTACAGTTGCAACACAGATAAATTATTTCATTATCTTAATCTCTACCCGTTAACAATTTTGAGGTTAAAAGATTTCGCTATTTGTACTTTTTATACAGGGTGAGCCATGCAGCAAACCACCAAAAATAATTATGTTTTCAAATTATTAAAACGAGACCATTTCTTAAAAGACTTTTAAGTAAGTTACATTATGCATGTAACCATAAGATTTTAAAATATAAGTACAGGATAATCTGTTTTATAATTATCTACCAAAAATATATCGGAATACCACATCATTTTCCGATATTAGTGATAAGTTTTTATAAACAGTTGATAATTATCCATTTTCTTATGTAGATATAATTTAAATACTTGTTTTAACGTTAGATAAATTATCAAGGCTAAGAAAGAAATTCGAAAATTCGAATATAACTTTTATTCTGTTGAAAGACAAAATCAATACAATCAACAAAACCATAACTACTTGTACATTAATTGTTTTTTACAGGATGATTATAAAATTAATGTTAATACAAACTACAAAATTTTATAGGGTGATTTCGCAACACTGGGTACGTATATTGTACAGGCACATAATACATAATATATAACGAGTTATTAAACTTTTAATAGTTATTATTTCGTTTATAATTTTTAAAAGAAAAATAAGAATAATTAGGATATTCCATACACTATAGATACGAACGTATATTGCAACAGCTATGAGAAAAATTAACAAATAAGTTAACCACATTTCCACACCACCACAGAGGTAGAGGTTTTGGCGCGTTTTTTTATAGTGGTTTCCCCAATTGGTCTAATCCACTTAATTAAGATTATTCTTTTTTGTTGGAATTGCGTGTTAAATTGAATAGAAGGTTCTATAGATATAGAAAGCACAAAAATAGATACCATGCCCGGTGGTGTATATAATTTAATGCCTGTAGCAGATATGAAAATGTGAAGACGGTTGAGTACAGTAACCTAATAAATAAAAGAGGTAGAAACTACAATAAACAAGTGATATTAAAAGGCAGAACAGATCTGTTACACATTAGATAGAGGTTGATATTTAAAAGATGTACAAATAAAATGGTTATCGAGTGTTTCTATACAAAGAAATGTTTTGGAACAGAAGAAGCCATTTAGGAACCGTTATTTTAAATCACCTCAGGACCAATGTATAACTCTTCTGGCAGAATCCTTTCCCCACAATCGTCAATACAATTTAAAAATTTGATTGAAGGAAATTTTATTATTTGCTTATGTCTAGCAACATAAGCACATGTATCTATTGTCATAGCGCCTGCTTTACTGGTACAGTAATATCCTATTATTGGATTCTCGCGATTATCATTTGCGTTATTATATACAACCCAAACCGTATGTATGGCTGCATTTACAGACCTAGAATAAATTTTAAATCTTAACAACTAGGCTTCTGATATAACTCGTCGATTTGACTAAAATGGCGCTCTTGTCTTTGAACAGTGTCTTGTATCTTGTATGTAAGATGCCGCTAAATAAATATGGTAGAGACCCGTTAAATTTGTTAAATACTCTAAGTTTAATCGGGGAAATTCAAGTACATGTCCATTGTTCAAACGATTCCACTGACCACTCTGGCGTAGAAGATTTTAATTTTGAACACGAATTTGGACCCTGTTATTTTCTTGCAATTTGTCCAGCATTTCAATAGCTACTTCAGCTGTTCCTCTTATTTCAATTAAAGGATAATATTTATTAAAGCCTAGCAATTAGGTATTATTCTTTTAAATGAACCGCATGCAACGTAGATATTTTTCCAGAAAAAACTAAAAATCGTCTTGAAGTGACCATGTCTAGAATCTACCAATGACATATATAGATTAATAGACTGCTCATCCATATATAAAGAAGACGACGAAAATCGGGTCATGTTGCTTGGCTTGCCGAGTGCTCACCAGGTAGAATTGGTCTGGCCCAAATGAGTTTAAAACTCATATTTCATCAAAGTAGGAATTGAATTAAAAAAAAAATTATCTGTATGTTTATTTCAAGACAGGAGCTTGCGTTAGATATTTTTAAAAAGGATTTTGTTAAGTCATAACGTCTAGTTTCCCAATTTTCAAAACATTTTAAGAGATCTAACCAATTTTGAAGATAGATATAAACAATTTTACACTAATGTGTATATAACTAACTTTAGACCACGACCACTGTATAGTGGCACTATTCGGACACTTGATTATTCTTTTAAAATTTATTTCGCATTATAAAAGCAGATATTATGCAAAAATTGAATGAACTTTTTAAAGATTTTACTAAAAGTTAGTAGCTTTTTCACATTCTAAAGTTTGTTCCCTTTAGACAATTAAGGATTATTTTGGCGGTGAATGTGAATGATTTGATAAATAATAATAAGAATCCACCAGTGGAAATCTGATCAACATCATAGTAAAATGAACTAAGTACAAAGTGCAATCTTAGTTGACGTCAAGATCCGTTTAGCATCGGTAAGGGGGAAAGAAAGATTCTGACTTACAATCACAAAAAGAACGTACAACTAAGCTTAGTCGATGTAAGTTAGCTCAGATTAGTGGTAAAAAGAAAGCGACTATTAATAAAAAGAAAAGTAATCCAGCTAAAACAATAATTATGGCTACTGTCTTTAATAATGATATGTTGCCAGTACTAGTAGAATGTTAAGTGTTGAGTTATCTTCTTCAGGCAATGGATGTACGTATGCATAATTTAAAATGTTTGGTTAATTATTATTATGTTTAATGTGTTTTTGCAGTTAATGAACATATATCTACTACTGAAGCAGATAATGAAGATTTGTGTGCTGCTGAAGAGCTTTGCTTAATTTACAAAACTTCGTTTAAAAGCAGAAAATTGGGATCGATTGTTCAACACAAGTGAAGAGTGGTGATTTAGTTGATCCGTTTTCAAACAGAATTGTCACTGCTAAAGAACTATCTACTTTAATAGGATTGCAATCCTTCCAGTTATTAGCCACCATTGCGGAATTCGTTGTTTCTAATGAATAGGAAAAAGGAGATCAGTTATGTCTGTAAATGATCAAGTTATATTTACTTTTATGAAGTTGAAAACTGATATGCAAGATATAATGTCTTATCCATTTTATTTGGAGTGAATGAAACTTTTTATCATTAAATTTTTTAACATTTTTTAATAAAACTGGTAGAAGTTCTTAGTATGGCATGATTCGGCCTTCAAAACAAGAAATATTAAATAATGTGCCTCTATGTAAGTAAGAGTACTACTTGATTGTACCGAAATCTCAATACAGCAAGCCAAGTGTCTTTGTTGTAGGCTAAAAAATTGCTCTGACTACAAAAAGAGGCATACTATTAAAATATTGACTGGAGTGTCACCTACTGGTCTCATTACTTACAAAAGTGAAGTATATGGTGGTAGAACTTCAGAAATAGACATTTTTAACAAAGTTCAATACTTGAAGTGTGCCAAAATTGCCAGAGCTAGAATTCACATAGAAAGAACCTATCAAAGAATAAGAGTGTTTGTCTCTCTGTATTGGTACTTATGTCCGTTTTTCTTCTATTTATATTGTTTTTATTATACGATACTTCTCTGTATCTAACTAAATTTTAAAATGTACTTGTAAAGCCCAGATAGCTCTAACTCGGGCCTTTGAATATAATAATATTTATGTAATTGTATTTACAATAAATACTTTATTATTAATATTATTATTATAATTAATTATAATTCATAAAATTATTATAAACGTATTTACCTTGTATCTACTTGTATTGATACTTGCGTGAAAAATGAAATGTTACTTTTTATATTTCTGTAGCTGGTCTTACAACCCTTTATAGAGCAATTCACCATTTAAATTTAAAAACAAAACAAGTTTTTATACTCAAATAATTAAAAAATTTAAAACAGAACATAAGTATAATTAAAACTAAATAAAATAAACAACTCAACAAAATGTCCGACTGAGTAATGACAATGAGAACAAAATCTCAACTAGACTAAACTTTCTTTAAAACTGGTCCTGTGAAAGTTTTGTTTACCAGTGAGCACTCAAAATTGATACAAAACACAAACATTGCATGCACTAGACAAAGAGAAAACATCTCCCAGTTCGACCAGCTTTTCATCGTTTTATTTACGTATGGATAAGCAGTCTATTTAAACTATATGTATATGTCATTGGATTCTACTAGATACCCATCTAGTGCTTGTAATTATTCTGTATTTATTAGCCTCAAGAGTAGAAATTTGGTGCAGTTGAAGAAAAGAAGGACTATAATATATAATATTGAATTATTCTAAAATTCTCAAATGTGGCCTATAGTGTGTATAGCCTCTATCGACTATTACGATGTCGCCGTTTTAAAACCAGTTCCTTATTTCATTTAAATAATGATCTACAGCATGATTCAAAATCGTTCCATCGTTATTTCTTGCATCCGAGAAATATGGTCAAAGTACTTCTAATATGTAACCATCGGGAGCTACCATTATTTCTGGTTTCACGAGGTGCTCTTTTTTGTGGTAACAGTAAGATTGGCGTAATACTCTAAAGTTACTAATTTTTTCAATTTTATTGTAAGAACAATCTTTGTATACTATTGCATTTGGCAGATTGGATGTTGAATTGTACAAGTGATTGATATATGGAGATTAGGGTGGCCCAAAAAAAAAAAACGAATATTTTTTTTTATTTTAGTCTCCTATGAAAATATGTTAGTTTATCATATTTTAAGTGCCCCCTTCAAAGGACTATCTTTTCGAACTACTTCTGAACATGAATATTAACGAAGTTTATATTTTTTTGTTTTCATTAAACTTTTTTTTCGTTTCTCGTGCTTTAATTTCATTCTGTAGTATGTAAAATTGAAGAAAAAAAATATAAACTTCATTAATATTCATGTTCAGTAGCTCGAAGAGATATAAAGTACCCGACTTGGAACCTTAGAAAAATTCGGAGTGACCTTTTAATATTAAAATTTCGACTTGAAGTTTTCAGGATCTTTATGATTTTTCTTATAGAAAAAAATAAAATAATGAGAAAAAAAGTTTAAAACAAAAAAAATCCGGTTTTCGACCATTTTGGAATTTTGTAAAAATTCTAAGCGACCTTTAAAATTTTTTTTTTGAGCTGGCCTTTGGAGGGGGCTCTTAAAACTAACATATTTTCATAGGAGACTTAAATAAAAAAAATATTCGCTTTTTTTGGGCCACCATAATGGAGATATATGTCTAGCTATAAAATTTTCTCTAGTAATGGCGTTAAAACCAATATTATTCGGCACAAACTGCCTAAAAAAAAAAAAAAAACCGAACATTTGACATTGTTAGGCTTACAGCTTGTCTGGAAGAATAGTTAATAATAATTTTTATAAATTCATGACTTACCCCCATGTCTTAGATTTATTCGTGAATTACCCTGCAACAGTAAATATTTTAAAATTTCATTTTTTATGAACATTTAACCAAAAATTATATTAAATTTTTATATACATTAAGTCAATCTATCTTTTCAATTTGAAGAAAAAATGACTAAAATCAGCAATTCTCCACTTAAACACCCTGTATCTCCAAAACAAGTCATAGTATCGGATTTAAAATTCATACTTTCAATAACGACATTAAAATTATTATATATTGAGAAAATGGTTACATTTAATATGGAAAATTTTAGAATAAAGGGTGTTCGTGGTTTCTGTACTTTTCTTAATATAAAATACCTTCCAACAAATAATTCACCTTGTATATTTTGAAGCATAAAGGTAGATATATTTTAGTGATATTACCTTTCCCAAAATTCAACTCATAAGCACAGGGTTTTGTATTAATCTTTAAAAAAAATAATTTTATGTTGTGGTTCTCTCTATAAAACAACCTGTATAAGAAATGTGTACTGTGCAATATTTTGTCGTCAAAATACTATATTGAGTAGTACTTTTTGAAAATATGCTTCTCTGACCGCACAGTAGAATTAGTGTGATTTTACAAAAAATTACTGTCATACATTTGTGAATCACCCTCCAAATATACATATTTTTAATTGTGCGTATGTACTAATGTGTTACTAAAGCTCATAGTAAACGTGTGTATGCATCAGAAATTCAATTTATCTAGTAAGTTGGCATATAAAAATTACTAAAAACTTGGAAATTTTCCACTTTAACACTCCGTATATCAAAACTAGTCATAGGATTGAGTTGGGCACATTGTCACTTTTGGTTACTAGGTTGACTACAATAACATATCAGAGTTTCAGAAAATTTTACCAATCGCCACTTTGCATAAGAAAAGTGCGGGGTCCTTTAGAAACATATTAAACCAAATATGGAATTCAATATTTTTTGTGTCCATTTCATTTGTAACAAATAAAATTCGTCCAGATAAGTTTACTGTCCCGAAAATATATTTTTTCTGCATTTTATTATTAAAATCCATTTAGTTCTTTTGAGAATTTTATAACAACCATTGTCCTCGAATTTTATTATATGACCAAAATACCGTACTTATGTATAAAATACTGCATATTATTTTTCACTTATTTTTTTTAAACAGGCTTTCACAATTTGCTTACTGTTTGATTTGCGTGGTTTTCTTCCATATTATAATTATAAAATACAAGGTGCGTTCAACTTATTTACAACAACCTCCCACCTTTGCAATTACCGAATTGCAAACGTATTATTTTAACTTTGATAACGGTCGGGACTCTTTACTATTCTTCCATATCTTGTCGTAATTTCCTTATTCTTTCTTGTTCCTTGATTCTGCTCTACTTCAGGATTTAGTTTTGTAATTTCTTCAATGCTGTTTTCTTTGCCTTTCTCTCATCAAAGGGTAATTTTTGTGCCTTTAAGCAATCTTGGCTTAAATGTGATTTTTCGCAGAATATACAATTTGAATTTGGCTTACCTTTCCCTTTCTTAGTGTCACTAAATAGAGTAGCTGCAGTGTTTTGTTCTTGTTCATTTAACCTTGACTTAAACTTACTTGTGCCATGTAGTTTTACTGTTTCTTTCGTCGATGTGAAGCTGGTACGGGCTAACTGCATCCTACTTTCACTTGACACTTCATCTTTGAGGAAATCTAACAACAAATTCAAATAATTATTAGAATCTATCTTATTATTCTTCTCTAAATCTCTTCTTAACGAAGTTCTGTGTCTTTCCCAAGCTTGAAGGACATTCTCTGGCAAGGCCGACTCGACTAATGGATAAAGCATAGCTGCGTACTTATCTGTTGTAACACCTAATGTTTCTAATGAACGTAACTGAGTTTCGAGTGTATCGTATAAGCTAGATAATGACATACCTGCATCATTTTTCATAGTTTGTTGTAAAACTAGACTAAGGAGTTCTCTTACGTACACTTCAATAAGCAACTCGTCCCTAGCAAACCTATTCTTCAACTGT
Organism: Psylliodes chrysocephalus; assembly: GCA_927349885.1. Taxonomy (NCBI): domain Eukaryota; kingdom Metazoa; phylum Arthropoda; class Insecta; order Coleoptera; family Chrysomelidae; genus Psylliodes; species Psylliodes chrysocephalus. Next base: position 40,896,216 of record OV651821.1, read on the forward strand.
TCTAATGCCTTTTTATAATTTTCTCCACATGGAGGGAAACTTTCAACAAGTCGTCGTGCTGCAGACCCAGGAAGAGTAGCTTGAACTAAATAGAGTATCTTATCTTCAGTTGGGATTTCATTATCTTCATGAATCTTTTTGAACTGACCCCAAAAGCCAATCCAATTTTTTACTTCACCGTCGAATCTTGTGAATTCAAGTTTTGGTAGACGAAAATTTCTGTTTTGGTTTATTTCAACTCCACCTGACGAGTTTACGCTACTTGCTTCTTTCTGGTTCTGATTTGAGTTGAGATAACTGACCTCTGTTCGGTACTTTGTAAATTCGTCTCTGTATAGCTCAACGGATGTCCATTCTTCTTGTTAGTCTTCATCGTTCATATCACTGCACAGTATTGATTATCGTATATTCTCGTCCAATATGAAAAGTCTTTCGCTCTTATCTTCTAGCTGATTCATTTTAACTGCAATGTCTTTCTTATTGATTGTAGATTCATTCAAAAGACGGTCAATATCGCTACAAAGTCTTTTGAAGGCAGATCGTAACTGAGTCCTTTCTCTCCGGAGTCCTGTCACGGTCGCCATAATATAATTATAAAATACAAGGTGAGTTCAACTTATTTACAACACATATAATTCGGTAAATATTCATATTCTAAATGTTCTAAGATAGTTTCTTTTGAGTTTCGTTAAAGGGAGTTCCGTAACTTCTTAAGGAATTCCGACCAGGTATGTACACGGAATAACATATAAATGTTCCACTCGAATTTTACAAATGTCTTTTAGGACACGCTGTGAAGAATATTATTACATAAAATAATAGAAACAATAGAAAGAAAAGACTAATTTTTCACTATTAATTTTACCTCTTTGTGTTAGAAATATCCTCGTAAGTCTGCTTTGTTCGGGAAGTGAACAATAGAATTTTATGCATTTTTAAAAAACGTAAAAACATCACGACAACACAATTAGGGCAAGTGAATAATAAAATTCTTACAAAAAAATTTTTCGCGTACGAATGAGTCAAGGGAACAAAGTAAAATCCCTTGTTAGGGGTCGGTTATTTTTTCACCCTCAAGTTTGCTGTTTATGATTCCATAAAAATGTATACGATTATTCTAGAGTTTCAAAAATAAGTAAAATTTTATATAAATTCTTATATAAATTTTGAGCATCCCCACAATATTATAAGAATAAAAAAACGTAGTCGCATTCAAATTTTTTTTGAAAATTATTTAACTCATCATCAGGCTCACCTGAATTACCTATAGGAATGTTATGTTGTAAAAAATAGTTAGAAATAAAATGTAAAAACAATATTCACTTAGTTTTTTGCAAGTTTAAAAAAAATTGGGGCATTTCAAAGACATTGGGACATTTTCGATCATGTATTGGGATAGATAGGCCTTTATCGTGGAAGTAGTAAGTTTAATGATTAACAAGACGGGGAGAGAGGAAAGGTACACAAACGGAAAACGTAACAATGCCGTACCGTATCGAAGGGGATATACATTGTAAATTAATAATTACTATAAAATGCTAGATAAAAGCTGATTTTAAAAATAGTGTTACATGTTATATTTTTAACTTTCAATGTTAGAATAATATTTCATTTTAATGTGATACTACATAGACCATGCACTGACTTGTCCTTTTGTATATTATTTACTTAATTGTAGAGGATTATTAATTTTATACTCTAAGCAATTTGTATACATTTTAAGTAAATATATCTACTATAAAGCTTAACTGATAAAGAAGCTAGAATATTATACATATTTCTGACTACATACCTCCCTTTATAAAATTAAATAAAAACCAATTAAAGCAATTTTATTTATCGACCAAAAATGGTTATACACTAATACGGGGATTAATAAACTTTATTAGAGAGTTATTGCAAGTTTACTTAAGATCAGTCACTGTTAGTGCCGCTCTTATTTTGACATCTGAGCATGTTCAGATCACTTACATTTTAGAACAGAATTTAATAAAGATTGTGCCTGTTCTTAATTGTGGATGTTTAAGGACTGCAGTTAGTGACGAAATTTTTTAATATTAAATATTTAATATCATGAGCATCCAAACCTTCTACAATGATAATTTTTAATACCTCTTCCATATTATGTACTATTATAAACAACAGAAAAGATGAACTGTAATTTAAAATTTTTAAAATGAGGTTAGAAATATGTATAAGGACAAGGACTCTATATATAATTTTTCTGCAAAGCAACCACAAAACTATAAAACTTTCGTCTGAAACGTTGTTTTTTTATAAAAGGCGGTAGTTAGCTATAACACTTTAATTTGAACACCCGGTATAAACCTATCCTACTTACCTCAATCGAAGTACTAAAAAAATGTATGTTTTCAATAATGAGTTTAGTACAATCAATAAAGTTTGTTTAATAAACTACAACTGGAAGACAATAGTTCTAAGCTATTTTGGCCCTCAATAACGCTTGGTTTCAAAAAATAATTGTTTAACTAGGTGTAAGTAAGCGTTTGTAATAAATATTTATAAATTACATTTTACCTATACGAAAGTATGTATATAAAGTCGTTTTTGTACTAACTTTATTGGAAAATATTGGATTTCAAATAAAAGGTCCTATTATTATAGCTAAGTAAATCTTCAGGTGAAAAGTGAGCTGAAAGAAACTGTGGCATCTTTCAGTTTTGATATCTTCCACATTTATTTTGAAGTTGTTAAGCCACAACTGACATTGTCTCTCGGATACTTGTAAATGTATGTACCATAAAATAACCAGTTTCTATAATTAGGTATTTTAATATCAAGAAATAAATAAAACCCTAGCACAGTTGTTACGCCCATAGATATCTAAATTATTTCATGGGATTGATTTTGACATGACCTACCTGCAGAAAGAGCGAGCATTGGTTTTGGTCCAACATTTTTGAAAAACTATGCATCTCTTCACTATTTTGAAATGTCTAATCACGTTTGTAAACAATTTCTTTTATATAAATAAATAAAACAAGAATATTACACTAAAATAAAACACCGAACAACACTTTTAAAAACATACACAAACATGGTTGCCAAATGTTCAATTAAAATATAGTATTTAATGATTAAACTGATGTATCGTAGTACAGAGAGGACAGTAAACAATTTTTTTGTCGCCTTGATATCGCATGAAAGATTCTAATTAGAGAGAAATAGATTAATATCTCTATTTATAATTTCTATATTTATTTTTCCAGTTATTTTTAGACAATTTTTTAAGTTTTTACTTAAATTCGTTGAAATATGGTGATGTTAAAAGTGACTTTGATTTGTAGGGTTTATTTTATACTGGGAAAAGACTTGTGTTTATGTGATTTTATGTATAAAAGAGGAAGTGAGGTTACGTTTCATTCGTTAATATTGTTTCTTACCGAAGAACATGGGCGTCGTTTTAGGAGAAAAAAGGAAAATAAAATATGCATATTAAAAAAAAATAAAATAATTATTAGTGTTCTAAAATACGAATTAGAAGAAACTTATGGTTAGAGGCACTTGAATAGACTAAAATGTTAGAAGTTGAACGAATATGTTACATTTGTTCAATGCACTTTTTAGAGGATGGCTTTGCTGCAACAAATATATTTATAAGTTTGTACGTTTCCAAATAATATCGAGCAGTTTTAAAAATTGTATCTTTACTTTTTAGGAACTTCGTATTACAAAAAAAGAAGGAAAAAAAGAGTAGTGGTGAACATATGTCACCTAAAAAAAATAGAAGGTTTTGTGTTTAATAAATTTGGCGAACCAATAATATGTTTGAATGTTTTTAGTACAGTAATTTCTTCAAATACTAAATTATTTGATTATGGGCCTTCTTTAAGAGTATTAAACTTGCCAACAAATAAAAGAAGTTATAGTTTGAACAAAAGTACCTCATACACTTCAATATTAAGTTCAAGGTATGACTCTGAAATTCTCATCAACAAAATTTGAGTCACCATTAATTTAGAAGTAAATCAAAGATTGGATTTGATCTAAGATGATGCATTAAATTGTATATGAATACCTATTTTAGAACACCTAGATATTTTGGTAACTTTACATTGAAGTTTCTAGAAAATCGGTCATTACGAAGACTTTTTTGCTGCCAACAGTACTGCTTCAAACTTATGAAACAGAAATAAAACATTGCAGGGGTAGTATTCTCGAGTCACGAATATAGATTCGCATGCGAGATTTATGATTTGTCTCACTTGGTTTTCGTTCAACAAAGTGAGACACATTGCAAAACACGTATGCGAATGTCGGTATTCGTGATTCGAGAATACTACCCCAGACACAATTAAGATGAGTGAAAATGTATGTGCAATATTAAAAAAAATTATGTTTTTGGACGCATACTGTATATATTTGTACATAGTCTAAAATATAAACTATCATCAGTAATACAAGAATATTTAGTTACCTAATTTAAATAAAGTAACTAGATAATTTATATTTTAAACGAAGTCATTAGAAAAGTAAATTAAATTCCTATATATTTTTTTAATATCCTGAAATACTTCTACTTTTGCTGAATAGGTAAATATATATTGGTTTGTTTTATTCTTATTAGGAATATTTTGTCATGTTTAAATTAAATGCTTTATGTATTTCTTCAGTTCTACCATTGTATAGCTTTTAAACAGGTTTAGATATTTTATAGAATTCCAAATCCTTGCTGTAATTCTAAATAATTTAGAAGCAATAAAATATTTATTATTTTTTTTGACATGACAATAATGTCATATTTTGTTTTTAGTTCAATAAAAACGTACCTATCTTTTAAAACATTATTATGTACTTTTTGAATCTATTTGCAACCACTATTTTCACATTTAAAATAACCCAATGCAATCCGTTTACGTACACTACTGCTGAAGATTCTAATATGAGCGAGAAAGCCTACATTAAAAAAAAACAATAATTTTATTAGAGCGACATCAACATTGTATAGATTTATACAGGGGTAGCCTATCTGTCAATTGTATCGTATTGAAAAAAATTTAAAACATCTAATTTAAACACCGATTTAATGCAAAAAAAAATTAAATAACAACTTTCATGAATATGATCCCGATTCTTTAATGAACTGTTTAATATTAAAGCATTAAGTATCTTGAACCTTGAAACATTGGGAACTAAGTATTATTATCCTTATACGTTTAACCGAAACAATGTGGCAACCACTGCTCTTACCACCGTTTTTTGAGATTGCGATTGTGGACCTTATTATCATATGACAATTATTGTTTTTGTAAACAAGTAGTATCTATCCCAATACCATGGCATAATAAACAATCGGCAGGCTAACTTGTCTTGGCGGCAACGCTACGCGCACATCTACGCGCACACCGCCATTTTGGGGTCCAACCTCTCAATCAAGCCAGTAGCGTCACTGTTGTCGTTTATATCGACAAAAACAAACAAGTTGCAATAGCACGGAATCAGTAGCGTGTGTCTTAAATTTATTTTGTTTGTGATGTGTGTATTATATGTAGTTATTGTTATTTTTTTAAAATTATAGATCTTTTTTGACACTTTTTATATAGTAGTTGTTTTCCAGTGCTATTTTGTTAACTTTTAAGTGTTTTACTATGTCTGGGCAAAGTTGTGCAGCAAAAAACTATATTAAAAGATTTTTTCGGTTTCTTAAAGATCTTATTAGGTATGTATGGTATACTTTTAAAAAAATCCTAGTTTATGAGTCAGTTTGTCAGTTATAAAGCTATTAGTAAGATGTAGGTAGGTGCCTAGTTAACGTCACGTAAAGTTTAGCGCCAATTTATATTTACTTATGTAGGTATAATATTAAGATTTAAAGTAAAATGTTATATTTTAAACATCTCCCGTATGGAGTTGACAAAATGGAAAAATCTTTATTTTTATTTTAAGGAAAAAGTTTGACGAAAAAATAGGTTTACTATATTAATATGTTAGGTCAGGTGTACATGGTCTTAATAAATGAAGAAACTTAAAATTGACAAAAGGAAAAAATCTGTATTACCTTATTGATTTTACGAAGAAAAGTCACAGTTTTCATTTCGGTTTTCCTTCATAACTTTAAAAGGAAACTTTTTCTTGTAATTTTCTTCAACAAGCAGAATTTTTTGTATGGAATAATTTTTTTTTTCTGAAAAAAAAAATGAATATTAATCGTAATTGTGTTATTCCCAAATATTGAAATGCTTAACAAAAATTTAATTCTGATATTCATTTTGATAATTATTCTAGAAATGCGAATAACAAAGCTTTATAATCTTGATAAATCTAAAGTATTTTCATTACAAAAAGCAAGAAAATCTTAATTAGCCATTAAAGAAATTATAAGTAGTAAATTAGTAATGAGCCACAAAATCATGTGTTTTAAGCAGTGCCATTAACACTGTAAAATTCTTATATTTTGTCGAAGTAAATTCAAAAGCCCGCCAATTTTCAAGCTAAAATAGCCTTACATCTTTCTATATTACCGACTGAGTATTAATTGCACAAAACTATTCCATATGTCGCTGAAGGTAAACATGCTGCCAAATTTCTGTGAGGAATCTGCAACTCTTAATTATCCTTCCTCTATGATGGTAACTGTGTAAACCGTACATCGGTCCAAATTCAAAGGACGTTCAAAAAATTGCAATGTTTAAATTTATTACATTCTGGAACTGAAAACTGCGAAACAGGTGGGGATGCTTTACTTGTAAGGCTACATGAAATTCGTAGGACTAGTAAGGATGGGCCATTTTCCAAAATCGCGTGTAATGGTGGCAATATTGTCGAAAATGTAAATATAAACAAGCATATTAATGAATTGCATGCACAAAATATTAATATTTTTTAAGAAAATTTTATTATATATGCGGATTTTTAATAAAAAAAAAATGTCTTAAAATTCAACGTTGCGATGTATGTACACAATATGCCTTAACACAGACTTGGATATAAGCTCCATGTATTGTTATTATAAAGCGTACAAAAAAAGCAAATAAAGATATTTTTGGCAATTTAAAAATGTCAAATAATAGTTTTGTATGTTTAATAACAAAAATTAAAATAATTTTTCATCACAATTTTGAATTATTTATTACTAAATCCAGCGTTTGTAATTTTTTTTAGATTTAATTAATTCCGAGATAACATTTGACGCTCCTTGTCCCCGATGTCCATAAATATATGTTATTAAGGGTCGATTCCACCGTTGTGTTAAACGGAGATTAAAATGACATTGTTAATGTAAAAATGTAATTTTAAACTTCGTTTAACACAACGGTGGAATTGGTCCTAAGTTATATTTAAGGCTGCTTATATATTTCACTTTAAAAATATTAATAGAAATTTTAAGACCATCAATAAAAACAAGCTAATTATTTGGCGCAATCTGTGAAGCTTTTTTGTTTTAATACGATCATCCTGCCTATCAATACCTTATTTTATTACAAATTCTTTAAATACGCTTTAATCCGACCCTGACTAAGACCACCGAATGGCGTCGTCAAGGTCAAATTTTCTTAGTATAATATTTGTATGCGATCAGCGGAGAGTGGGCATGCCGATTGTTTTTTATGCCGTGCCCTTAGATTATACAAACTTTAGATGGAACATAAGACACTGCGCACAATCCCATTTCGAAATTATTCACACCCACCAATCACAGTTGAGAACATTACATGTCAGAGCGTTGACCATCCAAATTTAATGTGTCAACGAGAATTAATTTGGTATTTTAGTGACTTAAATTTTGGAAATTAACTTTGAAAATGCCAAGATGTGTTGTAAAAAGCTTTATTTATAATAAAAGTGCGAAATGTGACGGAGATAAAAGAAACTTATTTATTTCGGTGAGATATTTAATTTTTAAAGATTCTGTCGACGTCCATATGTGTTGATTTCTCTGAGGTTGATTTGTAAATAAACAGAATCGGACTTGGTCATTGGTACATGTTATAAGTAGCAAATAAAGGTTATTTTTATAAACTGTTTACTATTTCTTGTTTCATGGGGAATCTGTTTTCAGGAAGTGGAAAAAAAACAATCAAATACAAAAATATCAATTGCATTGCAAATTTATTCGTTTCAAACTTCACAACTGGTTTCAATAGTTTTTCAAAACTATTTATTTAGTATTTCTCCATAACAGTGTTACTCAAAGTGTGCTCCGCGGAGCCCTGGGGCTCCGCAAAGCCTTTATGAGGACTCCGCGAAGAAAGTAATCATAATAAAAAAAAACAGTACTATCGCCACAAAATGGAGGGACCTGGCTTGAGGACCTTTTTTGAGAAGTAATTTTTTTAAGTCACTAAGAGGAAGGAGGATATGATTTTGCTTTAGGACTTTTTTTATTTTATTTTTTATGGGTGAAATGGATTTGGGACAATTCTTGCAAGGAATCTCTGGAATTAATCAAAAATAAATTAACAACAAATTATGTTCTTGTGCATTTTCAGCCTGAGTTGCCGATTAAATTAATCGTAGATGCATCAAATGTGGGAATAAGAGCCATGGTATGTCATGTTTTTAAAAAAAATATTGAGAAATCTATAGCTTCTGCTTCGCGTATCTTATCAAAGTCCGAACAAAAATATTTTCAAATTGAAAGAGAGGGTCTTGCAATAATTTTTGACTTAAATAAATTTAATGAATATTTATATAGACATTTCTTTATCCTAGTTACAGATCACTTACCTCTGGTAACTATTTTTAACCCAGCTAAAGGTATACCCCAATTTTCAGCCAACAGACTAGGTAGATGGGCAGTATTATTGTCAAATTTCAATTACAAAATTGAATATATGAAATCGGAGCATAATATAAAGCCCATTTTTTTATCACGTCAAAATGAGAGTCAAAATGAAGAAAAATATGAAAAATATTTTTTAAATTATGTGTTTTATGTGTTGAGGGCCCCGTCAAATATTTCGCTTTTCAAAATGGTTCCGTCGCCAAAAAAGTTTGAGAAACACTGCTCTATAATAATATAGGATCTAACAATTTAATTTACATTTTGTCATATAAAGTAAACATATTTTGAAATCGCAGCAAGTGCCAAAACGATCTATTTTATGCAACCAGTTGCATAAAGTAGAACATTATGCAACTGATTACGAAAAGTTGATTATGTCACCCATTACGAAATGAAAATAAATGAAACTGTCTCTTTTTTGGTTTTTAAGTCGAAAAATCGAGAAAACCAAATATCAAAAAGGCAATGAATAGTGACATTTTACATTTGAAAATATGACATTACATTTAACAACAAAAAAAGAAAACAAAAAAAGAAAAGCTGTAAATTGCCTTTTATTTTTTAAATAATTGAACACCGTTATTGAAAACTGCCCATAAATATTGGGGGTACAATTTTGACGTACTCCTTTAAGGATAATGGGTAAAAATGTTTTTTTTTTCAAATTTCTTGCGGGTAATGTCAAAAATCAGATCGGCAACACTGCACATGTCCCTTATTTTTATTATTACTATTAAAAAAAAAAAACGTCGTAGGGCAATCAAATATAATAATTTTCTGAAATATTTGATTGGAAGTACCTACAAAAGAATGATGGTGAATCATTTTTCAAAACAATTTTATAAATAATCAAGACAAAATTAGAAAAAATCTTGTATGTAAACACGTTACGAAATGCCGTTTTGTGTAACTCGTTCATTTTGCAGGACCTTGCTCCGCTTGTCCCGCAAATATTTACTCGTTACACAAAATAAGGCATTTCGTAACTGGTTACATTAATTGACTTCCTAATATTTAAAATCATTTAACGGTATTTTCCGTAAATAATTACCGGTATATAAGTACCAAAACATTTTTTTCTCTTCGAAGAGTAGGCTTATCTCAAATAAACTTAAAATATTATAACGAACGAAAAGGTAACCCATTTCTAATAAAATTTAATTATTTATTTTATTTTGGCGTGATCGTAGAAAAAATCTTGTGTGTAATTCGAGCAAAAAGTACTTTGGCTGTTTCGATAACTTTTTGTCTCAACAGCTATTTTGTTACAATAATTTTATATACTTTTAGTTAGGGTCGATTTCATCGTTTTGTTAATCGAAGTTTAAAATACTAAACGAAGATTAAAATGACAATTTTATATTAACAAAAATAAAGTTTAAATTACTAAATAGAGTTTAAAATGACTATTTTATATTAACAATGTCATTTTAATCTTCGTTTAGTAATTTAAACTTCGTTTGACACAACGGTGGAATCGGCCCTTAGCAAGTTATATATTGATAAAGTGTTATTGCCCTCATCATAAATGAATCGTGCTAACAAATAAAGTCAAAAAAACGTCTGTTAATTTTTCATCTTTTAGTTACCTACCAAAATTAGGTACTATAATACAAATATTTAAGTCCGGCCCAGAACATCTCCCTACTCCTTTCACCCAGTTTTTCGGTTTTGGCAAAATTCACGCAGGGACAAATGCTTCCTATGTTACCTCTACCCTTTCTAACCTCTTTGGCCGTGCCAATACTTTATGGAATATTGGTATCGACTGAAAAATAGCAATTATTCAAACAGATGGTTAGAGACTAGGGTTTCCGAGACTTTTTTATTTGAATATAGTATTTTTCAAAATAAGTAAAAAATATATATACAGACATCAAAGAAATATAGTATTTTTTGCAAAACAACTAAAAAAAAAATTTTTTTTATTCTATTTATTTTTTACAGAGGTATATTTTCTCGAGCTTCTTGCTTCTCCTGATGGTTTTTTATCTAAAATAAAATTACCATACAACTTGTTACATTCTATTTTTAAATTAACCTATATTAGAAGCTCATTTTTTTATAAGAGTGATGCTTGCTCGGTTTCTTTCTTCCCGCCATTTCGAATTCATAATCGAAAAACTTCTTTCAGTAAGTGCCGAAGTGGCGAGAATAGAAAGCAGAAATGAAATTATTTTGAATAAATTTGGTAAATTATTCTCAGTATTCTTAAAAATCTGATGCCATTTTTGGTATGTTGTTATTTCAATAAAATCTTTACAATCTTTTAGTTTCGCAAAAATCTCAATTATTATTTTTGTTTCAGAGTAGAGTTCGTCCATTCTGATATTCATTTTTTCGTGTAATTTAAGAGCTTTTAATACTCGTACATGCTTACAAGCATCAAATAAAATCTCTTGGGTTAAATTTAACTTTTGGATTTTACACACCCACCTGTCAAAATCAAAACATTTATTAAGATATTCCACACATTTTCCAATAAAAACTAGAAAATTTGTTTTAATTTTATTATTTTCAGTGGGAGATTTTGTTCTAACGCCGACTTTAAAGTTGACATAATATTATACACATCTAAAACTGTGATGTTAATAACTTTAAGTTGTTTAACAGATTTATGAAAATTATGCAAATAATGGTTTGCGAAATTCAAAAATATTTAATCTTTACTATTTTATTAACACCCCCTTAAACTAGTAAAATATTCAGTCAACGGTTTCCAATTTAATAGTATATTGTCCACGCAAGGTAGCAATGAAAGCCATCTGTCGCTTTAATTCATGCCCTTCAATTTTAATAGCAGCAACAAATTTTTTAAGTGCTTCTCTTCGGCATGCAGATACAGGCTGTAAATTTTTAAAATTATATTTTCAAAATGAATTGTTAAAAAATTCATTGCATGCTTTAAAGGGTTGTGAACTATGTGTGCATGACAGTTGCTCTTCACCAAATTAGGAACTACCTGTTCTATATTTTTATAAAGAGTGATTTATTCCAAAATTTGCATTCGAAATGTCTGCGCTTATACCTGACACTCTATCAAAAGAAAGATTGCGCTGAGACATTGATTTGTTTAAACATACCATTTGTTGACTCATCACAATTTTCGTAAAAGTCTAGTTACATATTTTGTATCCCACTCTCTATATTAAAATATTAAACAACTAAGGGAAATAGATTAATCTTTTTTCTATTACTAGCATCAATTTGCAAACAGAAACATAAATCTGGGGAATTTAACTTATTCAGTAACATTTGTAAGGCATAAGCTCCTAAAACCTCATTAACCAGTGCTTCCATTTTAGTGCGTCCTAATTATATGTTTAATGCGGTTTTAGAATCAACATATATAATTTTGTTTCACCGAGCAGTCCATGCTGTTGTAAGAACGATTGTGCTTTATTGTGCAGTATGTTAAACCAAGTTCACCAGCTGTTTTCTTGTCATCTAAGGCATTTTCAAGAAAAGCAGAGCTGTCTGAGTCGTTTGAGAAACCAAAAATACGATCTAACGTAGAAGTTTTCTTGGAAAGTTCTACTTTAATTTTATGTTGCTTTGTCTCACCATGTTGTTTATTCTACAATAAGTTAAAAAACCCATCAATAAAATACCCATGCTATATTCTATAAAAACAAACTCACAAAACAGAATGCAAATATTTTAACTAAATTTAAAAGAGGTGGGGATGCTCCTATTCAGTTTTCACCTGGATCACTGGACTGTAATCTTTGTGATTATTTTATCTGGAATAACTTGAAACCAAAGTTTATGGAGTTCTTATAGACAACATTGAACAATTATGGGGTAGGATTCAAAATGTTCTGAATTCTATGCGTAATGATCTAGTAATTATGAAAAGGGTATACTTCAATTTCTTCCGCCGAATTGAAATCTGCATGAACGAAGGAGGTGGTCATATTGAACATTTATTGTAAAAAAAATTATCCTTCTCTTTGAATTGTTATTTTTCAGTAGATACCTATGCCCATTGATGATTTTTTTATTGAAATAACTTTAAAAGCGGCAATGTTCGGGTTGCATTAGTTATAACCGCCAACTAAGATTATTTGTAAATTTTAAGTCACTAACCATCAGCCCATAATTTTCTTTTTTATTCAAATACCATGAGAGATACATGTTTTTTGCAAAAGACAAAAATGCTGTAATGGTGTAATTTTTATTTTGAACAGTATCTCTTCAATTAAAATAGCTTCATACTAAATTTTATAAAAATCTAACAAAGCGTTTTTGTGATATAGGTAATTTTGATCTCACCAACATACAGTAGCTCTATGTACACATAATTTTGGGACACCCTGTATAGAGATTATAAGTACTATATTTTGGCGCCAAAGTAATACACGTAGAAAAATCGATCCTTGCGGTAAAGCCTGTCTAAACAATAAACTATTTTATGGGATATCAAATTAATTGTCAATGACGTATCGGTTATGTGTCCACTGACACTTTATTTCCTAAAAATCGACTGATTAAATAGACATATAAATTATTGAATATACAGTAAATTTACCACATTGATTATTGCAGCCTAATTAAAATTTTATTATCTTAATTAATATTGAATCTCGATTACAGGGTTTCACCAGTATTCATAATTTGTAGCACATTCTGTACAAATATTTATGTAAATACATATACATGAAATAACGATGCGGTATTTTAAATGTAACTAAATAATAGAATTTAATAGCGACCTCCCTTTTTGTTACCAGATTTGAATACAACTGATTAGACTTTAAAGATGAATTTTGTAATTAATACCACAAGATGATTTTCATGAATCTCATTTAAGAGATAATTTTATCAAGTATACTACCAAATCGTCAGCTTACTTTCAAAACCTCCTAAGTCAATTTGACCTTATTTTATAGGAGGGATGAAAAACGTGTTTGAACCATCTATACCAATTATGTGAACTGATCTCTTTTATTAACCAATATTTAGAGTTGATTTTGACTTGTTTACACTAATTTCTACTAAAAATTACAATAATTTACTTTTTGTCTAGACATAGGAGGTATTGAAACAAAAATAACAAGACTTAGTAGGTTTTATTTATTTCGAATTCTACATACCTGACATGAATAATAATTATTAAGCAAATAAAAAAAATTAAAAACAAAGAAGATTCTGAATGGAATAAAAAAGAATTCCAATCAAAATGATAACTAAAAAATACAAAAAACATTATAAACAATTTAATCAGCTTCAAAGGGTAAGGTATCATAAAAAAGATGATAGTCCGCAGGTATTACTTCTTTTAATTGCTGTAAAGTGTAAATGGTCGTATTTACTTTTTTTAATTGGTAGTTGGTTTTCATAAAGAGAAACTATATTACCGATCTCTTGACTTTTTCTACTTAATCTCTTTTCCAATGCCATCCAATCATCGTCAAAATTCAATTTGTAGTATAGCTTTCAATCAGGTCTGCATTGTATGGCACACAAATCATTAACAGTAGGATCTCCTGTTTTATATCCTAGACGAATGGAAGTGTGGTACTTTAGTGCAGCAAAATTTTTAAAATATCTATGATTTAAATATTTAACTTGATAGGGTCTTGGATTTAGACGTGCCGATTTACAATATATTTACCTGCAGGCGAATAAATTTCTCTATTACGAATTCTACGCTCAATTGTGGAGTGCATGCTGTCGCACTCCATCTGGGTATGACCACTTACCAAGTATTTTTGAGTAATAAATATTCTCTTGTTTATCGCTAGATTCAACAGGGCGTTTAACAAAGTAACGTTTTTATTTTGAGCGGTGCATCCATCACTATACAAAATAATTTCTTCCCCTTCTGACACATTAGATTGGATGAAATTATAGAGAATTGTTGCAAATTCATTTGACGTTACTCTTCCTTCAGCTTCATGCCACAAGAAGCAATGCGCATCATTTGTTATCAAATTATACAAGGTAAAGTTGTGAACCACTAATTTTTTTTGTAATAAATTTTTGATGCCTTAAGCATTGGACAAAGAAGTATTGATTGGAGATCCATCGTATAAACAAGCCGAGCATTACTTTTATCTGATGATTTTTCACCACGTGCTCTATTTTTCTTAGAAATTTGGCGATTGTATAAATGCACATCGACGTTCCCAGCCTTATATGAGACACAAAGGTCACATTGATCTTTTTTTGGAAAATATAAACCTACATTATTTAAAGTAAACTCTTTATGAAAAGTCTTTAAGGAAAGAGCCTTAATGCTTTTGTCTTTGTAGTATTCAACATAATTTCTGTGCAATGCAGCTTTGCTTTGCCAAATTGGCTCCAAATATTTCTTACTCAATAAAAATCTACAATAATGAGATTCCATTTTTGGTAATTCCATTAAAAAATTCCTTAATCCGATTCTATCTGATTCATGTCTAGTATTGATCCTATTTCTTTGATGCAAAGTAACTTCTACATTATCAGGATGTTCGATATCAAGTTCCTCACTTGGAGTTACCCAGTTATGCAAAGACCAAGTTCCCAGGTTTAAAGTATTAATAAACATAACCTGACAGACTCTTAGGCGAACACCATTTTTCTTCAAATGGCATAAAAATGTCTTGGAACGTCTTGAAATCTGATTAATTTGGTTTTTTAAATCTTTTGGAGCCATAATGTCTACAAGGTTTGAAACGTAAATTTTCTTTTCAGGCCAGGTCATATTTTGCCAAAATTGGCTGAAAATGCTGCCTATCTGCTTCTGTAAACATTCGACATTGTATTTTCTTTGACTTTTCCGACATCTTACAATTACAAAAAGGTTTTATTTTACGAGGTGGCTTCGCTACGTCAGTGGGTTTTTTTCTAAATCCTTGATAGTTTTCTCCCTTTTGACGTTTGGTCTTACACTCTTGCCTCTTCCAACTCCCTGTATCAGGTTTTCGTTTTCTTTTTCTTTTGGTTTGTATATTGAATCCTTCTTCAATGTCCTCGACAATTTCATTGTTTTCTCGTGCACAATCTCCCGCACCTATTTTCTTCCCAATATCAAAATAGTCACTTTTACTTCGTACATAATTTTGATCATTATTACATCGCTCTTAGTTGCTCATGAAGATGCCTGAAGAACCAGCCTCGGCGATATCAATATTATGTCGATCTGGTTCATCTTGCATATTATTTCTTGTTTTCTTGCTTGGTATTGGAAAATTCAGTTGCTGTGGTGCCTACAATTTATTCTTACTAATAAAATTAGTTAGTGAAAATAAAGCAGTTACTTACCATTTACTTGATCTCCTAATAACAATAATTCATCATTATTACATGGCTTCTGGTTGACCATAAAAGTGCCTAGCGATTCAGTCTCGGCAATATCAATATCACATCGCTCTGGTTTATTTTGCACATTATTTCTCTCGTCAATTTCAAGCTCGGTATTGGAAAACGCAGTTTTTGTTCTTACTACAATTTATTCTTATTAATAACATTGGTTTTTAACAATAAAGTAGTTACTTACCAATCACCTCATCTTTTAATAACAATAATTCATCATTTTGTTCTCCACCATTAATACTTTTATAGCTTCATCTATTTCCTTCCGAAGTTCAATGCAATTTTTATATTTAGTCTCATTGTTTGTATTTATTACTAGAGCGTCATTGTTATTATTTATTTTATTAATTTCCAATATTGAAGTTGAGAAAGATGATACACGACTACTTTCATTCAAATTTGAAACTAAAGATACCATGAATTTATTTCTTCTCATACCCCCGTACATCTTAAAAATAAAAATAGGAGTTAAAATAAAATAAAAAAATCACAATTCAGATGGTAATCAAAACCGCATAAGTCTACTGTTCAGAAATATTTGAAATAAAACAATGTAAATAAAAACCTCCTAAGTCGGTTTCCAACAAACGTGGTCAAATTTAGCAACTTAAAACCTAATTGTCAACATTTAAAAGTTAATTATGGATTACTTACCTTGTGTATCAATAAAAAGAGTCACTTTTTTCACTATTTCTTAGTATTTTAAACAATGTTTGGCTAAAAATCGCGAGCACTTTCTTAAACAATGATGGTTGAATGCAAATTACAGACTTAGAAGCTTTTGAGTAATGCCATGCGGCGCAACGACATAGAAGGTTTCAATATCGTCCGATGGATGTCGCTACAATCAATTCAAAACTTACGAGCTTTTGCAGGATGGTAAATAATAATATTTAAAATCTGTGTGTATCAAAACCTCGTAAACAGTAAAAATCGGACTTAGGAGGTTTTCATATTTATATTTACATTTATATGTAGAATAAACAATATGCAATAACAATTAATATTTAATTATTTAAAATGTCTCCAATTCAGTGTTTTTAAAATAAGTCAGCATTTTTTATTACGATTTAAACATAGAACTTGAGATGAAATTGGAACGGGTTAATTATTAATTGCCTATGAAATTAATTATTAATTATTAATTATTAAAAAGCGAAATAAAGAATTCCATAGAAGCAAGTGAAACACGCGTATTAATGAAAATTGTAGAATTAAATAATAAAGTAAGTGATCTTGAACAAGAAAACCAAGAATTAAAGAAACACGTTGAACTGCTGGAATGAAACCAGAAGAAAAACAATTTATTGATATTTGGAATCGACAAACCAATAAAGGAAAGATCCATAGCATATTTTTGTGCAGAAATTGGTCAACGTTTGGGTATTAATCTTATAGAATCGGACATCAGTGATCTTTATTCTCTAGGAAAATTATCAAATAGCCCATTAAAAGTTGAAATAGTAGCTTATCATAAAAAACTGCTAATATTAAAAAACTGTACTAAATTAAAAAATACATCTTGGAGTATTGTTAATGACTTAACCGCAGAACAGAGGCAAGAAAGTAAGTACCTAAGAGAACGTCGAAACTATTATATACAAAACTCGAATAAAAATTGTTATATTAAAGGAAATAAACTTTTTATCGGTGTTCAATCATATAGCATAAACGAATTAAAAGTGCTAGAAAATTCAAGAAGAATAGCTTCAAATAGTGCTCCGCAATCGCCATCTGTGGAAAACAAATATCAAGAAGAAGAAGAAGTCAATATACCTGCAGAACATATTGAAGTAATAAATACAGTTTCTTCTGTTCCGGTGGTAAATAATAAAAAAGATAAAGATCCTGCCAGAACAGGTCAACAACCATTTCAAGGGACTCCAAAAAATAAAACTGTTATCTCCATAGGATTTAAAGAAAAACTCAGAAAGAAATAAGACCGCATTCAACAATACTCATCCTCAATTCCGTTTCGGTGTGTTTACTCCCAGACTATATGTAAGTAATCTATGAAATCTCAAGCCAGTGTATCTGTGTTGCTTTTTGCCTTAGTTATTAATTTTTATTTCACATTTTAATGTAGCCAGTTTTTTAATTGTAATCTTTCAAAAATTTTTGTGAAAGAATATTTACGCGAAAGTGTCCTTTAATTTTTATAAATCATTGGTTTTAGATTAATACTATTTTATCTAATATTATCTTTTATTCTGTTAGAAATTTCTCGTCCTCGGTATTCGTTTTGTTTTAAAGTCTAATGTTAAGTAGTGTTAAATTTTCTCACCTAAATGTAGGATCTATTTTCCCTGCGTTCCATTTAGTTGCTGAATATTTAAAGAATAAAAAAATTGATATATTTGGAGTTACGGAGACTTGGTTAAACGCCCAAAACGACTCAGCTGATATTTTCATTAATAATTACCAAATTATAAGAGCTGATAGAGATGGCAGAGGTGGCGGTGTCGCTTTTTACATCAACTCAAACATTCCTTTTAAATTTTTATTTTCTAAAATTTCTCCTACTTTAGAACAACTTTGGATCTCTACTAAATGTTGCGGTAAAACTTTTATTTTTGGAGTTATATATCGCCCTCCTGCATCTTCTCTTGTTGACTTTATTGGTGAATTGGAGGATATTGTCGCTAATTTATTACCAACTAGTGATTTTCTTCTTATATCAGGAGATATCAATATTGATTTTTTAACACAAAATAGAGGTCATGAATTGTGTAATAAATTTTTAGATTCCTTCGGTCTTGAACAAGTAGTAAATGAGCCAACTCACTTCACTCCACGGAGTGAAACACTTATAGATATTATTTTTGTATCCGATGTGAAAGAAATCTCTGGCGTAGAAGTATTTGATGTAAAAGGTCGTGGATTATCATATCATCAAGCAGTTTCTTGTAGTATTAATTCATTTACTATGAAAAATAAAACTAAATATATCACTTACCGCGACTTTTCTAAGTTTGACTTACAACTTTTTAATTTAGACTTAAATCTAATTAATTGGGATATAATCTACTCACTTGATAATGTTGATAACATGATCTCCTTTTTAAATGATTCTCTAATACATCTATTCTCCAGACATGCTCCTTTCGTAACTAAAAGAGCAAATAAACCACCTGCTCCGTGGCTTACAGATACAATTAAAATTATGATTTCCCTCAAAGCTAAAGCATTAAGAAAATATAAACAAAATAAAAGTATGTCTGCTTTAAGAAGTTACAATGAACTTAGAAACTACACAACCGGAGCTATACGGCGGGAAAAGAAGGCTTACCTTGAATTCGTCCTTAGACAAAAAAATTCAAAAAACACCTGGAATACTCTTAGATCCCTAGAAATCCTTCGGAAAAAAACGAGCCCAGATATTCCTGACAATCTAAAAAATGTGAATGCTATAAATGAACATTTTAACTCTGCACCTATGACTTATAAATCTCCGGATCAATTATCACTACTAGGTCGGTACACTGAAGTAGAATCACAAAACTTATTCCAATTTGAAACCGTTACGTCAGGCATAGTCGAAAAATCACTTAATCGAATTAAAAGCAATGCCGTAGGCCTAGACAATATCTCATTGCGTATGCTTCATCTAGTTCAGGACTCTTTACTTAATCATATAACATTCATATTTAATTATATAATCTCCTCCTCCCAATATCCTTCTACATGGAAACAAGCCCTTATCGTTCCTATTGCTAAGTGTAATCAGGCAACGAGTTTTTCTGATTTAAGACCAATCAGCCTTCTACCCACTTTATCAAAATCATTTGAAGCAATTATCAAAGATCAAATTACTGGGTATGTTTATCAACGAAACATTATAACTCAACATCAGTCAGGTTTTAGACGCCATCACAGCACTACTACTGCTCTTCTGTCTATTAGCGATGATATTTTTAAAGCAACCGATCAAGGGAAAATAACATGCTTGGTTCTTCTCGACTACAGCAAGGCATTTGATACCCTAGATCATGACTTACTCTGTAAGAAATTAAACTTTTTCGGCTTTACAAAAAATGCAGTCTCCTTCATATCAAATTATCTTAGTAATCGCACTCATAAAGTATTTTTGGATGGCAACATATCAAATTTCCTACCAGTAATACAAGGGGTGCCACAGGGTTCAATTTTAGGACCAGTCCTATTTGCTCTGTACATTTCTGACTTCCATAGCTTTGTTCAAAATTGTGCGATTCACCACTATGCTGACGATACGCAGCTTTATCGATCTTTTGACAAAGAGTCGCTGGGTAACTCAAGTCTTCATCTTAATGAAGACTTGAATTCTTTATTTAATATATCTACTGCTCACAATTTAAAAATAAATCCGTCCAAATCTACAGCAATGTTATTTGGTGCAAAAAAAAATATAAAATCAACTATAGATCAATTACAGATTACAATTGGTGGCAATGTTCTTCAGTTTGTAAATGAAGCCAAAAATTTAGGACTGTGGATTGATTCCGAGCTTCAATTTACAAAGCACGTAAATTCATTGTTGCAAAGTTGTTTTACTGTTTTGAGACAACTATTTCCTAGCCGAGACTTACTTTCCACACACACTAAGCTAAAACTTTGTGAATCTCTTATTTTTTCAAAGATATTTTATTGTGACTCTATTTACGGACCTGCGCTATTTCAATATGACTCTCTACGTTTACAAAAAATTCAGAACTGTTGCTTGCGTTTCGCATATGGCATAAGAAAATTTGATCATATTTCACACAAAATGATCGAATCAGGATGGTTATCTTTAAATAACTACGGGACACTTCACTTATTAACATTAGTTCATAAGACATTAAAGCTTCAAAAACCCGATTATTTATTCAAAAAGTTAATAACGTTTTCAAATATAAATACATTATCTACGCGCAACAGAAATATCTTAGTCATACCTAAACACCAAACAGCATTTTTTAAAAGATCATTTTCTTATGTAGCATCCAAAGAATATAACAAACTTGGGCCAGAAATTAGATCCTACAATTTAGTTAATTTTAAGAAGCGTCTAAAAGAATATCTAAGAATAGAACCATAAGTAATACAATTATTAACAACAATTCATGGCAACTTGTAGGATATGAATATTGATATATTGTATATATAAATTAATTTGGCTTAAAAAAAAAAAAAATGAATATCCTGTATGTTTTTTATTTATTTTTTCCACGATTTAAATGTATTTTTTTTTTTTGTTAGGTTAAGTTGAAAAACAGTGAAAACTGAACTTCGCCCTTTCATCATTTTTAAATATGTTTTTCCTCGCATAATTTACTGTATATTTTCCTTTTTAAGTGATGAATAAAGTCCTGTTATTATTATTATTATTATTATTATTATTATTATTATTATTATTATTATTATTATTATTATTATTATTATTATTATAAATTAAACATTTTAATTCGATAAATAATGAATTTCATATACAGGATGTTAATTTAATAGGTGAATATAAAGAAAAATGTTCAAATCTGAACATACTGGCGACTCTCATCTTAACTCACAAGGATTTTCGTTTCTGACTGACGATAGTCTCTGGAGTGGTTTGGCGATGCTGTTGGACCAGGGCAAATATGGTAGTAGATCTTTTTGTATAGGACCCATTGAACTATAAGTGTAGGTAACACAATAGCGGCTGTATGGAATTTGATATACAGTTGTGGTTCTTGATTTTCTTTCAGATTTTCTCATGCAGTTCATCTTGAACGGCAAATTCATCGGAAATTATGGAATTTAAGTTATCCATCTAAATGGTTGATGCTTCTTGGGTTTGAGTATGAAGAACTTCAATGCGAAAGTCCTTTGGTTGTCTGATTATCAAACTTGCTTGATAAGAGCTTTGATTTGTTTTTTTAAAGACAAAGGTTTTTTATAATAAAACTGAAGTAAATTTCTAGAATTTAAGATACCAAAGGGAATATTCATGATTATTTTAAATCTATTTTTTGCACCAACTGCAGCAAATTCTCTCATTTTTAATTAATCTTTACAAAACCCTAATATGGTCTCACTTAAAGCACAATTAATATCTCAAATACGGCCATGCACATTGTTTACTTTGTTATTTATTTAGTTGTGGAATAATATTTCAGATAATTTTTTCACATAAATTTCTACTAGGTTGCTAAAAATACGTTGAGCACAAGCAACCAATGTTTACCTTTTAATATGTACAATATATTTAGTTTGAAAACGACATAAAAACGTTGATTGAAACCATGATTACCTATTTGAAGGATTCGTCAACGCAATATGGCGGAAGTCAACCCGTCTTGGACTACGTGATAGCGTACCTCCATGGAGTTTTAGGCCGGTCATTATAGATAAAAAATTAACATTAATTGAACAAATTTTCAAACTTTGATGCAATATTTTTTCTTAAATTTAAATAATTATAATTTTAATTTTGCAATATATTAATAATTACAAAAATATGAAATATATTATAACTTTGCAAAAGTACTGAAAACTTGAAGAAATATAAATTAAAATTTTTTTTAAAATTTATCTTGTTGCGGATTAATAGTTTTTTGTAAATTAACGTTTTTATTAACATCATTGTTGAAAAAATTGCAAAGTGTTGTAAACCGATGAATTAGCTCATACAAATTTTTGGAACAGCTATTCTAATTTACAACCTTCTATTTTTCACGATCTATTTTTGTTAAAAAAATGGCAAAACAATTGTTTTGAAAATTGGTTGCGTTAATATTATTTTTCTTAACAACTTGGTAAATATGCAACCTAGGACAAGATTGGCAACCTTGAAAAATTTACGAAAATCGACAATTCGTACTTATTGCAATGTTACAAAAAAATAAAAAGTTTTGTAAACTTTACAGAACTATTTAAAAATATCTTCCTATAAGTAAATGCAAATTTGCTACCTTTCAAGGTAAGCACAAATGATTGTTAATTGTCGATGAGCAAGTTTGTATTGCGATATTGATACAAAAGTGTTGCAAACCTAAGGAAACAATTGCCGCTAGATTAAAGTTAACCATACGTTTCTTACAAACAAATACTTCTGTTAGATTATAGTTCTCCATCTACTTACAAACTCAAGAAGCATCAACACCTTAACATCAAATCGAAGCTCGTATTAAGCAAATTTAACAACGATAAAACGAAGGACTTTCGCTTGATTGAAGTTCTATGTACTTAAAATTAATAAGCACCAACGCTTTAACATCAAGTCGAAGCTCGTATCAAATTAATTCAACAACCATACAACGCAACGCTCGATTAAGGTTCTCCATACTCAGACCCAAGAAGCATCAACACTTAAATATTAAATCGAAGCTCGTATCAAGCGAATTTGATAACTATACAATCAATGATTTCTGTTTGATTAAAGTTCTCCATATATACTTGTAGGTAGCAACATCGATATGTAGAAAATCAGGATCTTAGTAAATAAAAATAATTTTATTTTGTTGTCTACTAATTTTTTGTTATTCTTTCGTTTTCTCTGGCTTTTTTATCTTTTGATTCTTTGATTCTAACATATATATTTGATTGAGAGATAAATTGCATATAATTCTTTATCTTAAAATGAATTCAGATGCCTTCTAATTAACAGTGCTGTTCCTAAAGTGGCGTTGGGAAACAGTAACAAAGCCTACACAGAACACAAGCCTAATGACCTTAGCAGTCGATACCGATGACACCAAATTAAAAAAAAATTCTTCATCAAAACGCTATAATTTAATTGAGATTTGTATAATTTTTTTGAGAAAAAGGCAATGGGTTGTCTAACACTATTCACCTCTTGTTCAAGAATACTATCAACACAGGAATTACTATACCAATAATACGTTGTGCTAAGCTTAGAAAAATTTTTAATGCATTCTATTTTTTCGTCTGTAGGAAATAATAATTCCGCTGAAATAGTAAAATCTAAGAAATTAATTTTTTCAACTTTAAAAGGGCATTTACTTGGTTAAACATTAATGCCAAAAGGGTCAAATTTTTTAAATTAAATATCCAAATGTTTGAAATGTTCGGTTGTTTTTTTGCTAACAACTACTATGTCATTTAAGTACACGAAAATAAAATCAAAGTCTCTAGTAACTTTAGTAATAAATCTTTGAAAATATTGCCAGCGTTTCGCAATCTAAAAGGCATTCTAAGAAATTCAAAAATCCAAAAGGAGTGGTAATTGCTGTTTAAAAAATATGTTCTTTAGCAATTGGAATCTGGTGATAGGTCCTTACCAAATCGGTTTTTGAGAAAATGTTACAACCATGACATTTAACGTTAACGTCAGAAATTAAACATTTGCCTTTTTTTCACAATACGTTCCCATAACTTTAACTCATTTTTGTCAGTTTTTATTTTTAACATTTTATGCAACTCTTCCTCAATATCATCACTAATATCTCCATCTTTAATACTACTGTATAATATTACAAACAATGGTAACATATTTTAAAAATTGAAAGTAAAAGCTAACTCTAAATTGGCACTGGCTGGCACTGAAAAAAAAAAAATACAGTTCCAAAAAATTTTAACATTGAACAAGCGCTTCTACCAGTCAAACAAGAATTTTACTCTGCCCTTGTGTAAAGCAATTCCAGTCGAATGCAATAAATGGATCAGTTCTGCCATTTCAATATATGGCATTTAAAAAAGTCGAACTAAATACGACCAGTCGAATGCGCTATTAAAGGAAATCTGTCAGGTACTGTTATTTTATTTAAAAATCTATAATCTCCACAAGGTCTCCAATCAATAGCAATTTTATGTTTTTTAGGATCTAAATGTCTAAGTTTACAGGAAGGTAAATTTCCTTCAGTTAAAATATGATGTGTATTGTTGTGTTTTGCAGATAAATTAAAATTAGGAGATAAAAAAATTTCAAGTTATTTTTTATAAAGTTCCGTTTATTTATTCTTAACATTAAACAGTTTAGGCGAATTGTCTTTAGTTTTAAAATTGAACATTTTTCCAATATAATATAATGAAATTTCACTATCGATTATTTTAGAATTTTTAAAATCCAAAATTAGGCCAAAATGTGTTAAACAATATGCGCCTAAGATTGGTTTAGTTACATTTACAATAGTAAAAAGAAAAAGAAATACTCTTTGTAATCCTATATCAATTTTAAGAAACTTTTTCCATAAGTACATATTGAATTGCCAGAAGCTGAAGTAAGAATTCTAAATTATTTATACTTGTAATATCAAGAAGACATAATCTTTTAGAAGATTTTCCACCTACCAAATGTTTTAACTCGTTTTTTTGAAGTAGAATTTTTGAATGTTTCGTACACTAAACAAGAAGGTCCTGCACATTTATATGCGTTTTTCTTATACTTATTATGGTAATAACATAATGAATCAGTTAATTAGCTTTCTTTATTAAATTTACGAAAATAAAAATAGTTTTGATAAGAATCTTCACGAGATATGTGAGAGGATCCTTTATATTCTAATACCATAATCCTGGTTTCTAGTTCATTTTGTTTTTTAATTCAATAACCCATCATTATTTTAAAATTCTGATTTAAATCATTTATTGATTTGAAAAGATTTAGAATTTCCATATTTTTATCAATAGTACAAATTTCGTCTTTGTTACTCGTGAAATTAGAAAAATTAAAGGAAGGGGATGATTACCAAATTTTATCGGCTATATCTAACAAATCTTTAGTAGATTTTCCAGATAAAGTTTAAGAAATATCTATATATTTTGGGAGTCTTATTCCGCATATTTTTAATAATACATTTTCATGAATTATAGAATCACCTGAAAACCTAATTCGTTCTCTTTAAAAATCTGAAGGTTTTTCATCCCCCATTTCGACTTTAGATAGTAATTTGTCCAATCTCTGTTCTTCAGAGAGAGAAAGTTTATTTATAACTGATTCTTTTAAAAATTGACTCACTTTGTATTTGAACCACAGATCTGGTTGATGGTCACAAAAAACTGGAAGTATAACTTTCGAAATGTCTTCCATAAAATATATATTTATGAACTGAATTGTGAGGTTATTCAGATGGAAATGTAAGGTCGTTCGTCGACATTTGAAGATAAATCATAACAATTATAAGATCGAATCGATAACAGGTACTAACAATGCCCTACTTACATGAACATATGTACCTCCCCAGAATTCATCGTTGTTGGTTTACTTCTGCGATTTTGTTTTTTCTGTAAGATTCGTCGATGTTGGTTTACTTCTTTGATGCTGGTTTTTCTCTTCTCTCTAGGCGATTTTAATTATTTATTGTTAAGGTGTTTCCTTAGACCATTGATGTAAGTTTCAAGTTCTTCTATCGGGGTCACCAATTGTAGGTAGCAATATCGATACGCAGGAAATCAAGATCGGAGTATATAATAAAAATAATTTTATTTTTAAATATAAATAGGCGTCATATAAAAAACGTGTCAAAGGTATGCCTTGTCTTTTCTTCTGAATTTTTGTTACTCTTTCTTTTTCTCTTGCTTTTTATCTTTATCGTTACCAACATTCAAATAGGTACGACCCTGTTTTTAAACTAAGAGGAGCGAATTGAAAAGACTCATTTACACAGGAAAAAGTAACTATATTCGTTACTAAGAGCATGTTCCGAAATATAGTCGTTTTCAAAATTTATGTAATAGTTGTTATTATCGACTCTAGTCAGCGAACGGCCAATGAGAAGTTAAGGAACAAATAAATGTCATAGTAGTCGATGTTTTTATTGGTTCCATACAACGGTCGTAAATTTCACATTATTGTGATCTGAAAAGTGGGTCTAAAACGAACTGTCACTGTCAAATGAAATTTAATCAGGCACTCCAACGACCTGTCTATAATAACTGCCAGTGGTAAGGGCTCGTAAATCTAAGGGGGCTGCGACATAGCCTTCCATCTTGGATGCTATTTTTATATGAAATAGTAGTCGCCAAACATGTCAATTGATAGAACATGTATGTGTTTTTTTAAATAATATTTTCATTGTATACGACCTAAAATATTTAAATGTAATCCATTATTATTGATTTAACGTATTGTAGAGAGATTACATCGTATGTCGCAAGACATACCAAACCTTAGCATCGCGTTTTATTTGTTTTTGTTGCTTTTGAAATCGACTATTATTAGAGGGTTATGATTTTTTTTTAAATTAATATTGAGAATTTATAAAAGAATATCAAGATGCAGGTTAATATAAAACATAAAAATATGATCGTTTTACATTTTCAATGATATATTTGTTAAGTAAAAGGTAATCAGTGAATGGCAACTGGATCACACAGTGACTGAAATTTCTCCTATGAGTAATATAAACATTGTAGCTTATTTATTGTTAACCCATAGTTAATAGGCTAAAGGGCAAATGAAGGCATTTAAAAGTTTACAGGCCAATGAGTCAAGATTTGTTTTGAAAACTAGAACCAACATTTTCATAACAGTAGATGTCAACATTGTATTATTAATAAAACTTAATAATATTGTAGGTCTTTTGAAGTTTTTTTTTTTTAATTTAAAGTGACTATTTATACATATACGTATGTATTAATGTTAAGTATATATTTTTATATTTGTTGTGAAAGTAATGTTAGCTCATTCTGCTAAATTAAGATTATCTTTAATATAGTAGATGGTGTTTCAAATCTGAATTAACAATTTTATAAATGGTTTTATTATTTTCTAATAAATAAAATTTACTTGAATATTTATTTACTTTTTAATCACTTTGGTAAAAATTTATCAATTTTTAGTTTTAGTTTTAAAAAATCAGTAATACAGTTGATAGTTTTTTTTTTTTTTTTAATTGGGAATTCATCTTTTTATGTAATCTTGGTAATCTTCCGTCTTTTTGCATTTAAAACCAATAAAATATTTTCTAAAAACTTTTTTATAATCAGCATGTAAAATAATAAGTAGTCTTCCCTTCCTCATAGGGCTTTTCAGGAATTGCTACTCTTAAGAGTACTCAATGAAGAAGGATCCATAATCGTAGAAATTCAATACAATTGCTTACTGAAGTTCTGAAAAGGACTATTATTTACGAAATATGTATATAAGTAACAATGATGAGATATCAAAATAAAATGTCAGAACTGTCAACAATATCAATTATTAGCTGATGTTAATGCTAAAAAGTGATGTGTGAAACTGACTGCAATTTGACCAATCAGAAGTCTACATAATTGCCAACTTAAACTCAAATCGCTCTTCCTAGTTTAAAAACAGAATATAGTGTGCACAGGTTATCGACTATGATCGTGGCGTGATGTTTATTATAACGTCGGTTTCTGACATTTTGCTAACCTTAAATGAAATTGACTAAGAAGTCTTAAACTAAAATGACATGAAAGTCAAAACTAAAGGTAAGACTATGTGGTGCTTGCAATGTCACCACACTACTCACAACTACGGACTTCCGATCGATTGAAGTTCTTCATACTTAGACCCAAGAAGCATCAAAAACTCCAGAGATAATGTGGCAGTTCCAAAAATCGATTTTTAACCACTGGTCTATATCAGAAAAAAAAAACAGATCAGGACGTAATTACTGCACATACCCAATACATGGTTATTTCTCACTGATAAACCTACACGAGTAGTTGTAACGTGCAATGGCATTAGAGAAGACATTTTATTAAACATTACCGAACTACTACCATCTCGACCCAGGTCCTATAGCATCGCCAAACCACGCAGAGATGATAGAACTCCAGAGACTAGCACCAATCAGTAACGAAAATCCTCGTCAGTCAAGATGAGAGTTAAAAGAAATAAATTAGCTTTCAGTTCAGAATTATGTTCAGTAAATGACTGAAATTTATTTATAAAATAAAAATGACAGTACCATCGCATCAGATCTATTAGAAAAAATTCAATATAATTCGCAATATCACAACTATAATACAAGAACCCAATCTGACTTTCACGTACGGCAAGCCATCACTAAAAGTTACCAAAATACAAATTTTATTAAAGGTTTAAAAAATTTAATAGATTGCCTACAGAAATTAAAAAAAAACAATAAATGTATTCAAAAGTAACCTCAAACAATACTTGATAAATAAACAGAACGGATATACTTTCTTGTGATAATACTCTTTAAACCTGCCCTTATTAAGTATTTTCCTTAATTTCTTGTTATTTTACCCCTCGTTTACCCACATTTATTATAAATTATTTCTGTTTTGAGATCATGTACTTTATTTTAAAAAAGTACTTGATGTTATATTAATACTACTTACTATGTTTAAATTATTTTTGCGTTGATAGGTTATAGCTAATTATAGCCACAAAACTATTTTTGTGTTAAACTAGATCCATAGAAAGCAATATAATTTACAAAGGCATTCTTTCAACACATAAATAAATGACAACTTTATAATTAAAATGAAAAACACAACAAAATACCTCCGTATCATAATTGATTAAAATTTGAAATGGGTTGATCACATTACGTCCTTAAAATCCCAAGGTAAGAATATTGTTTTTTAAAGTTTATAAATTGAGGAAATTTATGACTAGGAGTTTACTAATTATTATTTACAATTCGCTGTTTGAATATGTAATCCAAAATCGTAATATTAAAATTATCTACAAAAAAACCAGCATTATATCCTACCTCTCTTTTATATGATAAAAAAATGCTTTGTATAAGAACATTATATTATCTGACTTGCTGTACCCTTATTTATGGAAAGCCTGAATTGAAATACACTACAAATTATTTGCAATAAATATCAAAAGAAGCATACATTTTTAAATAATTTGACATTTAAGAGCCATTCACACATCACAGTTGATATCTTGATACTTGACATATTTTAGGCAGCTGCAATGGTTAAACATCAAAAAATTATTTAAATATCATCTTCTCTCTTTTGTTCACAATATACTAAAATCTCAAAATCCACCATATTTGACAACTAAATTAATTTCTCGTAATCAGATTCACAATGTAAATATCCCCAGACAATTTACACTAACAATGCCACAACACACATCTGCTATTTTTGTTAGAAGTTTTACGTAAAATGACATTAAACGTTATAATGAACTAGACAATGAGCTAAAAAATACTTATTCTCGATCAAGTTTTAAACACAAAATTAAAAAAACTCCTACTCCAACAGCAAGCCAACAATTAATACGTTTTTTCCTATATTTAAAATTTTAATTTTACTACTTTTATTATTGTATTTATATGTTTTCTACTGTTTTAACCTTATTTGTGTTTTGTATTTTAACATTTCAACATTTTAACATTTTAATATATCTTAATACTTTCTGTTTTAAATTAAAAGGAGTTAGATGGAAGAATAGCCTATGGCTAAATCTCGCTCCATTGCTAAAATTTTTGTAATATTTTGAAAAATTATCAATAAAGACGGTTTATTATTATTATTATAATAAATAAGATGGCCGGTTAATTATTCTATGGGGTTGCGAAAGAGAGCCAGTAAATTTAATGAAGGTGTTTTTGTGGCTAGGGGCGAAAAAGTAGTACGCTTAATTTAGCACCCCATAAAAAAGACATTTTTAAGAACTGCTTATATATTTTTTATAAATTGGTAGGCTTGGCTACTAATTTCGAATAAAAATAGCCTCCAAAATGGCTATGGTTGCAAGTATGAAGGTCGCAACCCGCCTTACAAATTTCACTTTTACTATCAACAGCTGTTGTTTGACAGGTCGTCAGAGAATGTTTGCAATTTATAGAATATTAAGAATGTTAAGAATGTTGATGTTAGAAATAATTGGAATTCCTAAAATTGTCATATAAGAAATGCATAAGCGAATTTTAAGAAAATTAATATTAAAGTAGGTAGGATGAACTGAAAATTCTGAAAATCAATAGGGTTCTAAGTTAGAAGTAATTATTCAAGAAAATCAAAACCGCAAGTCAATCAGAACTTTCGTTCTAGAGTTATCGTGCCGGCATACATACACACAGACGACCAGGCGAAATATTTTTTTGCATTTTCGGACTCAAAATGATCGGAAACATAAAAAAAGTTTTAAAAATGGGGGAGTAAGAAAATGTTTTCGTCTGCACGAATGCAATACTGATGCACCATAGGAAGGGCCTCAGTAAAATGTAAAATAATGATAATTTCCCGATTTCAAAACTTTACGTTAAATGAAGCAAAGAATTAATTGTAAAATAAATTGAAAAAATACAATCTAAATATTATGTAACATAATTTTTTCCAAAAGTACGTTCAAAGAATTCCCTATAATGTTTGATTAAATGTTCGCCTCTCTGTATAAATTAGTCATCGTAAACCATAGGTAATATCTCTTGATCGACGACAAACCTTTTCAAATTTTAAACAGCCATCCGCAAATAATAGTGATAAATTCAAATGTAATTCCAGGAAGCGAACATCTGCAAACAAAATGCGTTCAAATTCCATCATTTTAAATATGAAATCTAACGCGATATCATCCAATTGTAACGTTTTCGGAATAGGGTGGATAGAAGGCTTTGGACTGAAATACCTGTAACGCGTCTGTTATGCGATGACAGTTCGTTCGTAAAATTTATGGCATAACACACATTTCCCACAAGCTGTTACTCATCCTTAATAACATCTTACTTCGCTGAAGACGATCCAAATACATATAAAATATTTTATACTTTTAAATTTCCCGCAAACTTATTCATAAGATACCTACACCGTTTATGCGGAAAAAATTGAGGTTGTGAAGTTGCATAATCGATTATGAAATTATCGTATTTTTCTATTTAACTTAAATAGCACTGCAATAAATTACAGTCACCATTAGCTCCGCCAAATTTTTTCTTGAGAGCTAAACAGTTTAATAGATAAGAAATTTTCGTTAAAAATTATAATTTTAGCTTATTCCTATTAAATGGTTACAAGATGCCATTATACAGTGGCGTGCGGTTACATTTTTGGAAGAGGAAGCGATTGTATAAAAATAGAACAGGCCAGTAATCACATCGCCGCAGAAAAAAATTTTTCGCGGCGCATTCACCATTTTGTCAAAATCTTGCTTTTTTTTCCTCAGTACTACGGATATTCGAGATTGAGATTTTTGAAGTGTTACTATTACTTTATTACCTAGTTTAGTACTAGAAGCTATAAAAAAACTTACCATTGAAAAGCTTCTTTGGTTTATTTAAACGTAAAAAAAAACATTTAACTGAAGTTTTTTTTTTATTTTTTCTAGCATTTTTCGCACAGTTGACATTTATTTATACTTAAGATCTATTCGCCTATCCTCAATGGCTGCAAATTTATTTATAACATCGTCGTAAAACTGTTTAACAAGCCGTTTTTCAATGGATATTAGGGCTAAATTAGAGTCTGTCTTCATTTGCTGAATTTCGTATAAAACTTTTAATGTGCTTTAAAGCTGAAAAACTTCGCTCAACTGAAGCACTTGTGGCTGGGATATTTAGAACTAATTCACACAACTTGACGACTTCACAAAGGGACTTATTTAAACTAGTTGTTTACATATTGATGGGCGTCTTTTTATCACTAATTTCAGTTGTTTCATAAACAACACTTAACTGGGACTTTAATACTGAAATATCGAAAAAAAATTCCATAATTTAATTTTAGTGAATTAAAAGCTTCCGATGGAAAATTTGATGAATCGTAGTTACTAATATTAAAATTATAAACAATTGAAAACAAAAATTATAAAAATAAAAAAAAACTAACGTTACTTAAGTTTATTTAATTTTTTGTTTTTCGTAGCAACCAGCAAAGATTCTATGCCACACAGGTTAGGTAAATTTGTTAAAATTTTTGTTTTCATTTTTCTTATTCTAAAATTTTATGATTATTTGGTTTTTCGATCAATTGCTTTTTCTATCAAATCCATTTTCGATCAATTTTCTTTTCGATCATTATTCTTTTCGATCATTTTTCTGTTCGATCATTTTTCTTTTCGATCAATTGTTATTCGATAAAATGTTTTTTCGATAAAATGCATTCGATTAAATGTTTTCAATCAAATGTATTCGATCAAATGTTTTCGATCAATTTTGTACCACCTTATCGAGTAGGGATGGTCTCTTTTACATTGTCCTTCAAAAATTTTAAAGTTGTCTGCTCAACACTTGAAGTTTCTATGGATAAATAACAAACACTAACCAATGGCATTGGACCCTTCACATCTGCCGTGAATTTCTGGGCAAAGTTGCCAAATATTAAATAACGAACGTAACTTTAAACTTTAAAAACCAAGATTTTAATAATGTGTTTCTCGAACTCTGGAATCAATTAAAAAAAAATATTAAAGAAACCTATCAATTTCTGAAATAAAAAATAATGAGAATTCCCTATTTGTTACCAATTTTTAAACGAAATCATTTGCGTAATTTTTATTTACATTTCCGAACAACGAATTAGTGGAATAAAAAAAAAATTTAAGAGTTTTTTTCCAACATTTTGAATCGTAAAATCAAAAAACAAGGAGACATATTAATAATAAAGAGTCAACTTTTTAATCACCCTATATAAACAGTAACCAGCTGTCAAAAAATAACTGCAACCTCAGTTATTTACTAAACTCTGCATTCAACATAATTTCTTACAAAGTTTATTTTTCTCTAATAAAAAATAAGGACAGTTGACGAGATATTGTGTCAAATAAAAAGATCTTACTTAAGCCGAAGATTGAGCGGAATGAAAAATGAAGCGTGTAGCAGCTGAGGCATTAATTAAAAAGACACTGCTACATAATGATTACAACCGAAACAGAAGCAGGTTCTAAAATAACTCAGCACTCGAGGAATTTTAACCTTAAATCCATGTAGGCCGCTCGACTCAGAACTCGGAGGGAGGGTCTCGCAGACCCGAAAGCCGAAAGCATCAAAAAGAAATGAGCGGGTTATAAATCGTCCGTTGAATACAGAGCTATTACACACCATTTATTTTAAAAAGGACCCGAAAAGGGACAATTGCTAAGTATATACGCTTTTCACGTTCTTTGCACAATGGAATGTGTGCTGATTAATTGTTCATTTAACTATAAAAAAAGATTAGGTCTCCGAAAAACACTTATCTAACTTAACCCGCCAACGTTTAACACATTTAAGCGTTAATTATTCCTTGTTTTTATTAAAAACATTTATCAGTAATATGTACCAATAATAGTATACGAGGGTTGATCCCTATACTCCATCCGTAACCTACTTATAGTATATGAAGACTAGAGGCAAGGATGCGAATCGGCATGCTCAAAATACGGTCCCAAAACTCACACGTCAATTGAGCTTTTATAATTAACCACATGGGCGCTGGTACGGTTTACGTAGTTCGAAATACATGGCTTCTTATGGGAATTATACATAATTTTGTCAAAATAATAAAAATAAACTTGTTAACAGCTAAATAAAGCACAGAACATACTGTTGTATTTATTTCTAAATAAGTCTTGCATGTTTTAATTGATAAATTATTTAATTTTATCTATATAAAATACAATTTTGGTATGTATGACCAAATTGGAAAAGGTTTCTTAATTGCTGAAATTTGATAAGTACAATTTTGTGGCAAATTTTTTTTTGAATTGAACCAATATATAGTTTTAAGAGTAAAATAAAACACAGTTAACAGATTTTTTATTGTTGTAATACAAGTATAAAGGGATATTTGGGAATGTACATAGTATTACCTCATCCTTTAATTTCAGCTGTCCCCTTTTTATTTTGCTAACAGTACCATTAGTTAAAATAGTCTCATCAAATTTTAAAATATCATCTTCTAAAAAGTGTAACTTGCAAACAGAATCATAACTAGACAGTACTTTATCAGCCCTAGGAATCACATGCTGCCATTGTTCTAAACGTTTAGGATCCTATAAAAAATATTTGCAATGACTAAATTGAAGTTCAATAAAGAAAAATAGCAGTAGTAACTCTTCATCTAAAATCAAAAAACATAAAAGAAAATTTTCCTTTCTAGTAAGTTAAATTTAATGTGTAATTATTGTTGTATGTAAGTCTGGATTTAAGACTTTATTATTTTTATTATAAAATTTTGTAATTAAATAAACTACACTCCGTAAGATACGGGTTGTGACTATTTTACAATAAATATATATTATTTAGAAATAAATATATTATTTTACTTACACTAGAAGCTTTAAAAAGACTTGGATTTTTATCTCCTTGTGTTTTCTTTTCTTTTTCGTTTTTTCTTACTCATTGTTACTTGTAGTCAGGTTCTTTATTTCAGCTTATTTTTATTCTTTTCACTAAATTTTACAAAAATCACTTTAATTCCCATTGACTTGCATAGAAAATAGACGTCGTTATTATGCCACCCGCCAACTACAGTAGTTTTTTGGAACTCCATAAAAATAGGGACGGAAATTTGAAATTTGACCAAGGCCGATTCGCCTCCTTATATCTAGTCTTCATATTATAGTAGTCTGTCAGATTTAAATTTATGACAGTTCAACAAATTGAGATTAAAAGTTATAGAGACTGTTCTATTAGAGAAAAGTGCAGCTGTGTCACAGCGGTATGCGCAAAAGTGTCTTCATAGACAGCACCACTTTTTAACTGTAATAAATCCTTAGACTAGGAACTGTTATGTAACTGGTATATCAGACTATAGATAAAGAGCCAACACAGAAAGGATTGATTAAAAAATTTTTGAATTAGTCCATGGTGTAAGGATACAGGTGAAGCGGTGCGCAGGTTTTATGACGTCAACATCGGTATTGCCACGGCCGTCTATACACTGCCATGCCATTCCATGGCTTTGTTTACATTTTGTAATGATTGCCAAGAAGTTTAATTTTTATTTCCTAGTTCTATAATCATTATAAAACTGAAAATGTATTTAGAAGAAAATAACAACTGCGTCAAATAACATCAAGTTATGCTCAATAATACAAGAAAAGTCACTATAGGCAGATAGACGCTTGTGCAAAAGTAATGCTAAATAAAAAAAATATTTTGTGCTTTTATACAAAAAAAGTAGGTAATTTATTTCGAATTTAGCCATGGTGTAAGGAATTTAGCCTAATATAGTTTCTCTTTGGCGTAAAAAAGATAGTGTTCATCTGAAACTGAATTTTTTCATCACAAAACTTGGAAGAGGATGTTACATCTAGGATTTAAATCTTCATACCTAGCATTGCTATCTGATAGATTGAGATCAAGATGATAGCCTAAACTTACAGAGACATTACCATTAAAAAGTTTTATGGGCTCAGTACGGATAAAAACTGGAACTAATAAAAGGCATATACAAATAACTAATTTAAATGTGAAACTGAAATATGTAGTGTCCCTTGTATTGTGTATACCTAGTGGAAAAATGTTTAACCTTTTGCCAATTAATTAATAATAGGAAGTGCTGACTCATTAAATATGTTTAAAAAGCAAGAAATTCTTGCTCAAAAAGGTATACTACAAAGTGGATAAATTTTTCTATGATTCCTTGAATTAAGTAGTTCATTTTAATTTGTGTATACTCCTGTATATATATTTTTCGATTGTCATATTTGTACTTAGGTTGTGCATTTTTGTTTTTATATTATATTTTGTCTTGATATTAGAATTTAAAAAATTTTAAAATAAAAAATTTAATTTATGAATATTTTGTTTGTTTCTTTTCCTTTGAATTTTAACTTTGTTATCTATCTTTGTTAATAAAATAAATAAACTTGTGTATAATGTTGACGAATGCTGAACAATAAAATTAAGGTGACATGAATTATGATCAGTATATTTTTTAGTCGCCAATTTTCTTAAATAATCAGTTTGAAAGTATATAGTCACTTTTATAGATTATAAATGTAATAATTTAATTTTAAATCAGTCATCAAACATGGCCATCAATAACTTGTATGCACAGATCAATTACTTTCTTGTATGGTTGGGTGCTGGTAAACCCCTTTATGTATTTAATAAATAGAAACACTTGGCAAAACATACTTTATTTTAATAAAAAGCACAGAGGTGTTATTTTAAATTGATTTATTTATGTTTAAAAATGGTTTATACATGTTTACTTCTTTATCTTGCTTAACACTTTATAATGTATATTTCTTGTTCTAAATTTAAACATTTAGCCCAGTCTCTTAAGGTAGTAAACCCAGGTAAAGGATAATGAACAGTTCTTAAAATCTATAAGCCTTAGGACGAATGCTTCTTAGGGAGATTGTGGATGCTATGTCATCCGAACTTTAACGAATTCTTTTTTTATTTTCATTGTATAAAACATTTATTTGACCCGGAGTGAAACATTTACTTTCCTGAATTTCCACTTGAGAATTATTTTTCAACTGGCTAATTTCTTCTTTCAATGAAAGTATTTCTATATTTGATTTGTTGCATTTTTCAGTAATTTTGTTTAGTTCTTCACGAAGACTCTTAATAGTTATCTCTAAAATAATAATTTCATTTCGGTGGTCACATCTGAAACAATAACATACAGTTAATATTGAATTAAAAGCAATTATCACTTCAAAGTTTAATATTTATTAAAAAAATTGTTTTGAAATGATTGTAATGTTAATTAGTACATGCTAAGTTGTGTAATTTTCTTTTCAAAGCCACATTTTTTGTTAATAAGGTAAATTTGTACATACTTTTCTAGTTCTGATGATACCAATATATTTTGAGTGTCTGTTTCCAAACTTTGATTCTCCTTGTCCTGGTCTGCAGTTGACAATTGTCTGGAATGCCCCGAAATATTTACAAAGCTCTCAATAAATGTTTGTCAATATCTTTTTGCCTGCCTTCTTAATCTATCCTCACTTTCTGCAGACAATTGTCTTTTTTTCAATGGGAGATTTTCAGTAGGAACTGCCGTTTGTTTTAAGTTTCTGCCAGTCTTAGTGGAGTAGTTTAATAGCCTCTGTTGTAAGGGTATTTCAAAACTATCCTTCGAAAAATGTATGGAACAAATACAAGCTTAAAAAAGAAACAAGACATAAAATGAATCATATTCAAATTAGGTTTGCAAAAATCATACCATTTTTCAAATTAATTGTATCTTTTCACCCGCAACCGTTGACCCAAGCTTTGGCTATATCTGTTTTCGGAAATCCAAAATACTTAATATTTGTTCCCTTTGTTTTTCTTGAATAGTTCTTGCTGCCAAACACTGCACAACCTGGTATTTTGTTAGTAAATACACACCCTAAAATATAGTAGATTTTAATGTACCAATAATATAATAATAATAATGATATATTAAAATAACAATAATGAATAGAAACTATTTTTTTTATCTTTAAAATACAACAAAAATGTTACATAACCTAACTTTATATCAATTACACTACCAACTTAATTAAAAATTAATTTAATAATACGTACCAATAATTTCTAAACAGGTCTATTGATATATAGAAATGATATGAAATATTAAGATAAATATATCTATAAACTTCTAAACACTACCAGGAAAATATTAGAATAACTTTAAAAGTCGCTTTTTAACATTGGAGACATAGGCAAAACAAAAATATGCTCCGAAGGTGACGTCATGCGCAAGAATGATCAAATTTCGTACCGCTTACCGCTTCACCTGTATCCTTACACCATGAATTAGTCTAAGCTTCCTTGGTAAAAATGAAATATGATGATTGAACATTGGTGCCAAGTTTACAAGAGTAGTAATCCAGTTATGTTATTTCGTTATCGAAAGAAATATAACGACTGACAAGAGCGCAATAAGAAACAATCGATATTTGTAAGAGTTATAAAACCCTTTTTATTCATAATATATCCAAAATTTATCTTCAAGAGTTGTCTATCAAAAAGGTACTTACAGAAAATTATTATTAAATATAATTATGATTGTAAATAAACTGATGTTTTATTCGGAAAATGCATTTTCAATGAGTTTTTGAAATATTACTGAAAATATAGTTTTGTTCTTTATAGCAATATGTCGATTTCATTTTTCTTTACGGAAAGTTAATATCATTAAACTATAAAAATATCACAAACAGAGTATCTACGTAAATAGATATTTCAGCATGATAAAATAGAATCAAGTGTAAAACTAGCAACAGTTGTATTCTCGTTTATAATATGGCGTCTTCCCTTTCTTGTAGGGCTTTTTATGAATTGTTACCCATAATCGGTGTAGATGGACCCACAATCATAGAAATTCAATACAATTGCTTACTGAAGTTCTGAAA